>LR738711.1:558537080-558562502 GCA_902687465.1 Secale cereale
GGGGACTAGTTTAATAAGTTTTTTTGCTTGGTCAAGCGCGGTAGACTGCAGTAATATGCAATGCGAAATGCATATTGTTATGTTACCGCACTACTTTATTTGTCGTTTTACTTTTTTTTGGGTTGTGTTTGTACATATATATATTGGTGGGTCAATTGGCTCCCCTCCCACCTTATCCCTGGCGGCTCCCATCTCACCTTATCCCTGGCGACTAACATTGCCTGCTCTTTTTGCCACTCTTCCTCGACCTGTCTTTTTCCCAACCAGACCCTACGCCTGGCAATGGATTGCGCGTGCGGCTTCCTGGCAAGGTTGGAGCCCATGCTAGAGACATGCGTTTTTTCTGAAGGGTTGGTTCTGAACCAGAGGCAGCGGCACAAAGCGCTCTGTTCCATTCTCTATTCTTCAGGTATTGGATTTCGGGCTCCATTCGTCCATCAGATGACTGACAATGATGTTAGTGATTCATGGGTATGTATTTCTCGCATAGTCTTTTTCATGTGTTGTTTGTAGTTAACACTATCTGAATATTTGTAGCGGTATTAGTTTCTGAAGAAATATTTTTCACGAAGTATAAGTGAACTGCTTTTCACATAGTAGTTTTATTATGAACATTGTAGGAGCAACAACAATTTTGTCTAGTCAATATTATTATATTTTGACATCAATATTTTTTATGAAGATTGTAGTAGCAATTTAGTTTCTGAATATTGTAATCTTTTTCTTATTTGTTCTTATTTTTTCTGTTCTTGTTGTTTTGCTTGCAGAAATTCCCTTCTGGTCTAGTCAGGGTAACAGAAAGCTGTGCTAATTTGGTCTTGGTTAGCAAGAATGGATATCATGATGTTGATGTTATGTATTCTGTTGGCTCTGATGATTGTTTGGTTCTCAAAGATGGCTGGAAGGAATTTGTGGAGGAAGCTGGTCTTCAGGCTGGGGATGTTGTCATGGCTATGTGTCGGTGTACTAAGGTAGGGGTACCTCAGTACCCCAACTTGTGCACGGGCAGTTGTAGCTTCCCGCGGCAGGGTTTACCGCGTGCTCGCCGGAGACCTTCCTGCTCCCTATCAAACCATTCAAAAACAAAGTATACAAGAGAGAAGATCGAGACCCCGGCAAGAGGAGCTTGCCGGGAAGGCCATACCAGGCTCAAGACTGCCCCACTAGCACAAGGCCCTGGCAAGAGGAGCTTGCCAGGAAGACTAGAAGACACGCCTCGGCGCTATATGCGCCCCGGCAAGGGCCCGAGGAGCGGCAAGCTCCCGGGCCCGGCAAGATCAAGGCCCCGGCAAGGTGCTTGCCGGGAAGGCTGCGCTGTGTGCCCGCGCTCCAGCTCATCGGCCCACGCGTCGTCCTGGGGCCTATCCAGGGACGCGTGGCGGATGGCTGTGCAGCCTGGGGGACACGGTGGCACTCCACGGTGGTGGATCCATCGCCGTGGCAGACGGAGACGCTAAGGCGGGAACTTTTGGGGTCGACGGCGACGGGCATTGAATGCCCTTGTCCCCCACTGTCTAAGTAGGTATAGACCACTGTTCTGCACTGTAGCTCCACTGTTCCCGCACTGTTACAACTACCACTTCTTTTACGTTTTTACCCCTTTCTCCTACGTTGACACCTGTCGGTGACCCCTTACACTATAAAAGGAGGCCCATGCACAACGTGGAGGGGGTTCGGAACCTAGATCACTCACACGCTCGGTGTAGCTGCTTCTTCAAGCTCCCGAGCTCTCCAACTTAATACACAACTAAGCAGGAATAGGGTTTTACGCGTCTACCGCGGCCCGAACCTGGGTAAAACTGCCCGCGTGCTCGCTACGATCTGCTCTTCGTGCTCCCTCCGCCCTCGTACCGCACAGACAAGGGGCTCCGGTCCCATAGGTGTTCGTGGCGGACAGTTTCCCCCGACATCTTTGGCGCGCCAGGTAGGGGGCGTCGAGGTTGTGCGAACCTGATCCGGCGTTCGCGCGGGCGCATTCTTCATCAACCTCTCCGAATTCATCAACTTCACCAGCGACAGCTCCATGGCCCCGAAGAAGAAGGCTTCGGAGGTCGGAGGCCCGTCTGCGTCTCACCCGCCGCCACCGGAGCCAACGGTGGGCGGGGGAGACGCCGTCGGAAGAGTGGCCGCCGGCGAGGACACTCACGGCGCCACTAGAGCCAAGAACAGGACGGACGACCGAACCTCGGTCTCCGTGGACGCACCGCGTCCCTCTCAGCACACAACGACCCAGCAGCGCCATGTCACGGGAGGTGGCATCCGCTTGCTGGGGCAAGGCCAAACCGGAGGCTCGCGGGACGCCCCGGACCCCCGTCCGGGCACAAGCAAAGCGAAGGCGCCGGCGCGGGACCCCGCTCCTTCTAACGCTGTTAGGAGTCCGAGCGTATCCCGCTCCTCGCACCGCTCACCCGCGTTCCCCTCCACTCCGGCAGAAGCGCTCGCAAGGGCGCAACTGCTCCTCGACTTCCCTCCAGCGGCAGACAAGGCCGAAGACTGGAGGGCCACCATCCAGAGCCTGATAGCCTTCGCCAACAACAATTCTCCACAGCAGCCGTCGGCCTCGCGGCCGCGGCAAGCTGAGAAGACGAAGGCTGACGGCGACAAGACTGCCGGGGGTGCGACAAGCGTGCATTCCCCGCCGCAGAAGCAGAAGACGCCGCCCCGCCGGAACAACGCCGACGACGGCTCCACAGCCTCGTCGGACCCGCGGACCCGTCGGGACCAGCGCCAAGTCCTCGACGACCGGCGAGAAGAAGACACTCGGACCACAATCGAGCGCCGCCGAGAAGCTCGGCGACAATCAGACAAGAGAGCTGGGAACACTGTCGACGCGCACGCGCCCGGTGAGCCAGGCGACTTGCCGTATGCGGCAGGCTGCCCTGCGTTCACCCGCGAGCTGCGGCGCGTCCAGTGGCCCAGCATGAAGAATTTTAAGCCCGACGTACCGGAGAAGTACGACGGCAAGACGCACCCCTCGGAATTCCTCAGCGTCTATACCATCGCAGTGCAAGCTGCCGGGGGGCGCGACGAGAAGATCTTGGCGAACTACTTCCCGCTCGTGCTAAAGCCGAACGTCCGTTCGTGGCTTATGCACTTGCCGAAAGGTTCTATTTCTTCTTGGGCCGACCTTTGCCACCAGTTTGTTGGCGCCTTCACCGGCGGCCACAAACCCCACGGCCAGGAGAGCGATCTCCACATTCTGTCCCAGAAGGAAGGCGAGACCCTGCGCAAATACATCCAACGCTTCAGCCGCGTGCAGCACAACATCCCTGATGTCCACCCTGCCGCGGTTATCAGCGCGTTCCACCAGAACGTGCGTAACCGCCGCATGCGTGAGGAAATGGCGATGACTAAGATTCGGGACGTCAGCGAGCTCTACGCTCTTGCTGACAAGTGCGCACGCGCCGAAGAGGGGAGGAGACTCCCCGGGGAGGATGCTGGCGCAGGAGGAAGCGACAGCGATGACGCCGCCCCGGCGAAGAAGAGCCGGCGGCGGAATAACAGAAGGAAGGGCAAGAAAGAGGTGCTTGCCGCCGAGAAGTCCGGCAAGGAGGCCCCCGCCAAGCAAGCGCAGGCTGGCGGCTCCGGCAAGGAGCCTGCCCCTGTAGCGGCGGCCGACAAGCCGGGAAGCTCCGACAAGCAATACTGTAAGATCCACTGCACCAAGGGTCACGATCTCTCCAACTGCAAGCGCGTCGAGTATCTCGTCGAGCAGCAGAAAGCTGAGTACGAGAGGCGCGACAAGGAGAAGGCCCAAGGTGGCGGGGAGGAGACAAGCAAGAAGCGGCCGTTCAACGGCCGGGGAGGACGCCGCGGCAAGGCCAAGCAGCGGCAAGGAGATCGACCTCCCCGGGGCCGCGACAAGGACGAAGAGGACGACGACGAAGACGTGGAGGACGAGGATAACAGCGAGCAGGAGTTCCAGAAGGCCACGGAGGTCCTGTGCGTCGACGGTGGCGCCTCTCTGCACACCTCTCACCGCCAACTAAAGCAGTGGGTGCGTGAGGTGAATGCAGCGGAGCCGCCCGTGGAGTCGCGCAGGCTCCTCAAATGGTCCAGCACGCCCATCGTTTTCGATCTTGAGGATCACCCTGACCGCACTACTGCGGTCGGGTGCTTGCCGATGCTGGTTTCACCCACCATCCGCAACCTCAAGGTCACCAAAATGTTGGTTGACGGCGGGGCCGGGCTGAACTTGATCTCCTCTGCTGTGATCAAGAAACTCCAGATTCCAGATGGCGAGCTCGAAGAGACCGGTTCATTCCAAGGAATCAACCCGGGAAGGAGCAAGCCCAAGGGAAAGATCACTCTGCCGGTGACCTTTGGCGGGGAGCTCAACTTCAGAACTGAGCGCATCACTTTCGACGTTGCCGATATTCCGTTGCCCTACAATGGAATACTTGGCCGTCCTGCCCTCGCCAAGTTCATGGCAGCTTCCCATTATGCCTACAACGTACTCAAGATGCCGGGGCCGATAAGCGTCATCACTGTCCACGGCGACAAGAAGGATGCGCTTGTCTGCGCCGACAAGATCTACCGGGATGCGGCAGCTGCGGCCGAGAAGGATACTCTTGCCGCTAAAGCTCCCGGGGGGAAGAAGACGAAGACCAAGACCGGCAAGTGCTCTGGGACCCACTCCGGCAACCGCACCTCTTCGGAGTGCTGCGCTGCCGTCGAGGACGTTCCATCGAGCTCCACCGGCAAGAGTAAGAAAGGAATGGCCGCTCCTCCGGCAACCAAGAAGGTGTCCGCCAAGGAGGACGGCACTGGTGGTACCTTCACCATCAGTGCCGCGCTCGACAGCAAATAGGAAAGCGCGCTCGTTGCCTTCCTGCGGGCGAATGTCGATGTGTTTGCCTGGCAACCATCTGACATCCCCGGTGTTCCCAGGAAGGTAATTGAGCACAAGCTTGCTGTTTGTCCTCATGCGCGGCCCATCAAGCAGAAAGTGAGGAAGCAAGCCGTGGAGCGCCAAGAATTCATCAACGAAGAAATCAAGAAGCTAGAGGCAGCAGGCCTAGTTAGAGGTGTGATCCATCCGACATGGTTGGCAAATCCAGTCGTCGTGCGCAAGGCCAATGGCAAATGGAGACTGTGTATAGACTTCACCGATGTGAATAAAGCATGTCCCAAGGATCCATTCCCTTTGCCGCGCATTGACCAAATTGTTGAATCCACTGCCGGATGTGAGCTACTCTGTTTTCTTGATGCATACTCAGGCTATCATCAGATTTTCATGGCCAAGGAGGATGAAGAGAAGACTGCATTTATCACTCCATGTGGCACTTATTTCTTTATTCGCATGCCATTTGGATTGAAGAATGCAGGCTCAACCTTTGCAAGGATAGTATACACTGCTTTCGAGCCACAGATCCACAGAAATGTAGAGGCTTACATGGATGACATCGTGGTGAAGAGCAAGAGCAAGGAAACCCTGATCCAAGATTTAGAAGAGACGTTTCAGAACCTGCGCAGAATACAGCTCAAGTTGAACCCCGAGAAGTGCGTCTTTGGAGTCCCTTCCGGCAAGCTTCTCGGGTTCTTTGTGTCACAGAGGGGGATTGAAGCCAACCCCGACAAGATTAAAGCCATTGAGCAGATAGAGGCCCCAAAGCGCGTCAAGGATGTCAGAAGGCTTGCAGGTTGTGTGGCTGCCCTCAGTAGGTTCATTTCAAAATCTGCAGAACACGCCCTACCTTTCTTCAAAATCTTGAAGAAGGCAGGTCCCATGAAGTGGACTCCGGAAGCGGAGGCGGCGCTGCAGGATTTGAAACGGTACCTGTCCTCCACTCCAATACTTGTCGCACCTAAACCACAGGAAAAGTTGTTGCTATACCTAGCGGCAACCAACCAGGTGGTTAGTGCTGCGTTAGTAGCGGAGAGGGAGTCCGACGAGGAGTCAGCACCACCGGCAAGCGAATCCAGCGACAAGCAGGGGGCTGCTCCGGCAAGCTCTGGCCCCGACAAGGAAGACTCTGCGCGGGAACAAGATGAGGTGCGGAAGAAGATGGTGCAGCGCCCAGTGTATTTTGTAAGTTCCCTTCTCCAAGGGGCTAGATCAAGATACTCTGGTGTGCAAAAATTGCTTTTCGGCCTCCTCATGGCCTCAAGAAAGCTGCGCCATTACTTCCAAGCCCATGAGATAACAGTGGTCACTCGCTTTCCGCTGAAGAGGATATTGCACAACCCAGAAGCAACAGGCAGGATCGTTGAGTGGGCACTGGAGCTGTCAAGCTTTGGACTCAAGTTTGAAAGTACTTCAACCATACAGAGCCGAGCCTTGGCAGAATTCATAGCTGAGTGGACCCCAACGCCCGATGAAGAAGTTCAAGAAACAAGTACACCCGTACAAAAAGCGACAAGTGAATGGGTAATGTATTTTGACGGTGCCTTCTCGCTGCAAGGCGCCGGTGCTGGCGTGGTACTCATCGCGCCCACCGGAGAGCACCTCAAATACGTTATCCAGATGCACTTTCCCAGGGAGCAAGCGACAAACAACACTGCTGAATATGAAGGCTTGCTTGCCGGCCTCAGGATTGCGGCCGAACTTGGGATCAGAAAGCTGATTGTGCGGGGAGATTCTCAGTTGGTGGTCCGGCAAGTTAACAAGAGCTATCAGAGCCCTTTGATGGAAGCTTATGTCGATGAAGTGAGGAAGCTTGAGGAGCACTTTGAAGGTCTGCAGATGGAGCACGTCCCAAGAGCTCAAAATGAAATTGCAGATGGCCTTTCAAAGTGTGCTTCGATGAAGTTACCTGTGGAACCAGGGACCTTCTTGCTCAAGCTGACTCAACCATCCGTTACACCATCAATTGGGCAGTCCAAGAAGAGAAAGTTGGTCTCCGGTGACTACCTGCAGGCGGACCTTCCCGAAACCGCCGCCAAGGTCCCCAAGATCAACAACCACAACGCTGAGGAACAGTTTGCTCCCGCAGGTCCTCGGGTATGTACAGTTGAAGCAAGTGTTCCCGACAAGCCTCGCCCCGGCGAGCTTGCCGGGGGACCGTCAGCTCCGGCAGAACCAGAGGTCATTGCCGTAGAAGCTGAGGCCCCCGCAGCGGCCCTCGAGCCTTTAGTCCTTGCCGTTGAGCCTCAGGCTCCGGCATGGGCACAGCAGATCGTCCGTTTCCTTCAAACTGGAGAACTTCCCGACGACCCAGAAGAAATAGAGAAGATAACCAGGCAGTCAAGTATGTACCAGTTCGTGGATAACGAGCTGTACAGAAGAAGACTCAATGGTGTCAGGTTGAAGTGCATCTCTAGGGAAGATGGACAGAAGCTGTTGGCGGAAATACACGGAGGCATATGCGGCCACCACATTGGCGCAAGGGCGCTTTCCGGGAAAGCTTTCCGGCAAGGGTTCTTTTGGCAAGAAGCCCTCCAAGATGCAACTGCACTAGTAACCAAGTGTGAAGCGTGCCAGTTCCATGCAAAGCAAATTCATCAGCCAGCTCAAGCTCTCCAAACAATCCCTTTGTCCTGGCCCTTCTCGGTCTGGGGGCTCGATATCCTCGGCCCTTTCCCTCATGCTGTCGGGGGCTTTGAGTACTTGTACGTTGCAATTGACAAGTTCACAAAGTGGCCAGAAGTGGAACCAGTGAGAAAGGTGACAGCACAGTCAGCGGTCAGGTTCTTCAGGTCGATTGTTTGCCGTTTCGGAATCCCTAACAGGATCATCACCGACAACGGTACACAATTCACTAGTCGCACCTTCATGCAGTACGTCCAAGACCTTGGCGCCAAGGTCTGTTTCGCTTCTGTTGCTCACCCGAGGAGCAACGGTCAAGCGGAGAGGGCAAATGCTGAAGTGCTGCGCGGACTCAAGACGAGGACCTTTGACAGGCTGCGCAAGTGTGGAAGAAATTGGATAGAGGAGCTACCGGCGGCTCTTTGGTCAATCAGAACGACACCAAGTCGAGCCACCGGACAGACACCCTTTGCTCTAGTCTATGGAGCAGAGGCAGTTCTCCCCACGGAACTCATATACGGATCTCCTCGAGTGCTCGCTTATGATGAGCTCGAGGAAGAGCAACTGCGGCAAGATGACGCATTGCTCCTCGAGGAGGGACGTCTCCAGGCTGCTGTACGAGCTGCTCGATACCAGCAAGCTTTGCGCCGCTACCATAGCCGCAAAGTCAAGGCCAGGAGTCTCGAGGAAGGCGACCTTGTTCTTCGGCGTGTTCAGTCCGCCAAGAATTCCAACAAGTTGACGCCGAAGTGGGAAGGCCCTTATCGGGTGAGACAAGTTACGAGGCCCGGCGCTGTCCGCCTCGAGACCGAAGAAGGCTTACCGGTGAGCAACTCCTGGAACATAGAGCATCTTCGCAAGTTTCACCCATAAGGCGCGGTTGCCGTGATCCGCTCCGGCAACCACCTTTTGTACAAGCTTTGCCGCTGTTGCATGTAACCCTTTGTACAAAGCCGGGCGCAGACCCCGTGCATCAGTAAAGTTTTCGTGTTTTGCGCCGATTGCCTTTTGCATGCTTTTCTTTGCTATTTGCATGTTTTGTTTGGCATTCGCTGCAACACTCAAGTAACCGGTAAGCATTAGCACGCCGAAAGGCCATATACTTGTTTCCCTCTCCCTTTTCTTTCCCCTTAAGCAGAAGGAACGTTCCTCGCGCACAAGTTTGCCGGGGGGGAAGAAGGTGGAGGAGGAACCAAGTGCTGTTCAAGAAAGAGAAGCCTTACCGGAAAGCAAGCAATACATGAAAGCTAAGTTGTTAGAATTTGACCAGTTCAAATTTTAAAATTTTAGTTGTCTTCCTTGAACAATCACACTTTGTATGGAAAACCTGTGCGCGGAGGAACCTACCCGTAGCTTGCCGCACCCTTATCTTGCTTCCGAGCTCGCTCAACGATCTAAGTGAGCTGCGACAAGTGTCGCGCCCTTGCTTCGTTTCCGAGTACGCTCAGCAAGCTAAGTGCGTTGCGACTAGCCGCGGCGAGGTTGCTTGCCGGTAAGACCTTGGCCAGCAGGCTGCTTAGAGTCCAGCACTCAGCGCTCGCGGCAAAGGCCCCTTGCCGGCAAGCTCCCCGGGAGCGTAGGGTGAAAAACATACAAAGTCAAGGGTTGGAACAAGGAAGATAACATTGCACTGATTGATCAAAATAAGATAAATATCTTACAAAGGATAACTTGTCATAATAGACTAATGAGTTCATGGCATCATGTGCAGCAACAAAGATAAAGATAAAGATAATGGAGGCCTAATCTACGCGGTCGCCCTCCTTCCTGGAAATCTTAGCCACCTTGGCGATGATGTGGGCGACCTGCTCCTTCAGGGCCTCCGTGTTCGCATCAGCCGGCAAGCTGCGAAGAACGTTGGTGAGATTGATCCCCGGGTTGCGGTACACGATCTTCGTCAGCACCCGCTCCAGAGTTCCCGCGCAGAGCAGGCGCGACTCCTCAGCCAGCTGCGCGGGGATTTGGTTCCGGAGACCTGCCAGGGCCGGCGCGATCCCTCTGAAGAAGAGGCTGAGCTTGGCGCTGTGCGGGAGATCCGGATCCGGCGAGTAGATTAGATGTTCAACTTTCAGCGCCAGCAGCTCCTGGTCGATGTTGGACGCAGAAGATACCAAGTCTTCGGTCCATACCTCAATGGTATGGCAGAAGAGCTCGGACGCTTTGTTGACGCTGTCCACCAAGGTCCGCTCCTTGCGGAGCTCATCCTTCAGCTTGGTCTCCCGATCCCGGGCAGCGTCGAGTGAATCCTTTAGAGTAGTGACCTTCAACTCCAAGTCCTTGATGGAGTCCTTGGCGGCATTCAACTCGTCGCCCCTCTTAGAAAGACTCACCTGGAGCTCTGAATTTGTGTGGGCGTCCTTCTCGCGCTCCGTGATAAGCGCGGCAACCTTCTCCGCGCTCACCTTCAGTGACTTCTCCAGCTGTGCGACCTTGGCGGCGAGCTCCTTCTTGGCGTCTTCCGCGGCAACCGCGGCGGCTTTCGCCTCCTTCAATTCTCCGCCAAGGGCCGCTTCGCGAGCGGCAAGGTCCTCCTCATGGGAGTCGAGCTGGACCTTCCGCTGCGCGAGTTCTCCTTCTCGCCGGGACAGCTCCACCCCGGCGAGTCGCTGCCGTTCCTCAGCTTCGGCCTTCTCCAGCACCCATTCTTGGTACTCGCCGGCGAGACGCTCGCGCTCCTCCGCCACCTCGCGGAGGGCCGCCTGGTTGGCGGCGCTGAGCTCCGCCGCGCGCTTCTCCATCTCCGCGGCGGCCTTGGCGGCAAGGGCTTCCCGGGAAGCGAGCTTCGCCTGCCTGGCCCGGTAAAGGGCCAGGAGCTGGTGGAGCAGCTTCTCCTCCTCGGGCCCTTCGCTCCCGCCGGGCGCCTCGACAATCTTCAGGCCCATGGAGGCGAGGACTTCTCCGTCAAACTCCTCGCCCTCCGCGGGAGCTCGCGATGAAGACCCCCAAGGCATCTGGATGAAGACGCCGTTGGGGGCCTCAAGGTAGTAGCCCTGCTCCTTGCTGGCGGAGGGGTCGGCGGCCGGTGCAGCATCTGATGCTCCCGCCGCCTCCGGGTCGGCGGTGCGGTCGCCGTCCCCCTCCCCGGCCGCTGCGTCCGCAGCCGGAGCGGTCTCCTGCGCGGCCAGCTCGGCGGCTCTCGCCGCGTCCTCAACGACAGGGACGTCGCCGCCGCCGCCCTGCGCGCCCTCCTCGTCCTCGATGTTGATGACCTCCGTCTCCATCGGTTCGGGAGGAGGAGGATCTAAAAAGAAAAAGAAGAGAAAGAAGTTCACGTTCAAGCAAATATCCAAAAAGAGACGAAGCCAAGAAGACAAACTATAAGACATACCTTGGCGGACGTCCTCAGCGGCGGGCTCCCTCGCCGGGGAGCTCAGCCTTGGCGGAGTGGCCGCCCTCGCCGGGCTGCTCGCCCTTGGCGGGGTACTCTGCCTTGGCGTAGTACCCACCCTTGGCGGAGCACTCTCCCTTGCCGGAGAGTTCTGCCTTGGCGGGGACGGCGGGGCCTGCGGCTCCTCGACGACGGTCTCCGGGCGCTCTTCCCGCTGAGGCTCCACCTCTGCACAAATCAAGATAAGAAACGTCAAGATGATGAAAGAAGACGAAATCCTCAGGCGTACCCTGACAAGCGAAAGAGTAAACCCCAGACTTACGCTGGGGGCTGCGCTGGGGGCTGCTCCTCGGAGCAGCGCTCGGGTCCGGCAGGCTCGGCTCCGGCACACCTCCTGTTGCCGCGGCGGCTGGGTCTTCCGCGGCCTCGACCACAGGCGCCTTGGCCTTCTTCGCCGCGCGCTGAACCAAGGTCCTGAAATCAAAGCAACAGACAAAGTCAGCATCAACAAAAACCAAGACAAAACTCGAGAAGGTGTAAGATCCTGGATCCTTACTCCTGATCCTCCTCGTCGTCCTCGCTCAGGGCGGAGAAGTCGTACTCCACCGTGGGCGCGTCGGCGCGAGGAGCGGAAGACGAAGATTCCCTTGCGCGCTTGGTGGTCCCCGGGGCTGGGGGCTGCGAAGACCCAGCCCCTGTGGTAGCCGGCGCCCGAGGAGCGGGCGGAGCCGTTGCTCCGCTCCGAGAAGACCCCTGTCGGCTCGGCGCCGGCCTGCGAGGCGCCTCCGTCGTGGCCCGCGCGCGGGCCGCCTCTGCTGTGGCTGGTACGCCGGTCGCCCTTGGCGCGGCTTGGCTCCCCCGGGGAGCTGCCCGGCGAGCTGGTTGTTGCCGGGGCGCTTGCGCCCTTTCTCCCGTCGCCGTCTTGCGGAGACGCTTCGGTGGAGACTGCCTTGGGCTTGCCGGGGGCGGGGAGCTCTCCGACGAGGAGAGGTCGTCGGCGTAGAGCTCCGTGGATCCGCCGGAGTCCTCGGCCTCCTCCTCCTCCTCTTCCCCGGCCGGCTCGCTGGGCCCAGCGCCCTGCGCTGCAGCCTCTTTTCCCTTGGCGCCTCCGCTCCCTCCGGCGCCTCCGCTCCTCGCGGCGCCTCTGTTCCCTCCGGCGGCACCCTCCATTGCCGCGGCCTCGGCCACGATTCCATGGATCCCGGAGTGCCTCAGCGAGGGGACCCCGGCGAGCGCGGCAGGAGGGAGCTGCAGCAATCTGCGGATCTCCGCCTCCTCCGCCTGGCTGGACGCGTCCGCAGCCTCCGCCTCAGCAGGCGTGTACCCGAAATCTCCTGCCGCTGCGGCTGCAGCGGCCTCTTGAGCCCGAGAAGCCATATAGGCGATCTCCTGGTCGGTGGTGTCCCGCGTGTGCTCCTTGATTACATTCTTGTTCTTCGCCACCTCCACGAGGTTGTCGTAGAAGTTGAGGACGTCGATGGGCTTGGGCGCGATCCACGTGCGGTCCACGCCGTGCGAATCGCATGCGGGCATCATAGCGAGGATACGATCCCGGACCATGCTGACGCAGAGCGGCACTACTCCCCGGGGAGCTCGGAACCACTCAGGGTGTGCCGGGTCGTACTTGAAGAGTTCCCGGACCATCCCCCTCAGCTCTAGCGTCGTGAAATTGAAGTTGAGCCCGGGGCGCAGCCTCATTATGTCCGCCGGGCCGCCGTACTCCCAGGCCGGCCTCTTCCTGTCTTGGAGAGGGGCGATGCGGCGGCGAAGGAAGTCTGCGCCCACCTCAGCAACGGACAGCTGTGCCACCCGAAGACGAAGAATCCGGACGAGGGCGATGTCGAGCTTGATGTCGTCCGAGTCTAGCTCGCTCCAGTCCCTGCCGCGCACAATGGGCGTTGTGCGCGGCGCGGTGAAAGCTTGCGGCTGATCTTCGACGACCCAGCACCACTCCGCGCGCCATTCCTCCCACTTGCCGCGGAGCTCTCCCGGCAAGTAGGACCCCTTCTTGTTCAGACGGAAGACCCAGGAAATTCCTCCGGAGAGGGGGGCGTCGGCCTCTGCTCTAGGAGTGAAAAAGTGCCTAAAAAGCGCTACATTGGGCTGTATCCCTATGAAGTTTTCGCACATGTGTGCGAAAACCGCCATGGTGAGGATGGCGTTGGGGGTGAAGTCAAGGAGGTGGAGGCCGTAGGTGTGCATGACATCACAGAAGAAATTCGAGAAAGGAGGGCAAAGACCGCAGTGAAAGAAAGCTGCGAAGAAGTAGTACCCGCCGGGGTAGCTGTCCTTGGCGGCAGCCGGATATGCTCGCGTGCGGGGATGCGCCTTGGTTTCCTTGGCCCAGAACAAGTAGTACTTGTTCCAGAGCTCCCGCGCGCCGAGCCTCGGCGGGAAGACGAGATGCTGCTTCCGATACGCGGCGAGTTTCGCCGCTTGCTCCGACTTCTCCCTCTTGGACTTCTCCGCCTTCGCCTTGTCGGTCTTCGGGGCCATGGCGGACGCGGCGGAAGAAGGGGGGCGAAGAACTCAGCGACGCCGGAGATGCAGACGGCGGCGGCGGAGGTGTGGAGGCGAAGCGCAAGAGGGATCTCTGGAGGAAGAAGACGATGCAATGAAAGCGCAAGGAGGGGAACCGCGCCTGCTTCCTCTGCTTTTATGGGGGAGTGGGGGGCGTTTTGCCCTTTCCATTAAGAGATCGTGGGCACGTCCCATCCCACGACGCCGCAATCGACGCGTGCCGTTACGTTGGGGTGCGGCGGATACGGAAGTGGATTCGGCGCGCCGCGGGCCGCGGGTGCCCGTGCACTGTTTTGGGCCTGGCCCAACAGCGCTCGGCACCGTGTGTGGCCCAGGCCCGGGGGCTCCTGTCGGTGTACTAAGGTAGGGGTACCTCAGTACCCCAACTTGTGCACGGGCAGTTGTAGCTTCCCGCGGCAGGGTTTACCGCGTGCTCGCCGGAGACCTTCCTGCTCCCTATCAAACCATTCAAAAACAAAGTATACAAGAGAGAAGATCGAGACCCCGGCAAGAGGAGCTTGCCGGGAAGGCCATACCAGGCTCAAGACTGCCCCACTAGCACAAGGCCCTGGCAAGAGGAGCTTGCCAGGAAGACTAGAAGACACGCCTCGGCGCTATATGCGCCCCGGCAAGGGCCCGAGGAGCGGCAAGCTCCCGGGCCCGGCAAGATCAAGGCCCCGGCAAGGTGCTTGCCGGGAAGGCTGCGCTGTGTGCCCGCGCTCCAGCTCATCGGCCCACTCGTCGTCCTGGGGCCTATCCAGGGACGCGTGGCGGATGGCTGTGCAGCCTGGGGGACACGGTGGCACTCCACGGTGGTGGATCCATCGCCGTGGCAGACGGAGACACTAAGGCGGAAACTTTTGGGGTCGACGGCGACGGGCATTGAATGCCCTTGTCCCCCACTGTCTAAGTAGGTATAGACCACTGTTCTGCACTGTAGCTCCACTGTTCCCGCACTGTTACAACTACCACTTCTTTTACGTTTTTACCCCTTTCTCCTACGTTGACACCTGTCGGTGACCCCTTACACTATAAAAGGAGGCCCATGCACAACGTGGAGGGGGTTCGGAACCTAGATCACTCACACGCTCGGTGTAGCTGCTTCTTCAAGCTCCCGAGCTCTCCAACTTAATACACAACTAAGCAGGAATAGGGTTTTACGCGTCTACCGCGGCCCGAACCTGGGTAAAACTGCCCGCGTGCTCGCTACGATCTGCTCTTCGTGCTCCCTCCGCCCTCGTACCGCACAGACAAGGGGCTCCGGTCCCATAGGTGTTCGTGGCGGACAGTTTCCCCCGACACTATGTTTTATAGGCATGCAAAGTGTTTGGAAATCAAGTTAAATTTGCTTTAGATCAGTCTTGCTTGAGCAGCAGCAGCATGAGACAATTTTGTTGTAATAATTTCACATTTTTGTGTGGCTTCTAGTGTATTTCCTATAAGAAATCTGAGTATAAGTGAACTGCTTTTCACATATAGTTTTTCATGTGCATCCTATCAGCAGCAGCAGTTGAAAAATATACATACTGGAAACACCCACTGAGCTTTTTTTTAATCCACATACGGAACTAGAGTTTTTAATAAAAGAGGACTGCATCAACCATTATAATACCAACAGTTTTGTGAAAGAATACTCTCTGTGAACTGCTTTCATAGATAGTTTTTTATGTGTATCCTAGCTACAGCAGCAGTTTGAAGCAATAAACATACTGAAAACAGACTACTGAGAACTGCATATTGTTGATAGATACAAACCAAGGTTCTGCGTTCATAATTAACAAAGTACATCATCAAGCAAACTAATGCAACATAAGCAAACATTGTGCCAAAGCAAATTACAATGAAAGCAAACTAATCTACATAAGCAGAAGGAAACAAATCGAGCACTTGCGACAGGAATCCTTGGCTATCAGCATCTGGCCTGCTTCACCAGTTCCACCCGTTGGAGGTGGAGGTGGAAGTTGATCCCCCCATGTCTGCCACCCTCCAGGATGACCTCGGGCGCTTTCTGGTCTTCTCTTTTCCAGAGCGGGCGAGGCCTTTCTGCACTTTGGTGATTCGGTTCCATACCTCGAACGCAGTGTAGGCATCCTTGGCAGCATACTCAACGTGCCTCGTGCTGAGAATCGAAGTCCACTGGCTGTGGTCGTGGTCTGTCATCTTTTTCTTCATGTCTGCATATTCGTCGTCGATGATGGCAGCAGATACATCGCCAAGTGAGTCCAGTGGCTTCGTTCCATCAGGCACCCTCCAGTTCGCCTGAATGTCGACGAAGTTGGGGATGTGGAGGTTGCAGCGTGAAAGCTTCTCCTTGTCCTAGTCGATGCAAAAACCAGCGAACTCATACCTAAGCGAAGTGAACCACAAGTTATACTTTTCGGAACTGCATACAGAGACATATAGAACCGCAACACAGATGAAAAGGAGAGACCCATCGGCCTGCAACTATATTTTACTCAGCAGAAAGAATTGCTTACCTTGGGTCGCCGAGGAACCTATCGAAGGTGATGCATCTCTCGCCCATTGTAGCACATACTAGGAAAAGCAGCACTGGGTGGTATTTGCCGATGGAGAGTTGAATCACGGCCGCTCTTCTCTTGTTGGGTGTGTACTCGAGGTCGATGCCGACGATCTTCTGGCGGCGCCTCTGGAGAACTGCCTTGTACTCTTCGATGTACGTCGCCATGGCGTCCACGTCGTTGGTGTAGATCACCTTGAGCTTGGTCTTTCCGTGTGCCAGGACATCGTCGTAGGTCTTGGTGAATGGCATGGCTGGAAAGAGGAGGAACAGGAGGAGGAAGCGCATCGTTGTGTGTTTCTGCGACCGATCAAGGTGATGGAGCGCGGGATTTAAAAGGGAGCGGGAACAACTTCTGCCGAGGCCACGATCTCGTCCTCCAACCGTCATGGCGATCGTGTGTTCGTGATGATCGTGGCCTTCGCGCGTCTTGCAACCGGCCGGATAGAGGAGCGGGCGCGTGGCGCTTCGGGCGATCGTGGGCGCGTTTATTTCGGACAGGCGAACCGATTCGTTTTTTGTAAGCGAACTGCATCGTTTTGAAACCGAGCCGTTTTTTGTAACCGAACTACATCGTGTTACAACCGAGACGTTTTTTTATTTTTTGTCTATGACCTGTGGGCCTGTGGGCCTTTTATTGATTAAGTCTCTCTTTTTCTTCTATGTTTCTTGCAGCCCCCCTTCCCCTTCCTCTCCCCCGCACAAAAATCCCCCTGCCCTCGTGCTCTCGCGTTGGAGAGCGATGACGCCCGCAGCCGCCGCCGTCCGTAGGGGCGCCTCCTCCGCCGTCACCGTCCGCAGCCGCCTCCTCCAGCCTTCACATCGTCTCACGGTGAGCCCCAAATCGCCCCACAACCCGTTCCATATCCTGTGCTAGAGTTATTTTTGGAGTCAGCATCCTCTTATTAAGTTTGTTTTGTATGCTTGAAATTGCAGCGCCCTATGGATTGAAAGTTTTTCTCTACCTGTTTTTGGGGTTTGCTGTCTAGGGTTTAATTATTACCCCTTTCTGATTGCAGACACAACATGGCTTCTTCCTCCCCAATTGATGCCTCACCAGTTAGAACGGCTTCCCCATCTGGTACTACATCAAAGTGAACTGCATTTTTCATACACGGTCAATTGCTTCTTGTTGAACGAAATAGTGCACTGCATCGTACATTCCTTTACCAAGGCCCATTTTTTCAGACATGTGGCAAACTGATATGAACTGCCTCAAGTTAATTGTTTTTAGATTTTTGGAATGACATTAAGTTACTTGTTATGTTTAATTGTTCAACATAAACTACTAAAAGAGCACTGCATTTGGACATTGCTTTGTATTTTTTTGTCTATCCACTATGCGGTTGCCAAATTGATATGAGCTGCATTAAGTTTTAGTTTTTGCCTCTCACAGAACTACATGAATTTGTTTTGCTTTGTATATCTAAGCGCACTTCTTTTTATATGTGGTCAATTGGTCACTGATCGAACTAGTGCACTGCATCATATATCCCTTTACCAATGTCCATTTTCAGACACGCGTCAATATGATATTCAAGCGACATGAACTGCATTTAGGTTTTCTGTTATGTTTTAATTGTTAAACATAAACTGCTGAAAAGAGCACTGCATTTCTACATTTGTGTTTCCAAGTTGATATGAGCTGCATTAAGTTTAGGTCTCCCTCTCACACACATATATTTCTTATGTTTTTCTCACCCACAGTTTTATCTCCTGGTGGGTCCGGGGGTGGTGGTGTTAACTATTTGATTACACATTATTTCACAGCCGATGTTGTCGGTGGCGGTACATCTGATTAGGGCAGCATTCTACCCGAATTGAGTGAAACCCAGTCGCAATCTGTTGATGGCACAGTACCAGTTACACAGGACTGGATGGTCCTTGATCAGATTGCAGCTGATGTTGAGAGAAAAAGTCAGAAAGCGATTGCGCTCGGTTATACTTTCGTGAAGGCTCATAAGGCGAAGCAAGTAAAGTTTGAGGAGGGTAAGGAGATAGGAAGGAGGATTGCAGATTCAAAGAAGTCTGCTAAGTTTGCCCTCGCAAAGAATCCTGTGAAGAGAAAACTCAATACTATTGCAGAGCAAGGTTTAAGTTCTCCACGCTGGAGCCCGTGTGTTGATTACTCAAAGAGGCCTAATTATGCCGAGGTTGATGTGGATGGGATTCAAAGAAAGCGGAGACGCGCGGATGATCACTCTGGTGTTGATTCTGAGCGTCGATCTAAGCTGGCGCGGGAAAATGCAGCTGGAGAAGCGCTGGACAGTGATTCTGATGAGGAGGACGTTGATGTTAGTAAGGTATACGTTATTTATTTATTTTTTCTTCTGTTTTTTAAGTTGTTTGGCATGAGTTTGCTGATGTGAACTGCATTTTTTATTCTTTGTTTTTTTTGTAGACTGCTAAGAGTACCAAGAGGAAGAGGTCTGAAGATGATGTTGCGCATGAATGGCGTTTTAACAAGACTGTTCGGCTGTCCATTCCAAACATATGCAAAGCTATCGCCTTGTTGGGTGAGGCGCACAGAACTTTGGTGCGTTGAGCAGGTTTCGGCATTGTCTTCGACCTGAAATTAGAGAAGAATGTTTCTCGTGTTCTTATGTGCAAGCTGATGGGAAAGATCGACCCTGATACGATGAGATTGGACTGCGGGTCAAACAAGGTTCTGGAAATCAATCGTGAGGCTGTCCATCACATTTTTGATTTCCCTATGGGTTCTCACACTGCTCCCAGGCCTGCTGCCAGCGGCCCTGATGATTCGCTGGCTAATCTGAAGGATGAACTTGGTTTCAAACGTTCTCGTAGCATAGATGCGAAGGACCTGCTTATTTTACTTCGCACGCTGGCTGCGGACCCTGCGAAGGTTAATAAGACTGTGAAGGTTTTTTCCTCATTGTTTTCCAGTGCTTGCTTTGTCCCAGCCCTGCAACTTGGTTGTCCAGGGTAGCTGCTATGGTTGAAAACTTGGATTTTGCATCTATGGATAGCATGGACTTTTGTCAGCTTGTTGTCGACGAGCTGCAGGCCGCTATGTACAAGTAGAATTCTAAAGGGAGCAAGCAGAACTACGCTGAGGGTTGCACCATCGTGCCCCTGTTCATGTACCTCGATTCGTTGAATCTTCAAAAAGTATCGGTTATGGATAGACGCACGCCACGCGCCGCAATACTGTCCCATGTGCAGTTGAAGAAGATTCAGAACGCCGACATTATTGTTAGGGGAAAGATACACCTGGACTCTTACAAGTTTGGCAAGCTGCCGGTCAGTGCATAGCCAGCCTTTGTGTTTGTTTTATTCCTTTTTTTTCGCCATGCTAAATGTGAACCTCTTATGTACTTTTTTGTGAACAGCATCTCTTTTTTTGTTAATTTGTTCAGTGGAAGGCGGAAGCGGACATTGTGTACAAGCGGACTACAGTTGCCGAAGCGCCTGAAATGTTTTGTGAGCCTCTTGCTAGGGCGGCTCCAATTCGACGGGGTCGTGGTTTTGCTAGGGCGGCTGCTGGAGGTTTTTCTGGCGAGGCTTCTGCTGATCGCAATAAATTTGTTCAGGTCGATGAGCTTCTCGACAGGGTCATCAATTTAACTTGTGATTTCCCAACATCCGGTTCCAGGATGAGGAATATTGCTGGATTGTTTCCTGAAGGCAAAGGCCCTTCTGAAGCAGAAATCATGGCCGCTCATAACTTTGACCGTGGGCAGCTTGAATTCCTTAAGCAGACAGTTACGAATATCAGGTCTTCATTCGTTCATTTTAAGCAGTCTCAGGACGACAAGTGTGCTAGGTATGAGCAGGAAGCTGATGCAATTGTGAAGGAAATGAACAGGCATGAAGATGTTGTCCGACCTTCTTTTCCTGACCCCATAGATGTGGATGTATGTCTTTTTTTCATATGTGAACAGTTTTTTTACCCATATTTGTTATCTATTTTTTCCCTGTGTTTGTGGCATTGACTATTTGTTTTCGCATCCTTTTGTTCTTTTCGCAGTGTGGAGGAGAATCTTCTAAGGCTAACGCTTGTCGTGATGATGACCACCAGGACCACTACGGTGTTGATTTTGATTATTTGTTTGACAGGCCATTGTCCCCCGTTGACGAAGCTGCCAAAGACAATCCTCTTGACGAAGGCGTCATCGACAAGGTTTGATTTCTTCCTATTTTTTTGTTATAGTGGACTTCATTGTTTAATTTTTTGTAGTGTCCAAAACAAACAATCATATTTTTGCACCAGCAGTGGCAGCGAACTGCAGTTTTTAACTTTTTTGTAGTGTGCACCAATAGTGGTAGTGCACTGCAGTTGTTGTTTAGAGAAGAAGCATCATCTTTTTAGCAGTGAACTGCATGATCTGGTGTTGGTTTTTTAGTTGTAGAACTGCATTTTGGATAATAGTTTTATTTTTGTTTTTTGTTTTTTAGGATGCCGAATCAAATATGGAAATACATGGGAAGGAGGCATAGGGTGACGCTGGCAAGGACGAGGAGGATGACAAGTCTAAAGAGATGGAAGGCGACGCTTGTCTGGTGAGTATAGAGAATTTTGCATTTTGTGTTTTATTTTTTATTTTTCATGGGAGCATCATGGTCCGTTTTATTAGTGAACTGCATTCTATCTTGTTTGTGTAATGTGTTTTATTTTTTAACTCATCAGAACTGCGGATTAAATGTTGAAATCCAAGCGGAGCACATTATTGAGGATGATAATGTGGAAGGGAGAGGAGGGGAGGAGCCTAATGCGGAGGTTGATAAGGCAGAAGGTAGAGAAGGAGGGGAGTGTCCTGTTGAGGCTGATAAGGCACAAGAGAGAGAAGGAAGGGAGGATATTGTGGATTGTGATAATCATGAAGAGAGAGAAGGAGCTCCTCGTGTTACAGTTGAAATTGCAGAAGAGACAGAAGGAACTCCTAGAGTCGGATTTGATGTTGCGGGGACATCCGCTGGCATTGATGGTGTTGGTGGGCCTACTGTTTTGTTGCTTGGCGATGAGGTGCCTGAGAAATTTTGTGTCGCCCCTCGCGCCCCCGAGCAATCTGTTGGCAATCTGGCTTTCTCAGCTGAGACAACCAAAGTCCCAGCTGAGACAGTTTCGATTGGTTCTGAAGAGGAACAGCTAAGACTCTCTCAGGACATGAGCAATCAAGCGCCGCTTGACGATGATATTACCGGGCTGGATCACTTGACGCTCGCGAAGATGTATATGAGCAGCCGCAAGAAGTGTATTCTGAAACCGAAGGTAAGCGAACTGCATTATTTTTGTTCTTTCCCGGGGGCGAAATGGACCGTGTGTGTTTTATTATCCGATATCGTTCCCACTCTGTATGCAGATGAGGAATTACCTGTTGTTACTCCTTTGAGGATTGATCCAGCTCTTATGAGAAGATACAATGAGTTATATGACGCTGTTAGGAGGGCTAGGAGGGATAAGAAGAAGAAGTATGACATTTTTTGTCTTACACCCCGGTTATTTAATATGTTATTTTTTCAGGGACACCCATCTTATCACTTTTTGCTGGGATTTTTTCTTTTTGTCTGAAGGCATCTAGTTGCGTTCAAGGGCGAGTTTGGTGATATTACTATCGGTCATGTTGGCGAGTCTTTTTGGTCGTATGGAACGCTGAGCACGCGCCTCGCAAACATTGGCGTCTCTATGTTAGCTGAGAGGTTCAAAGGATCTCAAACAATGATTGTCTCGTACAACCTATGTGTAAGCATTTTCATTAATTTGTATTTATCCCTCGTCCAATTTTTATTTGTGCTATAAGCATTTTCATTAACTCTCTTGTTTTGTCTTTTTGGCAGAATTCCATTTGGAACGGCGGTGCCACAAATAGGGCTTTGAAAAGATGTTTTCTTCAAGCGCAGAGGAACGTGTGGACAAGAAAAACTTGGTAACGCATTTTGACCATTTTTCGTCATCTTGAAATCAAGTTTTTTGTTTTTCTATTTTCTCATCTGGTTTGTTTTATTCTTTTTTTATTTCAGATTATGTTTGCAACATTTGATCCTCCTCCCGCAACAATGAAGGACGCGATAGGCCACTACTGCTTGGTCACTTTGAACCTGCGAGAGAAGCGTTTTGAGTTTCTCGACTCATTAAACGACGCCGACAGCGCTCCTGCAAATCTTGTCTTCAGGAAAATGGTCAGGAACATCAAAAAAGTTTGGAAAGATGGCAGCGCAAGCTGCGATGAGCTGTTGAACCCTCCCACCCTTGACGGCTTTGCGCTGACTCATATTAATGTCCCACAACAGAGAAACAGGTTTGTACTTGTTCTCATTTTTCTTTTTCCTCCTTCAGTTTTTTTGTGTAAGTGAGCTCCATTGTTTTTACTAAATTAGAAGCACTTTTTCCCTTGAGCGAACTGCATTACTAATGTGTTATTAGTTGTTCTCCCTTGGTTTTTTGTGTGTATGGAGCTGCATTGTTTTACTAACATCAGTAGCACATCATTATTGAGTGAACTTCATTAGTAATGTGTTTATGTTGGTTTTCTTGCAGGCATGATTGTGGATTTTACATGTTCCAATTCATGCAGACCTGGGATGGTGAAACGATTGCCAAGTTTGGGAAGGAGCACATTGGCTACATCAGGAAGGCGATGCTCTATAGTTGGCTGACCTCGTCGCATTGCTGTCTTGACCTGACATCACTTTTAATTTTTAAAGAAGGTTATTACATTTTTTCCAGTGACACACCCTTTTTATTAAGTGAACTTCATTGATACAGAAAGGGGAGGTCCACTACTTTTGTTAAGCTTTTTAGTAGAACCCCATTCGCATGTTAAAATGACTTTCGTTAGTGAACTTGATGATTCTTTTCATTTTGCTCATTATCCATTTTTTTGTGCAGGCTTTGACGAAGGCGCACACCAAGGTGGTATTTCCTTGTTTGAAACTCAGGTTCACACTCCAACGATTCAGAAATTTGTCCTTGATGAACCCCCCGTTAAGCTTGTAAAAGAACCGGTGTGTAAGAGGTTGAGGAGTGGCGCCGGCACTTCGAATGAAAAAGCTCTTGAGAAATCTCCTGTCAATGTCAAGCATGGAAAGAAAGCAGTGAGCCCTCCGAATGCTGAAGATAGTGATGATGATTTTGAGAGGCCACCACCAGTGCCTAGGAGGACCAGGAGCGCAGCTGTGGAACGCCCGACGGACAGCGAGGCACTAGTTCTATCAAATAAGAGGCCTGTGCAGAAGCCATCAAAGTTTAGATCTCCTGTACAGAAGTTAAAGCCTGCGAGATTCAGCTATCTTGCGGAGATGAGGAAAGTCTTGCAACTTATCACGAGCACACCATTCAGGCAGAAATACAGCGAGTCAGTTCTTTTTTCGTTAGTTTTTTCGCTTTTTGATTTTTAATGTGTGTAATGTTTTGTGTGTCTTTTCTTTTGTGCTCCTAACCCCCCACCTTCGCCGTTTCTTTTGTGCAGGTGCGCGCTTTTCATGCACAGGAATCCTATCGAAGTCTACACTGTGAATGTGGACTACATGTTCTTAACTTTCACCAGAGGTGGTTGTATGGACTCGGAATTGATGGATCATATCATCAGGTACTGGAAGAATGACGAGCATATGAATGTGGTTTATCGATCTGGCGAACGCGTTCTGCTATCCCCTTTGTTTATCATGGTATTTCTCTTTTTTCCTTTTTTTCTTTTTTTCTGCTCGAGTGAACTGCAGTTAATAGTGTATAATAATTTGTTTTAGAATTTACTGAATTGCATACATTTATTTTTTTGTTTAACCCATGTATCTTAAATGAAACAAATTATGGGGAGAATTGTGAACTGCATACTTTTTTAGAGAAGCGTGATCAGTTTTTTCATTAAGCGTCGAAGTGAACTCTGAGGGGGAACAGTATGTGCTTCAAATGAATGATCACGCGGATAGAGATGAAGATGGAAACGTTGTGTTGCCTTTTGTCCACGGCAAGTTTGACGTTGACGATGCAGCAAAGCAGTTCAAAGTTTATGTTCGTGATGATGAGAACCTTCTTGATTGCAAATTAGTAAGTTATCAGATTTGCTTTGTTCAGCCTTACGTACTTATTTTCTCTCCCAACTTTTTCCAGTAATCCTTTTTCACTCATCAAACCCATAACAAATTTGATGAAACAAAATCAGATTCTGTTACCACGGATGAAAGACCAGCATTATTCGCTATACACGATGAATAGGCACCGCGAGACCCTTGACATTCATGACACTAGGAGGTACAGCGGACCGGTTGATCAAACGACGAGCTGGCATAAGTCTGAATACCACAGCGACCGCACTGAAATGGTAAATTTTTTTCCTTTTTCACCTTCTTCTTGTTTTCATGCATGCGCGTGTTGAACAATATTGTTGTGATGTGTATTTTTGTTTTTTTATTTCCACCAGATGATCAGGATGACTGCATTGTTGAAGAAGGTTTACGGAGAAAAGGAGTACAAGAGAAAGGAGTCGGTAGACTGGGTCGATGTTTCAAAGAAAGCTAGCTTTTTGGGCTCCCCTGAGCAGGGCCCTAATGAGTGCGGCTTTTTTGTTCTGAAGATGGCTCAGTTTTATGACGGCAAAAGCTTTGTTGTGAAATTCGCAAAGCGTAATGTAAGTATCTTTTTTTAACCCAATAATAATCCCTCATTCTTTGATATTTTTTTGTCAGTGTATATTTGTTTTTTTTTCTTCATCGCAGGAAGCTGTTGTTGAGGAATGGAAGGCTGAGTTTTTGTTCCAGATTCTGTTCCACCCTGAAAACATGGTCGTAGTCACCGAGTTCCCGGAGGATCTAAGAAATCTCTGCATTTCTCTTGGCTTTTCTCCAAAACTGGATTTGCAGGAGAAGGATGAGGCATAAATGATTGGAGATCTTTTTTTATGTGTGTTAAAGTCTTTTCGTGTGTGCTCCAAAACTTTCTGTAAACAGTATGTATGGTCGCTGTGTGTAGTTCTCGATCTGCAAAACTGTTCACACCATGCTGTGTGCTTTTGTATATACCGGTCTAGTTAGTTTTTGTGTTTTTCTTTTTGTGGCAGACAGGGACAATGTCAAATATGTACATAATGGAGCTTTCAGCCAATTCCTCCTTGTGAATTGTAACATGTTCGCAGCGCACTGCATTCACTCACATGAGTAGCAGCCAAGTTTTTTTAAATATACGCATCCGCACTGCATCTCACCTTATCACATGGGACAGCAAAGAGGAATTCAAGGTGTTTATCGTCGAGTTTCAAAATTTTGGAAAAATTGTATTAGAAGACAGAAAATCAATTGTGTCTGCTAAGCGAGAGCTCAATTTTTTACATTTTTGGCACTAAGCGCACTGCGCTGTATACTCGAAGCGGACTGCACTGTAAGCTTTAAACGCACCACACACGCATTGCACTATACGTGAAGCCTAGTGTGACTCTATATTTTTTTCTTTCTAACTGCATTCTATATTGATTCACTGTCATCTCAGATTCTATACGACGAAGAGAACTGCATTCTCAAAATGACATTTTGATCTCAGGGTTTTCATACAGAAGAGAACTGCATTCTGGGAATGACATTCTCATCTTATTTCTTTCATATAGAAGAGAACTGCATTTTATCAAGCATACCCCC
>LR738711.1:558562569-558602218 GCA_902687465.1 Secale cereale
TGATCACAAAGTATATATGGCATATGTTATATCTATTCATTTTGAACTTCAATATTACATGTTGAATTCTTTTTTTTTGCAGTCCACTGAACACAAGATATATCTTATATACGATACGATATATATAAAGGATGAAGTTAATATATTTTAAAAGGTAAAACTGTATATGTGTTGATCTATGTCCTTTTCCTGCTGCTTCTTCTCAAATTGTGCACTGCATTTGTTTCAATAGTTGTTGCTGCTTCTGTTTTGCTCTTGTTGTTCGCATTACCCCTCGTAACGCGACCGTGTGACTGCGATGCTTGCCACACGCTGGATTCCGCGTTCTGTCTCTCCCCCTCGTTTTTGATGATGGTTCTTCGATGTCTTCATCTTCTTCTTCTTCTTCCTCACCTTCCTCTTCTGCTTCCTCATCTTCCTCTTCAGTTACATCAGCTTCGCTCGCTTCCTCGTTCTCTTCTCTGTCAGCATCTTCTTCATCATCTTCTTCATCTTTTTTTTCTGTTCTATTTGGACAAGTTCTCGCGTTATGCTTCTCTCTGTTATTGAAGACGCTACATAGTCTTCTCTTTGTCATATCATCTTGTTGGTCAGCTTGGTGATTTGTGGTGGCATTTTCAGCCTGGATTTTTTTCAGCCTCTCCTTACATGTTCTTGAGTTGTGTCCCACAATCTTGTTGCATGATTTACACATCCTTACCCCCAGTGGTCTTCCTCCGCTGTCCAGTTCTGGCTCAGGCCTGCTATTTTTTCCAGGACTTTTTTCTTTTTCTGCAGCTTTTTTATTAGCTGATTTTCTCTCTTTCTTTCTCCCTTTTGTGTTTGAAACATGTGGGGGAAGAATTGTGTCATTCATATTATGAGCTACACCATCAGAGGCATGTTCGCGCTCCTCTCCTTGTTCTTCACCCCGCGCATCCATGATGTTCTCTACTTCTTCTTCTTCATTTATTACATCGACTTCTTGTATGAGTTCTCTCATCCCAGCTAAAGCTCTGTTGTACCCTCTATCTGATTTGACACCCCTGTTTGCCAGGTCCATCGCTGTTTCTGCAAGTAGTCTCCTACGGCAGAACATCGAACTCCCATCTGGAGCAGTTTGCTCATAGTCTCTGCGGTCAAAAGTTGGATTTTGGCGTGCGTTCCGTGTGTATCTCTTCAATATGTACTCTTCAGGTATCTTGTCCACCCGCAGCTGATCCAACATGCAAATGATGTGCACGCAGAACAGGCCTGCAGCAAAAGAATTTTTTGGGTTATTCGTGTCAGCAAACTTCACATAAATATGCAACATTTTTTCAATTTTGGTTTTGTGAACTGCATTATAAATAGGTCCTAGGTCTCCTGTTCTAGTGAACTTTACTAAGGTTTTTTTTGTTTTTCATCTCTTTTTTGCTACCAGCAGTAAGTGAACTTCATTATGTTTTCTGAGTGCTTATTTTTTGTTTCCTGTCTCACTGACCTGTGTGTGTCCACAACTTGCATTCGCATTCGTAGATACCGTTCGTCACATCAGCAACTACCTGGAACTCGTGTCTTGCCCAATCAAAATCATCAGATCGGTTGTAGTGGCGCACCAAATATTTCGTCGGGTTGTCAGTGGACTGCTCTGATCTGAATGCAGTGATGCGGTAGTGCGTTTGCTTTAAGTCAGCAAAGACCGCCTTGGTGTATATCTTGGAGAGCTGAACCTCGAAACCAAACTGAGTAGTAGTCTTTATTTCCGTCTGTGAAACAAAGAAAACCAGTTAAGTAGTTGTATTTCACAGCTTAAATCAAGAAAGCGAGTAGTGTTTTATTAATTGCTCATCCAGCTTAAAAACTTTGCTCTGTTTATATACCTCGTTAGCTATGGTCTCCGCGTGCTTGACGCCCTTCCTTGTCTGGATGCACCTGTCCACCTGCGACGCAAAGATGTGTAGGTAGTGTCTTTCCTTGACAAAGTTCCTCTTCAAGATCCGGTTCATGCTTTCACTTCTCTGTGTCGATGTCATCCGTGCACAGAACACCTCCTTGTAGTAAGCTGATATCCATTCTTTTCGGTCTGTCCAGAGCGCCTTCATAATTTCATCATTTTGCAGGTTATACTTGTCCATGAGCTCATGCCAAGCGCGTTCAAACTCTGATGGCATCAGCGGGTGGTTGAGAACGAAGGTCAGCTCATCCTTGAATGTCTCATACGCTTTGTACAGCAAGGACAGGTGATCCTTGTATTTTTTCTGTATATGCCAACGGCATAACTTGTGCAGCGTGCCTATTAGCGTACTTTTTATTGCGGCATCCATGGAGGGGCATTGATCTGCATGTTTTTTGAAAAAAATCAAGCAGTGAGTTATTGAGAGAACTGCATATCCTTTTTCTGCTTTTTTTCTTATTTTTTTCATTGGATGGAAGAAATGGACTACAAAACTTGGCAGTGAACTGCATTGTTATTTAAACCCATTCTTTTTTTAGCATACCTGTGAGTATGCAGATTGGCCGCTTGTTGTTCATGCAACGCAAGAACGTCCGGAACACCCACTCGAAAGTCGGTATTGTTTCGTCTCTGATGAGAGCCACAACGAATATTGTACTTTGGAGGTGGTGGTTGACTCCAACGAAGACGGCCAGAGGCATGTGGAACTTGTTGGTCTTGTAGGTCGTGTCAAATGTGACACAATCTCCAAAATCTTCGTACGATCCCCGGCAGCTCGCGTTCGCCCAGAATATGGTTCGCACACGGTTATCGACATCTTTGTCGTAATCATAGAAGAACTCTGGGTTTATTTGTTGCATCTTCTCAAAGAAAGCCAGGAGTTTCTTCACATCGTCGTCTGTTTCCTCCCTCGCGAATTGGTGCTTCCTGCAGTTTGAAATAATAATATACTTGCATTATTAGAGACATACAGAAAATGCACAAGCGAACTGCATGAAATAGACGAGATATCGTTTTTTGTTTAGTGAACGTACCCGTTCACCCAGTCACGGCTGGTGCACCCCATAAAGTGCAGCCCTCCTGACATCCTTGACAGGGTTGACATCATCTGCGTGTGCGTCAGGTTGTTACTCTGCATGTCCTTCAGTAGTTTATCAAGTAACGAATCATCCGTCTTATGCGAGTGCATGTGCAGAAGCATAGCCGGGCTGTCAATCATCCTGTGGTTGTGATTGAGCTCAATCTCTGCTATCACAAACACATCCTTGATTTTTTTCAATCTCATTCTCGCCTTGCAGCCAGTCCTTTTTGATGTTTTATCTCGCTTTCTGTCATAATCAGTGACAGTTTCCTTGCTTCTGCCTTCCTTTGAGCACACTATGTATCTGTTTGTTCTGTATCCGCCGTTTTTGCGTGTGCCGAAGCCTGCATGCCTCGCATACGTGTTGTAGAATTCTCACGCCGCAGCATGTGATGTGAATTGCATACCTTTCACAGGCACAAGTTCTTGGAGCATGTTCTCATTCTGCACACACAATATGGAATGTTTTTTTGTTAATGAAATGCACAAGCTGAAAGAATGCGTAAGTGAACTGCAGTAGTTAGGCAAGGAATCTTACATGCGTGTACTATTTTTTCTCTAACGGTGTTTGCAGCTCACCAATGTTTATTGGGCATGGAGGGGTGACAACAGATCTGTGTAATTTAGGATCGCGAGGAGGCAGAAGTGTTGAGAACTTTACTATTTTGGTTGCTTGTGGCTCTCCTTGATTCTGCTTTCGATTCTTTTGGTGCGCAGTAGGCGGCCTGGGTGGAATTCCGCTGTCTCTTTGTCGACGAATCGTTTGCTCATGAACTTGCCGAACTTGCTGGGTTACAATGTTGGCTTGTGGAGGTGCTACATCATCCGTTCTGATCTGCTGGCCAAATGTTTCAAAGACACGCGTGTACCTTGGCTGCATAACTGTTATGATTTGCTCTTCATCATCATCCTCCTCATCATCTTTCTACGCATGCTCCCCCATGAAGACCAGATCGTCGTCATCCTCCTCAGCTTGTGCGCTTTTTGCTTCACTGCCTTCTCCATCTTGAATGATGTTTGGTTCATTGTTTTCATCTTTATCCTCAACATCTTCCTCCACCGAGTACGCAGTTCTGTTTGTTGTGTTAAAGAAACCCCTAGGTATTTCAGGTGTTATCCATCCAGGCATCTCCCACTCTTCTCTTCCAATGCAGTTCAGGGGCTTTGGGTCGTAAATGAATCGAGGAATCTTTTGTTTTGGAGGCATAGTAATTTCCTGCACAGTATTAAGCCAAAGCTTTTTATGCACGTCAAGAGTGAAATGAACTGCATCTTTCGTACTATATATCATTATATTTTGCAACTGTAGAAATTGCACTTCAATTTGTCATTCTATAGCAGGGGCACTGGGAGTTAACATGAAGAAACAATGCACTTCAGTTTTAGGCACAACACTCTACATATGTAAGTCATGGTGGACTGCAATTTTGAGCCATATAGCATTTTTATTTTTTTGAAGTATCTTTTTCTGTTTTCTACTGGGAGATACATGGGACTGCAGTCGACGCAAGAGGGGCACTGCATGGGGATAAAAAGGGCACTGCAAACTGGATGTGGGGGTTGGGTATGTGATTTTTTTACATTATATGCAGTTCTCTTCTTCTGCAGATGCAGCTCTGGCTGCTGTTGGCGTGCAGTCCACCTCCGCTGCAGGAACTCATGGGCTTTTTCAACTTTTGCCATTGTCGCGGGAGAAGGCTGGATGGGCACCATTGCAGTTCGCATCCACGACGACTGCGATGGAGAAGGCATCCTTGCAGTTCTTTTTCCCCTGCCATGCATAACCGAGGCTGGACGCTTCAGCGGCGGATCCCCCAGGTGGTGTTGGGGCAAAGGTGAGGGGCGGCGTCGCTTCCTAAACGCCGCCGTGGAAGAATCCTCGCCGATGGACTGCATCGCCGGCCGCTCGGCGTGCGCTCTGCGCTACTGGCCGCGGAAGAAGGCGGGGAGGGTGGGGGTCGCCACCGGCCGCCGGAGCGCTGCCGCGGAAGAAGGCGGGGAGGGGTGGGGGTCGCCGCCGGCCGCCGGGGCGCTCCCGCGCTAGGAGGCGGGGAGGGAGGGGGACGCCGCTTTCCGCCGGCCGCCGGGGCGCTCCCGCGCTAGGAGGCGGGGAGGGGAGGGGTGTTATGAGAATAAGGGTTTTGTTAGGAGAATAAGGTCTTAAGGGGTGTTATGAGAATAGACCCACCCTATATATATATATATATATATATATATATATATATATATATATATATATAGGTGTTCTGTCCTCTACAACATTCACTTATAGCTATGTCTTCATACTTTTTGGATCTAAGTGAATGTGATCGGACCCTAACCCTCTCCATGCTTAATCTCTCCAACTCTCTCTATCTCTTCATATGCATTCTGTTGACACATGTCGAATGTCTTCACCGTGTCCTTATCAGATGAAGATATAGAGACACACAATTAAATCTGTTTTCAATGTCTTATCCTTTTTGCCTGAAAACCGGAGAAACCGAAACATCCATCTGACAAACCAGGCGTGCGTGGGGTCGTGGCTCAACTCTCCATAAGTTGCATGCTAGCCACGTGTCGTTCAGATGTGAACCGCTAGGGGTACATGCATAATTGCACTGCGCTGCCATCTCTCTTTATAAATACTCCACCCTCGAGGTCATAATTTCTTCTCCCACCTCTCGCCATCTCGCTCAACCCTAGCGCCTCCGCTAGCTCCAGTCGACGCCGGAGACGAAGCGCTTAGCTGCTGTGACTTCTTCGACGCCGTATTCCCGCAGGCCGCGGACCTCATCTCTCCGCCGCCGCCATAGGTGTCTTCCGCCGCCAAGTTAGGGCACGGAAGATCGATCTGCTCGGCATCCATCTCGTTCCGTCTAGCAGTTCTTTAGTGCGGTAAATAGATCTCTCTTTTTACCGTTGTTTTGATCCATTAAAACCATGTAACTTCACCACAAGTGGTTTCTGTCCATATGAAAGCTATTTTTCCTGTATCCTTTTCTCATATCATGCAAGTATATTCACTTATGCCTCACTGCTAGTTAGATTCCTCACTTATACCTATTCTTGGATTCGTACAAATCTGGAACCAAGTCACTCCATATAAGTGAATGTCTTCGCACTATGAGGTCAATGTCTTCAAACTGTTTTTATCTTCAAAATCTTCTGAGAATGCATATGACCTCTTCCCCTTCCCTCGCATCTCTAATGCTGTCACAGGTACATGTCCATGGGAGAATCCCTTGGTTCTCATAGTCTGCATTCATTTGCAGAATTCTTATAGCATCACGTTGAATCTCCTGAAGCCAGTTCATGTCTGACCAGTCGTCGGAAGACAAACTGCTTTGTGAAGCCCTTCTGTCTCAATCCAATGGCTTCTGATAAACAGTCCAAGAAAGGTGGCAGGCAGAGACGTACTGACACTGCCAAAGATCTTCCTCCGGATCTATTCACTATGTACAAATCTGATCCAGAAGAGATATATGGAGAACACAAATCCCGAATCCAATGGATACGAAGATATTGGGCAGAACAATGGTTTTTGTACAGATTTGTGACTCCTGAGTATGCTACCAAGAACGCCATTCGCCCTCCATGGGGTGATATCGTCTACAAGACGCTTCAGCCCAAGACTATGTCTGAAGCCATTGCCAAGAACTTTTATCCTTGCATGGTTAGAGGACCGATGCCTTCAAATGCTAACCCATCCAGTCTTTGATGGTGTCGTGATAATAAATTATTTGAAGAACTACAAGTTTGCCAAGAACTCTGCAACCCAGAACAGGAAGAAATTTGGCATTAACTTCAATTTTGGCCCATCCCGGCCTCGTTCTGATGGAACACGCGAAGCCAATGACAATTGTGTTGGCCCCTTCAATGGCCTTGATGGACTGCTATCCCACATCGCTGCTCAAATGGCGACTGTGCACGATGTTGCTGACGACATGGAACTTGAACCTGTTCCTAAGTCTGTGAAGCCCAAGAAGAAGTCAAAGGCTTCTAAAACTATTGCTGCCCCAAAAGCTTCAAGTGTGAAGCCCCTGAAAACTGTACCTCCTGAATCCAGTGTGCCGTCTGAGGATCACTCTCGCATCTCTCAAAGGTCTAAGCAGCTAGTGAAGCCATCTAGTCAATGACTCACTCCAGGCAGCATACTGCGGAATGATGATGACATCATAGATCTGTCCAGTGATGAAGATCTTGCTGATGATGCCCTTGAAATGATACTCAAGAGCAAGCAACATGCAGAAATCTTCAATGATTTGCCTCTCTTTGACGCTGATATCATAAATAACTTCATCGATGAATGGTTTGAGGATACATCTCTTTCACTTGATGATCTCTAGCTTCCCATTGATATCACTGTGACCTTTTAAGGCTATATTGCTCAAGAACTGACTGTTGCACAGAAGGTTATCGAGCAGAAGAACAAAATTGATCATGAGAAGGATCTGTTCAAGAAGCATATGGCAAGCCTCAGTGCTCAAGAAGTTCAAAACTTCAAGACTATGATGACAGATCTCAAGGCTGAATTTACCAAGCGTCGTGAAGTTGCAAGGGGCTCCAGGGAACATCTCAAGCACTATGCTGAGAAATCCGTTCAAGCCCACAATGAAGCTGTAAAGAGGAAGGCTCTTGGCCGTCCAGGCATTGACCCCAAGCTGGCCGCCAAGAAGCTAAAGAAGAAGAAGAAGCCTGCTGCTAAAGATACTGAAGCCCCAAGGCAGGAGAGACCCAACATTGTCTTCCCTATCAGTATGACTGGCTCGAAGCCAAAGGTACCATCAGCAGCTTCTAATAAAAAGAAGACCAGCCAGGCTGAAGCTGAAGCTAAGAAACGCAAGCATCTTGATGCTCCTGATGCTGCTCCTTCCCAGAAGAAGCAGAAGACAAAAGCTTCCAAGGCTTCACATAAGCCTCGTGCCTCCTCTACAGAACCTCTTGTTGTTGAACCCATCTCTATTGCCATGCCTGCTGATACGTTTCCAACGTATCTATAATTTTTGATTGTTCCATGCTATTATTTATAAAGTCTTGGATGTTTAATGGGCTTTATCATACACTTTTATATCATTTTTTGGAACTAACCTACTAACCAAAAGGCCCAGTCCAGATTGTTGATTTTGCCTGTTTCAGGGTTTTGCAGAAAAAGAATATCAAACGGAGTCCAAACGGAATGAAACCTTCGCGAGAGATATTTTTGGAGAAAATCACGCACGGGGGACTTGAGAACCACGTCAGGGATCAAGGGGCTGTCCACGAGGGTGGGGGCGCGCCCCCCTTCCCAGTGCGCGCCTCCTGCCTCGTGGGGCCCCCGAGCATCGCCCAGTGTCCTCCTTCTTCCTATATAAGTCTACGTACCCCGAAACCTTCGACAACAGAGAGAAAACCCTAATTCCACCGTCGTAACCTTTTGTTCCCGTGAGATCCCATCTTGGAGCCTGTTCCGAAGCTCCACTGGAGGGGGATCCATCACGGAGTTCATCATCATCATCATCATCGCCCTCACCATGAGTTGTGATTAGTTTACCATAGACCTTCGGGTCCATATCTAGTATCTAGATGGCTTCTTCTCTCTCTGGATCTCAATACAAAGTTCTCCTCGGTCTTCGAGGAGATCTATTCGATGTAATCTCTTTTTGCGGTGTGTTTTTCGAGATCCGATGAATTGTGAGTTTATGATCAAGATTATCTATGAAAGATATTTGGTTCTTCTCTGAACTTTTTATGTGTGCTCATAATATCCTTGCAAGTCTCTTCGAATTATTGGTTTGGTTTGGCCTCCTAGATCTATAGTTCTTGCAATGGGAGAAGTGCTTGGCTTGGGTTCAATCTTGCGGTGTCCTTTCCTAGTGACAGTAGGGGCAGCAAGGCTTGTATTGTATTTTTGCCATCGAGGATAAAAAGATGGGGTTTATATCATATTGCTTGAGTTTATCCCTCTACATCATGTCATCTTGCTTAAGGCGTTACTCTGTTCTTATGAACTCATTACACTAGATGCATGCTGGATAGCGGTCGATGTGTGGAGTAATAGTAGTAGATGCATAATCGTTTTGGTCTACTTGTCTCGGACGTGATGCCTATATACAATGATCATGCCTAGATAGTCTCATAATTATTCGCTTTTCTATCAATTGCTGGACAGTAATTTGTTTACCCGCCGTAGAATATCGCTATGATGAGAGAAGCCACTAGAGAACACTATGGCCCCCGGGTCTATTCTCAACATATCAATCTACATCTACTTTTCTTTTATCGCTTTTATTTGCTGTTCTTATAAACCAAAAATACCAAAAATATAAACTATCATCTGTATCAGATCTCACTTTCGTAAGTGACCGTAAAGGGATCGACAACCCCTTATCGCGTTGGCTGCGAAGTTCTTATTTGTTTGTGCAGGTGCGAGGGACTCGCGCGTGGTCTCCTACTTGATTGATACCTTGGTTCTCAAAAACTGAGGGAAATACTTACACTATTGTGCTGCATCTCCCTTTCCTCTTCGAGGGAATACAACGCATGCTCGAGAAGTAGCAAGAAGAATTTCTGGCGCCGTTGCCGGGGAGGCTTACGCAAAAGTCATATACCAAGTTTCCTCTAACCCACTTCACCCTTGCCGTTTTATTTGCCCCTCTTCTGCACTGTGTTTATCGTTTGCCTCTCGTTTGCTTGTGTGCTATGTGCCTTCTATGTGCTTGCATCTTTGCTCGCTAAAAATCTATTGTTATGGATCACCTTAAAGTGTTCTACTTGGATCATCTTCGATCCTTATGCGCTCGTGCTGAAACCCCAACTAGCCTAGTTGATGGGAAATCTTTAGATGAGCATGCTTATTTTGTGCGTCACCGTTTGTCTGAAAAAGGAAGACTCTTATGGGATCAAATAAACAGATTGCTGTGTTATGCTTGGAATCTTTGTGAAATCTGTGATTTTACTTGTTGCTCTAAGAACCCTTAAAAACACCTACCCTACCTATGTGAGTTTAATGATAATGAAATCTTATCCTCTTATGCAAAGGGTGTTTATAGTTACTACGATATCGAACAAATTGAAGAATTTGTTGCTTTTAAGGGTGCTTATGAAGTTGCTTCTTTGATTGAAAAGTATGATATTACTCTCTACAAATCTGAAAATTTTGACATACTTAAATATTGCTTTGAAAACTATGCTCATAATGTCTATGTCAAAGAATTTATTGAAAGAATGACCGCTGCTTTGACGGAAAATAATGATAAGCATGAATCTATAGATAATTTTGATTCCGATGATTTGATTGAAATATCCCTTGATGAACATGATGCTTGCTATCCTTGTGGCCATGATGCCAATATTTATGAAGATGAATTTGCTATAGTTCCTTATGTTAAACATGAGATCGTTGCAATTGCACCCATACTTGATAGTTCCTTCGATGAAAATCATGATTGCAATTGTGTTATTATAAATTCTCTTAATGCCAATTGTGTTAATGATATGCAAAACTCTAAGATTGGGGATGCTAGTTTTGCTATGACTACAATTTGTTACAATGATCATGATTGGGGTGATTCTTCTTATGACGTTGAAAATTTATTTAAGCCCCATGATGAATATGAGATTGATAATAATGTTTGCAATAATATTAAAAGTGGGTTTGGAGAGGTCGTGACTTTAGTTAATGTTAATCCCACTATTTTGGAAGAGTGTCAACTTTGCATGCATGTGGATCGTGTTGAGAATATGTTATGTGATACTATTTTGTTGAATTTGATCATGATCCTACATGCAATTATTATGAGAGAGGAAAATATGGTTGTAGAAATCTTCATGTTACTAAATTACCTCTCGTTATGTTGATATTGCTATTGTTTCTTGCTTCTTCCTTGCATATGCTAGATCTTGCTTGTCCTGGTAATTTGTTTTCCTATAAGATGCCAATGCATAGGAAGTATGTTAGACTTAGATGTGTTTGTCACATGTCTTATGATGCTCTCCTTGTGCTTCAATCCTTGTCCTTTATGTGAGCATCATTGAATTATCGTGCCTAGCTAGAGGCGTAAAACGATAGCGCTTGTTGGGAGGCAACCCAATTTTACATTTTTTGTTTTTGTTGCTGTTAGGGAATAAATATTGCATCTAGCTTCTGTTTAGATGTGTTTTCATGTTTTGTTTAGTGCTTGTGCCAAGTAGAACCTTTGGGAAGACTTGTGTGAAGTTTATGTGATCTTGCTGTGAAAACAGAATCGTTAGCGCTAGCTAAAGTGGTAGGCAGATTTTCCTGGAGCGTGCTATTTAGTTGATTCCTTTTGCAGATGATTAATAGACAAATTACTCAAATTTACCAATTTAGTTTGAATTTTTTGGAGTTCCAGAAGTAGGCGAAACCTGCAGATTACTACAGACTGTTCTGTTTTTGACAGATTCTGTTTTTCGTGTGTTGTTTGCTTATTTCAATGCATCTATGAGTAGTATTGGAAGATATGAACCATAGAGAAGTTGGAATACAATAGGTTTAACACCAATATAAACAAAGAATGAATTCATTGCTGCACCTTTGAGTAGTGGTTTGTTTTCTTATACTAACGGAGCTCACGAGAATTTTTGTCTAAGTTTTGTGTTGTGAAGTTTTCAAGTTTTGAGTATTGCTTTGATGGACTATGGAACAAGGAGTAGCAAAGGCCTAAGCTTGGGGATGACCATGGAACCCCAAGTAAATTCAAGATAATCAAAAGCCTAAGCTTGGGGATGCCCCGGGAAGGCATCCCCTCTTTCGTCTTCATCCATCGGTAACTATACTTGGAGCTATATTTTTATTCGCAACATGATACTCCCTCCATTTTTGTATACAAGGCCACAAACTCATATAACAGGTACCAAGATAAAAATTAAAGTGTGCATTACAAGCCAGTTTGTTTTCTCGTTTACCAGGCTAATTAATATGGTGCATGCACATTAGATAAAATTGAGTGGTCGTGAGAGAAGAAGTAGGTGAGTGTGTCATTATCATCCACTACATGCATGCTAGTATTTAAGCCATGGGTTACTAGTACGAGGAAACAACATTAATATTTGCCTCGATTACCGTTAGTGGCCTTGTATTGATGCAAAATATATTTTCCATAGTGGCCTTTATACAAAAATGGAGGGAGTATGTGTTTTGCTTGGAGCATCTTGTATAATTTGAGTCTTTGCTTGTTAGTTTGTCACAATCATCCTTGCTGGACACACCTATTTGAGAGAGTTAAATATGGCCTCGAAATTGTTAGAACACTCTATGTGCTTCACTTATATCTTTTGAGTTGAATAGTTTTTGCTCTAGCGCTTCACTTATAACTTTTAGAGCACGGTGGTGGTAATATTTTGTAGAAATTGTTGAACTCTCATGCTTCACTTATATCTATTTGAGAGTCTATTAAAATAGCATGGTAATGTGTTTAGGCTAAAGAAACTAGTCTTCACATGATAAACATCCAATATCAATGTAGTAAAAAAATTCACACCAAGTGCATTGAACAGAATGAGATGTTGGATGCTTGATAATTGTTTTGAGATATGAGGATAATGATATTAGAGTCATGCTAGTGGAGTTATCATGAAATTGAGAAATACTTGTGTTAAGGTTAGTGATTCCCGTAGCATGCACGTATGGTGAACCGCTATGTGACGAAGTTAGAGCATGAGGTATTTGTAGAGTGCCAACCTTTGTGTGGAGGTTGGGGGCGCGCGATGGTTAACTCCTACCAACCTCCCCCCTAGGAGCATGCGTTGATTGCTTTGTTTTGATGACTCGTAGATTTTTGCAATAAGTATATGAGTTCTTTATGACTAAAGTTGAGTCCATGGATTATACGCACTCTCGCCCTTCCACCATTGCTAGCCTCTCTTGTACCGCGCAACTTTCGCCGGTACCATAAAACCACTATATATCCTTCCTCAAAATAGCCACCATATTATTCGTCAAAACAGCCACCATACCTACCTATCATGGCATTTCCATAGCCATTCCGAGATATATTTCCATGCAACTTTCCACCATTCCGTTCATATGACACGCATCATATTGTCATATTGCCTTGCATGATCATGTAGTTGACATCGTATTTGTGGCAAGGCCACCATGCATAATTTTTATACATGTCGCTCTTGTTTCATTCCACATCCCGGTACACCGCCGGAGGCATTCACATAGAGTCATACTTTGTTGTTGTAGTATCGAGTTGTAATGAAAGTGTGATGATCATCATTATTTGAGCATTTTCCCATGGGAGGAAAGGCTAAATCTATAAAGCCCCTCCGCAAAAAAAGAGAAAGTCCAAAGAAAAAAAGAAAGGCCCAAAAAAAAAGAAAGCAAAAAAAATGAAAAGAAAAAGGGACAATTGCTACTGTCTTTTTTTCCACACTTGTGCTTCAAAGTAGCACTATGTTTCTCATTGTAGAGAGTCTCATGTCTAGTCACTTTCTTATACTAGTGGGAATTTTTGTTATAGAACTTGCCTTGTATATCCCAACGATGGGCTTCCTCAAATGCCCTAGGTCTTCGTGAGCAAGCAAGTTGGATGCACACCCACTAGTTTCTTTTGTTGAGCTTTCATTCATATTTAGCTCTAGTGCATCCGTTGCATGGCAATCCCTACTCACTCACATTGATATCTATTGATGGGCATCTCCATAGCCCGTTGATACGTCTAGTTGATGTGAGACTATCTTCCTCTCTTTTTGTCTTCTCCACAACCACCTCTATTCTACCCATAGTGCTATGTCCATGGCTCACGCTCATGTATTGCGTGAAAGTTGAAAGGTTTGAAAAGATAGAGTATGAAAACAAATGCTTTGCCGAAATCGGGGTTTGTGCATGATATGAGTATTTTGTGTGATGAAGAGGGAGCATAGCCAGACTATATGATTTTGTAGGGATAACTTTCTTTAGCCATAGTATTTTGAGAAGACATGATTGCTTTGTTAGTATGCTTGAAGTATTATTGTTTCTTATGTCAATATAGACTTCTATCTTGAATCTTTCAGATCTGAACATTCATGCCACAATTAAGAGAATTACATTGAAAAACTATATTGGTTAGCATTCCACATAAAAAATTCTTTCTTTATCATTTACCTGCTCGAGGACGAGGAGGAATTAAGCTTGGGGATGCTTGATACGTCTCCAACGTATCTATAATTTTTTATTGTTCCATGCTATTATTTATGAAGTCTTGGATGTTTATTGGGCTTTATCATACACTTTTATATCATTTTTGGGACTAACCTACTAACCAAAAGGTCCAGTCCAGATTGCTATTTTTTGCCTGTTTCAGGGTTTTGCAGAAAAATAATATCAGACGGAGTCCAAATGGAATGAAGCCTTCGCGAGAGATATTTTTGGAGAAAATCACGCATGGTGGACTTGAGAACCACGTCAGGGGATCAATGGGCTGTCCACGAGGGTGGGGGGCGCGCCCCCTTACCAGGGCGCCCCTGCCTCGTGGGGCCCCCGAGCACCCCTCGATGTCCTCCTTCTTCCTATATAAGTCTACGTACCCCGAAACCTTCGACAACAGAGAGAAAACCCTAATTCCACCGCCGTAACCTTCTGTTCCCGTGAGATCCCATCTTGGAGCCTGTTCCGGAGCTCCACCGGAGGGGGATCCATCACGGAGTTTTTCTACATCATCATCATCGCCCTCACCATGAGTTGTGAGTAGTTTACCACAGACCTTCGGGTCCATATCTAGTATCTAGATGGCTTCTTCTCTCTCTAGATCTCAATACAAAGTTCTGCTCGGTCTTCGAGGAGACCTATTCGATGTAATCTCTTTTTGCGGTGTGTTTGTCGAGGTCCGATGAATTGTGAGTTTATGATCAAGATTATCTATGAAAGATATTTGGTTCTTCTCTGAACTTTTTATGTGTGCTCATAATATCCTTGCAAGTCTCTTCGAATTATTGGTTTGGTTTGGCCTCCTAGATCTATAGTTCTTGCAATGGGAGAAGTGCTTGGCTTTGGGTTCAATCTTGAGGTGTCCTTTCTGAGTGATAATACGGGCAGCAAGGCACGTATTGTATTGTTGCCATCGAGGATAAAAAGATGGGGTTTATATCATATTGCTTGAGTTTATCCCTCTACATCATGTCATCTTGCTTAAGGCGCTACTCTGTTCTTATGAACTCAATACACTAGATGCATGCTGGATAGCGGTCGATGTGTGGAGTAATAGTAGTAGATGCAGAATCGTTTCGGTCTACTTGTCTCGGACGTGATGCCTATATACAATGATCATGCCTAGATAGTCTCATAATTATTCGCTTTTCTATCAATTGCTGGACAGTAATTTGTTTACCCGTCGTAGAATATCGCTATCATGAGAGAAGCCACTAGAGAACACTATGGCCCCCGGGTCTATTCTCAACATATCAATCTACATCTACTTTGCTTTTATCGCTTTTATTTGCTGTTCTTATAAACCAAAAATACCAAAAATATAAACTATCATCTCTATCAGATCTCACTTTCGTAAGTGACCGTAAAGGGATTGACAACCCCTTATCGCGTTGGCTGTGAAGTTCTTATTTGTTTGTGCAGGTGCGAGGGACTCGCGCATGGTCTCCTACTCGATTGATACCTTGGTTCTCAAAAACTGAGGGAAATACTTACGCTACTGTGCTGCATCTCCCTTTTCTCTTCGAGGGAATACAACACAAGCCAGAGAAATAGCACCTGCCTCCTCCAACTGTGAGCGTCGTCTCATTATACATGAGCCTGCTACCATAGAGGCTCATCAGACTGAAGAGATTCCAGGTGCTAACTCTCCCGCAGCTGAAGACATTGGTCATGATGACAATGTTGGCGATGATGAAGTCCTTCCTCAGCTTGAACCCCAACGAGTTCAATCACCTGCTCTCACGAGCAGTGAACTCATAAGCATTGGCGGTCCCACGACGCCAATTGCTCAAGATGAATTTTGGGAAGAGCAACACCCGGACACCCCCTTACATGAAGTCATTCCTCGCACTCCACCGTGTCTTGCTACCACTCCGGTACTTGAGACTCCAAAAGCAACACCTGAAGAAGACATGGAGCAGACCAATGCTTCACCAATAGCGTCGCCCAAGTTTTGAAGGCTTCGCAAAGGTCTCAGGCCTCAGGCCTCCAGGTCCAGCATTCCTGAAGATGAAGTACAAAACTCAAGCTCAATGGCATGTCAAGTGTTTCCTGATGCCATTCCTTCAACGTCTGCTCCTGAATCTGAAGCCAAGGCAGCTGAAGATATTCCGGCTGCATCAGCCGATGAAGAAAAGGAAGAAACCTGTGAAGTCACTCTCCCTCCCCAAGAAACTGTTGTACAAGAAGAAGAAGTGCCCGTCATGCAAGAACCCACTCCCCAAGATTTTGTTGTGCATGAGTCTCCTCTCCTTGAAGCCACTGAAGGTAAAGCAAATGTGGTTGCCCCTCCAATGAATACCGAAGCCAATGACACTGTCATGGCTGAAGATAATGTGCAGCGTGAAGTCATAGCTGCCCCTCAAGTGATTGCTCCTTCTCCTGTGCCTCACACCATGGCCCAAGCCTACAATCGTGATGGAGAGCTTGTCACTGTCAGGTGGCCAACACTGACGCCTCCTGCTCCCGGACCATAATATGACTATCATGTGGAGCGGCGGCCTCAGACGCAGAAGCCAAAGCCCAGATTGCCTAGGCTTGCAAGAACTGCGACGACACAAGGCTCATTTAGTGTGCACAACTTCAGAGAGAACAACACTTTCTTTGACTCTGACAAGAACCCATACAAGAAGCCAAGGATCTCTTCTAATAGGTTCTGGAGCTTTCAGCAACGAAGCTATTACTCTTGCATTCTGTACAATCAGGACCAGATATTTCCCCACCAGCATCTTGATTGTGATGCCATTGCTGGACTGCCATGCTTAAAGAAGCCCTTGATTGCTTCCGAGATGTTGGATTACTTCCATTCATCACTACCAAGGAACACTGGAACAAAGAGCTTCTCCTGCAATTCTATGCTACTCTTCATATCAGAGGCTACAACAGGGATCCGACATGGGTCCTTGAGTGGATGACTGGTGATATTCATCATGAAGCCAAAGCTCAGATTCTTCTTAAGCTTACTTCCTTGCCCACTCATGGTGAGTTATACGAACCAGGTTGCTCTCTTTATCAAAAGGAGCTGGAAAGCATGTTCAAAAAGGCTGAGCCCGACATGCGTGAAATGCTGAGTATGATGAAGCCATTGCCCCTGGAAGCTGATTACCCAAAGTAATTCTTTGTCAAAGACCTCGATTATCTGCCTCGCACCATATATCATATTATGAGGCGTACTCTCTGGCCTATTAAGGGACACTCGTCTGAAGCCAAACTGGAAGGTGCCATGAAGACTTTGGTATTTTACATTCTCAATGGCATCAGATTCAATACGCATGACTTCTTCATTCGTCAACTAGCTGTGTCTGGTATTGATCTGTTTGGGCCTCAAGTTCTACGCTCCCTGGATAATGCGGCTCATTAAGCTTCACTCAACTATCAACTATCAAGCCTCTGCACGAAATCATGTTGTCTTTTTGCATGAGGTTGATATGTCTTATGAAGCCATCTATCCTGAGTCTGCCAAGTAACCACTTCAACTTCTCAATGCTGATCACCAAAGCTTCACACAGCATGTTGAAGGTGTCTATGTGCCTAATGCAAATGTCACTGCTTATCCTCTGGCTGGAAATCTACACCTACCGCATCATGCGAACACTGATGCCACTAGTAGCACCATTGCTCAAAGGCCTAAGAAGCGTCCCCGTGTCCTCAATGACCGAGATCTTCTAGTTTCACTTCACCAGAAGCAGGATAAGCACCATGATTGGTTGAAGCGGCAGATGCAAAGTCTTCTCCCTGATGTGAATTGCATTCGCAACTTGGCTACCAAGAACTCCTTTGTTGCTCATGAAGCCTGTCGGTGGTCCTGGAAGAGCCTCAAATTGCTCTGCTCAGAAGATGATTTTCAAGGAGAAGGCTTCACCAAGCGCTTCAAGTTTGACTCCAGGCCTCCACAATCTGCGACTTGGCATCCGACTCCCTCCATTGAAGATTCTGAGTATTCATCTTCGGCTACAACTGTTGTTGCTCGTGTCATCGATGAAGAAGACGACACCACTTCTCCAGCAATCGCTTCACTGCATCATGATTCTGCGTCAGGCCCTTCTGCAGCACCCAACTCCAACGTCGACCTGACTGCACTAGCATCTTCACCACATGGGAACGCATAGATACTCTATTTCTTCAAACCTTTTTGGTCCTTACTGACAAAAGGGGGAGAAGCATATGGGTTGATAGTCTTCAAGTGGGTCCATATATGGGTCGGGTGCCTTATTTTTGCTAAGTTCTTACAACTCTCTTTTTGAAACATTTGGCTCTTGAATTGTAACACTTAAACTTGATGGTCGTCTGCTACAATTCCTGCTTTTTCTTCTGCTTGGTTAAATATTTATCCTATGCGCATGAAGTCATTCAACAGATGCCCATTATGCATATCATTATCTTCACTACATCTTTGTATACATGATGGATTGTCTTCATAAGATTAAAGGAGATCTCCACAAAGCAAAACCTGCCATTTGCCTTTGCATTCAAAAGCAAATTTCCTATATGCACATCATCAGGGGGAGCCCTCTCAATCTCATGAAGTCAATGGCCGTGTTCTCTATAGTTTCACATATTTTATCCCCGTTGAAAACCTAAACCTTTTTGTCATCAATCACCAAAAAGGGGGAGATTGTCAGTGCATCTAGTGCCCCTAGTTGGTTTTGGAGTATTGATGACAAACGTGGTTGAGAGACTAACGTGTTTGTGAGAATTGCAGGATAACATGGGTAATAGTCCCTCACTGATTTAGTTTACCTTCCAGAGTTGACCCCTAAAAATGTGTGAAGACATTGAAGACAATGGTGGCTCGTGAAGACATTCACATGAAGATAATGGCCTATGAAGACATTCATTGAAGACTATAGAATGCGAAGACATAGTTTCTTTCGTAGTTCTTTTTATTATTTTTTGAGTCATCGGAACCACCGTACTGTTAAGTGGGGTCCAAGTGAACATAGTCAAATGACTGAAGTGATGCTCAACCAAAATCCTATGTCTTCGAACAAAGACAATGAGAGCAAATCTTATCCAGAGTTGGATAAGTCAGCTTTACTTGGAGCTCAAGCAAAGTTGCCGCGTGTGTTCAAAATCCGACCATTTGACACATGTCAATTCCTTACTGACCAAGGGCCATTTCGGACATATCATGTAGGGTTGCCTCCTGGCTATAAGTAGCCCACCCCCTACACAATAAATCAATGGCTGCTCAGATTTAGTGCACAGATTTTGTCGTTTGAGAGAAACCCACCTTCGAAGCCTTTGAGAGAAAAGATCCTTGCAAGGAGAAAGCCCAAAACACCCAGAGCTAAAGAATGTTAGGCATCACTGAAGTCTTTCTGTCTGTGTGACCGGAAGACTTGTTACACTTGAGGACTGTGTATCCTCCAGCCGGTTAGGCGTCACGCTGTGAGCATCCAAGAGTCATTGTGGATCGCTGGTGAACGGAGTCTGTGAAGGTTTGGAAGTCTACCTTGAAGACTTACCAGAGTGATTGGGCGAGGACTGGTGTCCTTAGCTCAAGGGGAATAAGGTGAAGACACGGTCTTCAGAGTTCAATCTTAGCCTCCCTAACCAGACGTACAGTTGTCACAACAACTGGAACTGGTCTACCAAATTCCCCTCATCTCCAAGCCACTGGTTCTATCTTCCAACCCATTTACTCTAAATAGGTTTGCAAGTCTACCTTGAAGACTTACCAGAGTGATTGGGCGAGGACTAGGTGTCCTTAGCTCTAGGGGAATAAGGTGAAGACACGGTCTTCAGAGTTCAATCTCAGCCTCCCTAACCAGACGTACAGTTGTCACATCAACTGGAACTGGTCTACCAAATTCTCCTCATCTCCAAGCCACTGGTTCTATCTTGCAACCCATTTACGTCTACCAAGTTTTCACACAACTGGTCTACCAAGTTTTCACACACTGTCATGGCTGAAGATAATGTGCAGCGTGAAGTCATAGCTGCCCCTCAAGTGATTGCTCCTTCTCCTGTGCCTCATACCATGGCCCAAGCCTACAATCATGATGGAGAGCTTGTCACTGTCAGGTGGCCAACACTGACACATCCTGCTCCCGGACCACAATATGACTATCATGTGGAGCGGCGGCCTCAGACGCAGAAGCCAAAGCCCGATTGCCTAGGCTTGCAAGCACTGCGACGACACAAGGCTCATTCAGTGTGCAAAACTTCAGAGAGAACAACACTTTTTTGACTCCGACAAGAACCCATACAACAAGCCAAGGATCTCTTCTGATAGGTTCTGGAGCTTTCAGCAACAAAGCTGTTACTCTTGCATTCTGTACAATCAGGACCAGATCTTTTTGAAGAAATCCCAAAACACCTAGAGCTAGAAAGTGTTAGGCATCACTGTAGTATTTTTGTCTGTGAGACCTGAAGACTTGTTACATTTGAGGACTGTGTATCCTCCAGCCGATTAGGCGTCATGTTCTGAGCATCCAAGAGTCATTGTTGATCGCCAGTGAACGGAGTCTGTGAAGGTTTGGAAGTCTACCTTGAAAACTTACCAGAGTGATTGGGCGAGGACTTGGTGTCGGGGAAACTGACCGCCCGCGAACACCTATGGGACCGGAGCCCCTTCTACGTTGCGGTAAGGGAGCGGAGGGAGCACGGAGAGCAGATCGAGGAACACACGCGGGCAGTTTACCCAGGTTCGGGCCGCGCGTACGCGTAAAACCCTACTCCTGCCTTGGTTGTATTGAGTTCTTGGGCTCGGGAGCTTGAAGATCTACAGTACTAGCTACGCCGAGCGAGAGAGTGGTTAAGTTTCTGGGATCGAACCTCCTCTACGTTGTGCATGGGCCTCCTTTTATAGCTCAAAGGGGTCACCGACAGGTGTCAACGTAGAGGAGGGTAAAAGTGTAAAATCGGTGGTAGTTGTAACAGTGCATGAACAGTATATGAACAGTGGTCTTCACCTAACTCTGACGGTGGGGGACAAGGGCATTGAATGCCCATCGCCGTCGCCCCAAAAGCGTCCGTCCATGCGTCTCCGTTCGCCACGGCGATAGCCTCGTCACCGCGGCTCGCCACCGTGTACCCTAGGCTGCACAGCCATCTGCCACGTGCCCCTAGAAGGGCCCCAGGGCAACGCGTGGCCAGATAAGCTGGAGCGCAGGCACACAACGTAAGCTTCCCCCGGCAAGCACCTTGCCGGGGTCGCAATCTTGCCGGGCCCGGGAGCTTGCCGCTCTCCGGGGCCCGTCGGGGCGCGCGATGCGGCACGATGTCTCTTCTGGGGGCTGTTCTTTGGCCTCCCTGGCAAGCTCCTCTTGCCAGGGTCTTGTGCTGAAATGATAACCTTGCGCCTGGTGCGATCTTCCCGGCAAGCTCCTCTTGCCGGGGCCTTGATCTTCTGACTTGTATACTTTGTTCTTGAATGGCTTCAAAAGGGGCCAGAGTGGGCTTTGGCGGGCGCGTGGTGAGTCAGACCATGGGAGGCTGCTACTGCCCGTGCACAAGTCGGGATACTAAGGTACCCCTACTCTAGTACACAGACACTTGGTGTCCTTAGCTCAAGGGGAATAAGGTGAAGACACTGTCTTCAGAGTTCAATCTCAGCCTCCCTAACCAGACATACAGTTGTCACAACAACTGGAACTGGTCTACCAAATTCCCCTTATCTCCAAGCCACTGGTTCTATCTTCCAACCCATTTACGTCTACCAAGTTTTCACACGAATACAAAATTGGTAGACCAGTTCCAGTTGCTGTGACAATGAACCCTGTTTGTATTCGTGAAGTCATTGCTTGTTTGTCTGGTCTATTTGACTTCATTGTGTGAAGACTGTCCCCTGTTTAGCTTCATTTCCATCTTCCATCTTTATCCATGTTATCCAGCTACCAATAGTCTCCGTACTATTTCTATGATGCTTACTTGACTGTTGTGTGTCTAGAGTCGTTTATCTTCTGCTGCTTATCATATAGGTTCTTTTCATCTGTTTGTCTTCAAAAGATATCATGTTTTGAAGACTTTCATAAAAATTGCCTATTCACCCCCCTCTAGTCGATAACTTGCACTTTCACCATCGTTTTCCTGCTACCAGTGTCAGTGCTCATTGAAGGCTAGGGGCGACACACCATCCATGTAAAATATCTCACATAGTTTCTAAAAGCACAAATGTGTGTGATAGGAGGGAGTAGGTCCCATAGGGTGACCAGTGTGAATCACCACGCCTGCGCAAGCGCGAGCAAAGGTGGAGGTACTGGCTCAACCGTGTGCGATGCAAGTGCGTTGTAAAATCACCACGACCGCGCAAGCGTGAGCAAAGGGTGGAGGTACTGGCTTAACCGTGTGCGATGCAAGTGCGCTGTAAAACCACCACCTGTGCAAGCTAAAGGCGGGTAAGTTTATTTGGAAATTAGGATGAACTGTGTGATAGACCAGCTAGCTAGAAATATAAAAGAAAAATTCCTGCCTTGAGCGTTGCAAAAATCGGTGGTTCCGCGCCACTTTTCCTTATTATCATACACACATATTATTATTGGACCATGCGCGATCTCGGGCACTCCGGCACTCCCGCCCCGCATCAATTCCTTTACCCAATTTTTTGTTGCAGTCATACTTCAACCGTCGCCCACACTCCTCTAGCACCGACCTTATAGTAAAATTGCAGTAGCCGAGGCATTTAAACCGTTGCCCTCCCTCGTCCACCACCATCTCCACCCACCATTACTAAAATTTTCAGTAGCCGCGACATATCCTCAAACACCAACCCCCCCTCCATAGTCCCCCACCCGCCCCTCCCCCCTCGAACCCTAGCTCACGCCCGCCGCCATCGCCGCCGTCAACCCTGCCGGTCCGCCTGTTCCTCGTAGCTTAGATAATAAAGTTTAGATTACCCAGCGATTCATATACCATCGCCTGATACGTCTCCAACGTATCTATAATTTTTGATTGTTCCATGCTATTATATTATCCTTCTAGGATGTCTTATGGGCTTTATTATACACTTTTATATGACTTTTGGGACTAACCTATTAACCCAGAGCCTAGTGCTAGTTTCTGTTTTTCTCCTGTTTTAGGGTTCTACAGAAAAGGAATATCAAACGGAGTCCAATTGACGAGCCAATTTTTTATGATTTTTTATGGACCAAAAGAAGCCCTCGAAGCAAAAGAGTTGGGCCAGGAGAGCCACGGGCTGCCCTCGAGGGTGGAGGGTGCGCCCTGGGAAGGTAGTGGCGCCCTCCTATCTCGAGGACATCCTAGAAGCCCCCTGACGTGGGACCTATGCCAAAAAATCCTATAAATACTGAAACCTTCAGAAATTAACCTAGATCGGGAGTTCCGCCGCCGAAAGCCTCTATAGCCACCGAAAACCAATCTACACCCGTTCTGGCACCCTGCCGGAGGGGGGAGTCCCTCTTCGGTGGCTATCTTCATCATCCTGGCGCTCTCCATGACGAGGAGGGAGTAGTCCACCCTCGGGGCTGAGGGTATGTATCAGTAGCTATGTGTTTGATCTCTCTCTCTCTCTCTCTCATGTTCTTGAGATGGCACGATCTTGATGTATCGTGAGCTTTGCTATTCTAGTTGGATTTTATGATGCTTCTCCCCCTCTACTCTCTTGTAATGGATTGAGTTTTCCCTTTGAAGTTATCTTATCGGATTGAGTCTTTAAGGATTTCCGAACACTTGATGTATGTCTTGCACGTGCTTATCTGTGGTGACAATGGGATATCATGTGATCCACTTGATGTATGTTTTGGTGATCAACTTGCAGGTTCCGTGACCTTGGGAATCTATGCATAGGGGTTCTCACACGTTTTCGTCTTGACTTTCCGGTAGAAACTTTGGGGCACTCTTTGAAGTTCTATGTGTTGGTTGAATAGATGATTCTGAGATTGTGTGATGCATATCGTAGAATCATGCCCACAGATACTTGAGGTGACAATGGAGTATCTAGGTGACATTATGGTTTTGGTTGATTTGTATCTTAAGGTGTTATTCTAGTACGAACTCTATGATAGATTGAATGTTACTACGGACTCTTGAATAGATCAATCAGAAAGAATAACTTTTAGGTGGTTTCGTACCCTACCATAATCTCTTCGTTTGTTCTCCGCTATTAGTTACTTTGGAGTGACTGTTTGTTGCATGTTGAGGGCTAGTAATATGATCCAATTATGTTATCCTTGTTGAGAGAACTTGCACTAGTGAAAGTATGAACACTAGGCCTTGCCTACTATCATTGCAACACCGTTTATGCTCACGTTTACCACTTGCTTCCTTGCTGGTTTTATATTTTCAGTTTATAAAAACCTATATCTACCATCCATATTGCACTTGTATCACCATCTCTTCGCCGAACTAGTGCACCTATACAATTTACCATTGTATTTGGTGTGTTGGGGACACAAGAGACTCTTTGTTATTTGGTTGCAGGGTTGCTTGAGAGAGACCATCTTCATCCTATGCCTCCCACGAATTGATAAACCTTAGGTCATCCACTTGAGGGAAATTTTCTACTGTCCTAGAAACCTCTGCACTTGCAGGCCCAACAACGTCTACAAGGAGAAGGTTGCGTAGTAGACATCAAGCTCTTTTCTGGCGCCGTTGCCAGGGAGGTTAGTGCTTGAAGGTATATCTTTAGATCTTGCAATCGAATCTAGTTTCTTGTTTTATCACTAGTTTAGTTATAAAAGAAAACTACAAAAAAATGGAATTAAGGTTACCTCATATGCTTCATCATTTTAATATCTTTCGTGAAAATGATGGAAAGGAAAGTTGTGCTCAAGTACTAGAAGAAGAATTACATAGAATGCTTGGCACTAAAGACTTGAATGATGAGCATGCTTGCAATGTTGTTAGTGTGAATCCTTTGAATATCCATGGTACTAATGATGATTGCACTAGTCATAATGAAAATATCTCATATAAGCATGTTGATTTTTGTGGAGTGTATAGAGTTTGCAAGTACATACCAAAGAGGGAAGATAGATTTTGCAAGACGCATAAGTATTTGGAAACTAAATGGTTGCTACAGATGCTAGATGATTGTGCTGAAAATTTAAAATATCTTAGCCGTACTTGTGAACTTTGCAATGAACATGGTCATTTCATTACCCAATGCAAATTGTTTCATGATCGAATCGTGTCCAAAAATTGTGATGACTTGATTTCCCTTGCACATCATAATGAACTTATCTTTCTTTTAGGTTACGAAGAAATTAAATGTAGAATTAAGTTTCTTCCAGGATTTGTGATTGATAAACTTCTTGAGTTTGATATAGAGGAAATATATGTGTATTGTGCGGTGAATTGCATTGAAAATCCTTATATTTCCAATTACCTTTAGTCAAGAAAACAAATAGGAGATGAAGAGAATACTAATGAAAGGGAAGAGATTTCCCAATATCCTCCTATTATTTCTTATGATGAATCAGGTAACGAGGAGGAGCCTCCTATTCTACCAATCTCAGTAGTAAGGAGCTCCGAAAAGAAGATTAAACCCACACATGATGAGAAGAAGAAAAAGCAAAGACGGAGAAGCAAAGAAAAAAAGGTATTCCTTTTAAATGATGTTGCTTCTCTTACTCATTGTGATGATGATAATTGCTATACTATCGGTGCTATCCATTCTATTAACGATGAGAATGATTATGCTTATGATATGGAAAGGCCCAAGCTTGGGGATGCTATGTTTGATGAGAATGATATATTTGAGAATTTATTTTCTGCAATTAATGTTTGTCCCAAGCTTGGTGATGCTACGCTTGATGAAGATGATATTTTTAGCCTCCCAAGTCTTGATATGCAAGTCTATTATGATGAAAGCATGCCTCATATTTATGATGATTATTGTGATGCCACTTATGATATAAAAAGTAGGGATGATTATAGTGATAAAACTTGTCATGATTATGATTACCCTTTCTCTGAACATTACTCTTTTAATGTGGAAACAATCTATAGTATTCAAGTCTCTTATGATACTCCCACTATTCCGAATGAGAAGAATTTTGCTTATGTGGAGAGTAGTAAAATTTCTATGCATGTAGATCATGAAAAGAATGCTTTATGTGCTGGTTATATTGTTGAATTCATTCATGATGCTACTGAAAATTATTATCAGGGAGGAACATATGCTTGTAGAAATTGCAATAATATCAAGTTTCCTCTCTATGTGCTTAAAGTTTTGAAGTTATGCTTGTTGTGCCTTCCTATGCTAGTTGATTATTGTCCCAATAAGTTGTTTGCTCACAAAATCCCAATGCATAGGAAGTGGGTTAGACTTAAATGTGCTATTCATATGCTTCATGATGCTCTCTTTATGTTTCAATTCTTATATTTTATGCGAGCATCATTGAAATCATTATGCCTAGCTAGGGGCGTAAAACGATAGCGCTTGTTGGGAGGCAACCCATTTTTTTGTTTTTTGTTTTTGTTGCTGTTAGGGAATAAATATTGCATCTAGCTTCTGTTTAGATGTTGTTTCATGTTTTGTTTAGTGTTTGTGCCAAGTAGAACCTTTGGGAAGACTTGTGTGAAGTTTATGTGATCTTGTTGTGAAAAACATAATCGTTAGCGCTGCCTAAAGTAGTCCTACGATTTTACTGGGCGTGCTTTTTAGTTGATTCTTTTTGCATATGATTAGTAGACAAATTCCGCAAATTTACCAATTTAGTTTGAATTTTTTGGAGTTCCAGAAGTAGGCGAAACCTGCAGATTACTACAGACTGTTCTCTTTTTGACAGATTCTGTTTTTCGTGTGTTGTTTGCTTATTCCGATGCATCCATGAGTAGTATTGGAGGATATGAACCATAGATAAGTTGGAATACAATAGGTTTAGCACCAATATAAACAAAAAATGAATTCATTGCAGTACCTTTGAGTAGTTGTTTGCTTTCTTATCCTAACGAAGCTCACGAGATTTTTTGTGTAAGTTTTGTGTTGTGAAGTTTTCAAGTTTTGAGTATTGCTTTGATGGACTATGGAACAAGGAGTAGCAAATTCCTAAGCTTGGGGATGCCCATGTAACCCCAAGTAAATTCTAGATAATCAAAAGCCTAAGCTTGGGGATGCCCCGGGAAGGCATTCCCTCTTTCGTCTTCATCCAGCGGTAACTATACTCGGAGCTATATTTTTATTCACCACATGATATGTGTTTTGCTTGGAGCGTCAATTTAGTTTATTTTGTTTTGCTTTCTGTTTGAATAATATCCAAAGATCTGAAGTTCTTAAATGTTAGAGAGTCTTCACATAGTTACATAATTATTGAACTACTCATTGATCTTCACTTATATCTTTCGGAGTAGTTTGATATTGCTCTAGTGCTTCACTTATATCTTTTAGAGCACGACGGTGGTTTTATTTTGAAGAAATTGTTGATCTCTCATGCTTCACTTATATTCTTTTGAGATTATATTAAAACAACATGGTAATGTGCTTTGGCTATAAAACTAGCCTTTGCATGATAGGCATCCAATGTCAATGTAGTAATTTTTTTCACTCCAAGTGCATTGAATAGAATGGGATGTTGGATGCTTGATAATTGTTTTGAGATATGAGGATAGTGATATTAGAGTCATGCTAGTGGATTTATTATGAAATTGAGAAATTCTTGTGTTAAGGTTAGTGATTCCCGTAGCATGCACGTATGGTGAACCGCTCTGTGACGAAGTTAGAGCATGAGGTATTTGTAAAGTGTCAACCTTTGTGTGGAGGTCGGGGGCGCGCGATGGTTAACTCCTACCAACCTCCCCCCTAGGAGCATGCGTTGATTGCTTTGTTTTGATGACTCGTAGATTTTTGCAATAAGTATATGAGTTCTTTATGACTAATGTTGAGTCCATGGATTATACGCACTCTCACCCTTCCACCATTGCTAGCCTCTCTTGTACCGCGCAACTTTCGCCGGTACCATAAACCCACTATATATCCTTCCACAAAACAACCACCATATTGTTCCTCAAAACAGCCACCATACCTACCTATCATGGCATTTCCATAGCCATTCCGAGATATATGTCCATGCAACTTTCCACCATTCCGTTCATATGACACGCATCATATTGTCATATTGCCATTGCATGATCATGTAGTTGACATCGTATTTGTGGCAAGGCCACCATGCATAATTTTTTATACATGTCACTCTTGTCATTGCACATACCGGTACACCGCCGGAGGCATTCATATAGAGTCATACTTTGTTGTTGTAGTATCGAGTTGTAATATCAAGTTGTAACGAAAGTGTGATGATCATGATTATAAGAGCATTGTCCCATGGGAGGAAAGGCTAAATCTATAAAGCCCCTCCGCAAAAAAAAGAAAAAAAAAGGGAAAGGCCAAAGAAAAAAAAAGGCCCAAAAAAAGAAAAAAAGAAAAAAAAAGAAAAAGAAAAGAAAAAGGGAAAATTGCTACTATCTTTTTTCCACACTTGTGCTTCAAAGTAGCACCATGTTCTTCATTGTAGAGAGTCTAATGTTTGTCACTTTCATATACTAGTGGGAATTTTCATTATAAAACTTGGCTTGTATATTCCAACGATGGGCTTCCTCAAATGCCCTAGGTCTTCGTGAGCAAGCAAGTTGGATGCACACCCACTAGTTTCTTTTGTTGAGCTTTCATTCATATTTAGCTCTAGTGCATCCGTTGCATGGCAATCCCTACTCACTCACATTGATATCTATTGATGGGCATCTCCATAGCCCGTTGATACGCCTGGTCGATGTGAGACTATCTCCCTCCCTTTTCTCTTCTCCACAACCACCTCTATTACACCTATAGTGCTATGTCCATGGCTCACGCTCATGTATTGCGTGAAAGTTGAAAGGTTTGAAAAGATAGAGTATGAAAACAAGTGCTTGGCTGAAATCGGGGTTGTGCATGATATGAATATTTAGTGTGATAACGAGGGAGCATAGCCAACACTATATGATTTTGTAGGGATAACTTTCTTTAGCCATAGTATTTTGAGAAGACATGATTGCTTTGTTAGTATGCTTGAAGTATTGTTATTTTTTATGTCAATATAGACTTTTATCTTGAATCTTTCAGATCTGAACATTCATGCCACAATTAAGAGAATTACCTTGAGAATTATGTTAGGTAGCATTCCACATCATCGCCCCAATCCCCTGAGTTTTTAGATGAGGCCTGCGGTGTCCCTCCCCGCAAAATCCACATCCCCTGCTCCATAATGTCGCAGCCTAAGCTCGACCATGTATCCCGAGGAGCCCGACGAGCCTTCGGCCAAGGAGATGTTTATCACGGCCTCTCCGCCGGACGTTGGTGAGGTGGCCACCATTCGCCCCGACCTGTTGATCTCGGAGCAATAAGTCGCCGCAGAAGCTGGCGAAGACGTTGACAACGTTGCCATGCCGAAGGCTTCATGTGAGCGGGCTAGCATATTACAGTATCTCAGGAAAGCTGGCTACGCAATCAAGCTCGTCCACAGCGACGTCTTCACGCAGGCCATGTCACAGGCTAAGTGGTCCATCCCCAACCGCTTTGGTTCAACCGCTGTCGATCTCTTGGACGGCCCTGCCGCTGATCTCCTCCATCAAGCGGTCAAGGATGTGCGAGCTTTGTATGCCATCGAGCCCATTTTGTCATTTATGAAGGACACGTTCTACGGGGGCAGCTTGGGATCCTCAATTTCCAAGTCAGATCTCATCGACCACGACCACGACCACGAGGAAGGCACCAACGGAGGTTCTTCCAAGGTGAAACATCCCATCTGTTGCATTAGAGAGCGCATCATGGGCCTGTGCTCTTCCAACTTGAAGGATCCTATCCATGAAATGTGAGGCAACATTCTATCATCTTTAACTGTGTCGTATTTAATTATTTCAGTTATGCAAAAATGTATTGTTCAATAGGGCTATGTGATGTTTAAGTATGAATTGTCCACTTCAGTTTCATGAATGGCTATATTTGGTTGTTTATAGTGAGTAGATGCCTTGTTTATCTGTATTTGGTTGTTAGGTTGGCTGGAGTGAGCAGTTTTCCAGTTATCGAGCAGATGCCTTGTTTATCTGTATTTCGTTGTTAGGTTGTTTTTTAGCATTTGTCCAGTTATCAAGCAGATGCCTTGTTTATCTGTATTTCGTTGTTAGGTTGCTTTTTTTAGCATTTGTCCAGTTATCAAGTAGATGCCTTGTTTATCTTTATTTCGTTGTTAGGTTGCTTTTTTTAGCATTTGTCCAGTTATCAAGCAGATGCCTTGTTTATCTTTATCTGCTTGTTAGGTTGGTTGAAGTGAACATTTGTCCAGTTTTCTAACATATGCCCTGTTTATCTTTATTTGCTTGTTAGGTTGGTTGTAGTGAGACTCTGTCCAGTTTTCAATGGCTATATTTGGCTGTTGTACTGGTCATTTATGCCTTGTTTATTTCAGTCATTCACAATGTGTTGTTCATTATGTGCAAGTCGGAACTATGCCGCTCGACTACATCAATACCAGTTTCAACGGATATATTTGGTTCCAGTTATTCCTGGTGTAGTTAACACATGCCCTTTATTTCAATTTTACACATTTATCCAGTGTGATGTTTAAGCATTACCTCCGTTCTATTCATTTTCAACAATACCAGTTTGAATTGCAATATTTTTTGGTTGTTAAGCCTGCTGTCGGTAACATTGCTTTCAATTTCATATATGCTTTAACAGCATGCTGAAACCAACACATTCAAGCTATCATTTGGAGATGATGTCGTTTACCTTTGCTATATTTGTTTGATGTTAAGGTTGTTGTTCTTATCATGCCTCTCCATTACTTATGCATGACAACAACGGGAGTGGCCACCATTTTCCGCCGAGGTTAGCTTCATCCCTTGGCTTGTACTCCCCCCGTCGTTCCATAATGTAGTGAATATAGATCCATGCATGGACACTTGTTAGCTTATAATATTGACTTGTTGCTTGTAGGTACATATGCCCTTGGCAAGGATCCACGCATCGACCCTTTTTGCGTATGGGGCAATGAGATATTCATGAACAAGCATCATGTGAGGAAACTGATAAGGATTATTAGCAAAATATTTGAATGGTGGCAAGCAAATTATTTGTTTATGCTCTATCCAACACAACAGTGAGCTGTAGGATGGTAACTACAAACTCTGCAACCTTCTCTTTTTACTGCCCATAATGAGTTGTTAGACAACAATGTATGAATCTTTTTCGTTCCAGTGGTTCCCGAAGCAGTTCACTCAAGATTACCTCGCAAAGTACATGATTGGTGGACACACAATGAAGGTTAAAGTATTTCATCCAGACTACAATGAGCATCGAGAAGTCGTAATGAAGACAGTGAAGGATGGACGGGCAGCCATCACAAGGGGTTGGCCTAGAGTCGTGCGCGCATTACGCATGGAGGAGGGCACCATATGGGCATTCCACTTCACCTTATCGAGTAACGAGATTGTCTTTCGCCTCTCTCTTTACAGTCTTTAGTACAACTGTGGTTCATCATTCTTTACTTGGTGCATCTGTAGTTCTTCAGTATATGTACCTGCGCATCGAATTATGCATTCATGGTTGAACATATATTTGTAATAAACATGGTTCGATATGAAATAAGTGATTGCTTACTTTCAAATTCAGAACATGTGATTTTTATATTAGGGATTAATTATGGATTAATTAGGGATTACACTGCACATAGTTTGCGAAAGCGAAACATCTGCAATCGACGTGGAGATCAGAAACGTTTCTAGGATTCACTACATGCGCGATCAATCTCCACCGCACACACGACATCCTCATAAAAACCGTGCGTGATAGACAGCCTTTGCCACATAGTTTCTTGTACGCACCGTGTGTGATGCATTCAATAACACAAACGATAAAATTGTTAATATCGTGTGCAATGGCAACACTATCACAAACCATTTAACGAGGGAAATTGTGTGTGATATACTTGTGAACGGAAACGTTTTCCTTGGAGCGACTGTGTTGGATGTACATATGAACGGAAACGTTTAGCGGGGACTGACTGTGTGGGATGTAATTGCGACTGAAAACAATTTCACCTGTATAATTGTTTTTTAGCTCTACTGTATGTATTTCCATATTTGAGCGCTTGCCAGTCGCACACGACCTCATTTTGCAGAGCGTGTGTGCTAGGAGGGCATATCACGGACGGTTACTGGGTTGTGTGGGAAGGACCCCCTATCACCCACACTCACTAGGCGACGGTTCAAAATGCATCGTGGAAAGGGGTTTAAAACCGTTTGTATAGCACCGACGCGTGCTAGTGCAGGGGGTGAATGAGAGTTTTACAATTTCTTTCTTAAACTTGAAAACTCTCTGTACCCATCAGTAGAGCGAATGAAAATAGATTACATTGAGCGAATATAAATTAGCGAACATGAATGAAATACATGTATTAAAGATAATTACATGGTCGAAACTAATCATACAAAGCAGATCGAATGAAAATAAGAGAAGAGATAACCAGTGACGCTCGATGATGACAAGCATTTTGGTAGACCAACTCTCTCTTATGCAAAAGGACTATGTCTGGATAGAGGAGTTGTGACTTATCACGAAAGATAAACTCTCTTCGCCCTATTTTCCTCGGTAATTGGTTCACCAGCTGTGCAATAAGTTGCCTCCTTTTGTTTTGAAGACTGTTGACATAAACAGTAAGGGACCAATGTGTTTGCTAGCTAGTGCACACAGAGTATAACATCCCAAAAGTCATGAGGAGTTTGGTACAAAACTCCATACTAATCTCATGCTTGGCAGCGAGGATTATCACTGAAGATTATGCTGTCGAGAGTGACCCCCAAAAATTGTTGACGCAAAGCAATTGTTCCGGTGTCGTCCTAAGAAATTGTCTGCAGTCAAGAAGTTGAAGATGAAGTGATGACGTAGCATTTATTTCATTGTTCCCTTTCTTTTTATTGAGTTATAGGACCATCGTACTATTAAGAGGGGTATAATGTTCAAAACTTTTGTTCTTTGATGCTAAATCCAATCCTATGTGAGTTGAGAGTGAAATATCTTTCTGTGCTGAGCAAATACTTGTCAGCAAGAGACTGTGATCTTCTTCGCTGCGAGAGATTTGTCTTCGACCGAAGAGTTAGCATTACTTCTTCCTCAAGTAATGTTACAGCTGCTTTCAAATCCGACCATTGAGAACGTGTTGGTCGGTGATAACCCACAAGTGTAGGAAATTGTGATAGTCTTCGAGGGTAGTATTTCACTCAAATTTATTGTTTCGAAAAAAGGAGAGCCAAAGAATATTTACAAGCCTTAGTAGTTGAGTTGTCTATTCAACCACACCTGGAAAGCTAAATATTTGTAGCAATGTATTTAGTAGCGAATTAGTTTGATAGTTTTAATAAGAACATTAAAAATGGCAATATTAATAGGAACAATAATAGTAGTTGTTTTTAAGTGATTGTAACAGTAGTAACAACAAAGTAGTTGTAGCGACCCAACCAATAGGGCCAAGTCTCTGTGCTTTTTGTGCCATCCCTTGATCAGTATGCTGGCGCATACAGTACTTCGATGAAATACCATAACATCACATGTAAAATAAATACCGTAGATCTAGAGTATACCTTATATCACATCGGAAATAAATTAGTAAGGGTGTGGAGTCCCATCAATGCCAACGGTAAGTTGAATGTAGATTGTAACCCTATATCGTAACTCTTTCTCGTCGTAGAAATATGTACACCATGAGACGTTGCAGCCATGTAGGTTAGTACATTGAATGTACTAGAAGATCACAATAGAAAACAAATGAAAATACTATTCTATATGCAAAATGGCTTTTGTGGCTCCATGCTTGAGTGTTTGCATAAAAGTTGATTTTCATTTTACCTACAACAAAGGATAGTCATGGAATGTTTACTACAGAGTTATTTAATATGACATGGTTTCGCCAACCGATGTCTCATAGCCCAAATAATTATAAGTTGCCCACAATTAAATTATCAGTCCGGTGTTGAGTGTTCTGAGATATATCCAAGTCCAGAGGCTCAAATTGTCCGTAACCGGGGACACGACTAATTGATTATGTTGTTAACTCTGCAGAGTGTTGTGCACTTTACCCACAAGATTCGTTACCTCTTCTTACGTTCTCGCACTTCATGGTGTTTGAGAACAAGATGACCGAAACATGATCTTTCAAGGATTTTCCCTAACTACTGCCAGTGCCCATCCCATCCTACCGTAGTTCTACATCTCGTAGCACTGGACCAATCAGAGTAACTACGACGATCAACCAAGCCATAACCCATAGTGACTTGTGGCTACACAGGTAAGCTTTCGGGCATGAAGTATTCATCCGTCTCTTTGGGTGTGGGTGGAACTTTCCGCATGAGTACTGGCCTACTAGAACTAACAACACATCCACTGGTTACTCTAGGGTGCCTCACAACCAATTTACACCCAATAGTGTGTATTGAATTCTTGTCTCAAGTCTCAAAGTCATGAAAATGCAGGCCTTGAAGAATGCAGGTCTTGAAATTTCCCTCATGAAGTTTTCGTCATTGACGTAGATTCCTCCTTCTCCCACCGCTCACGAACACTCATACCAATCCCCGTCTATGGTAGCGTAGCATAAAAGTAACTAATGTTCCCAGGGATCACTATCGGGGTGTGGGTTCCTACCTCATGCATCTGCCCAACTACAAGAATCAATATCACTACTGGAGGAAATACTACAAAGGTGACACTAAATGCAATAAAAACATAGGTATGAACATATGGTCAAAGTGAACTTGCATGGTAAGTTGATGAATATACTATCAGTCTCACAAAACTTGACAACACTATACGTCACTCTCCAATGAATCTATTAAGTCAAACATTGCATCATATAAGAAAAGATTCTAGCACTCAAAATAAAATCAACAATTAAAACAACAAACAAGTCAATAATAAAAACTAAATAGAAATCCAAAGAAAACTTCAAATAAAACTATAAAGAAAAACTACTAAGAAACTACTATGACACAACACCAAATAGTTTTAGTCCTTATTAAAACTTAACAGCAAAGAAAATACTGAACTAATAAATTCACTACTAGGAAAAGGGCTATAGATGAAATTGATACTAATGGCGCACCAGACAGGAGGTGCGCCATTAGTATATAGTAATGGCGCACCAGCAACAGATACACCATTAGAGTTCGAAGTACTAATGGTGCACCTTGCCCGGAGTGCACCATTAGTATCAAGAAGTTTTTTTTTAACTAGCGCGCCTGTCCAAACATACTAATGGCGCATCCATGAATAGTGCGCCATTACTAGTTGTAAATAGTAATGGCGCACCCGCAGTCATGTGCGCCATTAATGCTCTTTTTTTGTATGATATTTTTTATTCTGTTTTTTACAAAACTACTAATGGCGCACTGTCCCAGAGTGCGCCATTACTAGTTTGAACTAGTAATGGCGCACTGTGTGGCAGTGCGCCATTAGTATGTTTTTTTTGCAAAACTTGTAATGGCGCACCAACTATAAATGCGCCATTAGTAACCTTGATTACTAATGGCGCATTTGTAGCTGGTGCGCCATTAGTATGCGGGCAGCAACAAGATATTTTGGACAGCCTCTCTACCACACTCACTTTCCCCCCCCCCCCCACTTCTTCATTCTCTCCACTTCCTCTTCTCTCGGGTCCTCCTCTTTTCCACCTCATTTCCACCATATATTCATTCAAATTAAGTGGTTAAATTACCTTGTTTTGGTAGGTAAGTATGGGGGGAAGCTATATTTATGTTGTTCTCCATACAAACAATGTGCACATGCACTTTTATGGCCTATAGCTAGATCTATGTATGTTTGTGGTGTTGCATAGGTTTGTTGTGTTGCATATGTGTTTGTGTTTGGAGGTGTACCGGTATTTGAAATGCGATAGTTGCCAATATTTTCCCGGAATGTTGATTCATTTCCGTTTCGATGAGAATTTTGGCATTAAGCATTCATTTTTGTCCTATTTTTAGGGAAAGTCATGGCAAATTTTTTCTTGGTTCTAAAATATCGTTTTGCTCTACCCCGCAGGGCGACCATGGTGCGCACGATGACCGAAGGCATCGTGAATAGGTTTTTGAGGTCTGCGAAGGCCGAGATGCTTCAAAAGAACGAGACGGAGATAAGATGTCCGTGTCGAAGATGCAAGCTGAAGAGCCTTATTGCGGACCCGGATTCCAGGCAGGTGCGGGACCACCTGCTCTTGCGTGGTTTCATGGATGGCTATCGGTGGCAAGGTGATGAAGATGACTACGAAGTCGTCCATGGGGGCCGGGCAAGAAATGAGGAAGGGCAGCAAGACAACCACCGCGGCTCGGGCGGGCGAGAAGACGAAGAATCCCCAGGAGATGATCACGACGGTGATGCTGTACACAGTCATCATGTAGAAGATGCAGGACATGATGATGAGGAAGATGACGGAGCAGACGACGGGCATGATCATGAAGATGATGATGCCGGCAGAGCAGACGACGCTGAACCATCGATGGGCTGGGTGCAGGACCCTCATATTCAAGAGCTGCTTCTCAAGCAGACCGATAACGCAAGAGCTGCCGCCCGAGAGAAAGCCAAGATGGATCAACTTGAGTTAGACGCGGTTACTCCATTGTATGAAGGATGTAGGCCCGAGGATACCCGCCTGAAAGTAACGCTCATGGCTCTGGAGATGAAGGTAAAACACAAAATGACCGACGCATGCTTCGACGAGAACATGTCATTCTGGCACGAACGTCTTCCCAAGGGGAACAAGTGCCCCACCAGTTTGGAGGAGGTGAAGAAAATCGTGTGTCCTCTGGATTTACCGCACGTGAAATACCATGTGTGCATGAACAATTGCATCATTTATCGGGACGAGCACGCGGAGTCTACCATATGTCCGGTGTGCGGCGTCACTCGATACAAGAAGAGGAAGAAAGCTCCTCGAAAAGTGGTGTGGTACTTTTTGATCACTCCTCGTCTGGAGCGGTATTTCGCGGACCCTAAGGTAGCAAAGCTTCTGCGTTGGCACGCGGATAGGGAGGAGAAGAAGCGAGAAGATGACGCAAATGATCCGGAGATAGATAAAAAAGACAAGATGCTGAGTCACCCTAAGGATGCGAGCCAGTGGCAAGCATTGAACTTCGAAGACCTATAATTTGGGAACGATCCAAGGAACATCGTGCTGGGCACGAGCACCGATGGAGTCAACCCGTTTGGCAGCCAGAGAAGCACACATAGCACCTGGACTGTGTTTGTGTGGATGTACAACCTTCCCCCCTGGTTGTGCATGAAGAGGAAGTACATTCACATGAGTATGCTAATTGAAGGACCGAAACAACCAGGGAACGACATCAATCTGTATCTGGGGCTGCTGAAAGAGGAGCTAGACACGCTGTGGAAAACGCCAGCCAATACGTGGGACGCCGCAAAGAAAGAATATTTCCCTATGAGAGCCGCGCTGCTCACGACGGTGCACGACTATCTCGGTTACGGATATGTCGCGGGGCATGTGGTCCACGGATTTTCTGGATGCGTCAGGTGCATGGATGACACAACGTATCGCCAGCTAGATAGAGATCCCGGGTCTTCGAAAACCGTGTTCATGGGACATCGAAGGTGGCTTCGCGACGATGACCTCTGGAGAAAACGCAAGGATCTGTTCGATGGTGAAACCGAACCCCGAGGACGCCCGCGTACGAGGAGCGGCGAGGAAATAGACGAGCTGTTGAAAAATTGGAAAGATTGCCCACTGCCGGGAAAGAAGCGAAAGGCGCCAGAGCCGGGAAAGAAGCGAAAGGCGCCAGAGCCGCTGCTGAAGGTATGGAAAACGAGGTCTGTTTTCTGGGACTTGTCGTACTGGAAGATCCACCGTGTGCCTCACAGCCTTGATGTAATGCATATCACGAAGAACGTGTGCGAGAGTCTGCTTGGTACCCTGCTCAACATGCCAGAGAGGACCAAAGATGGGCCGAAAGCAAGGGCAGACTTGAAATCAATGGGCATCAGGCAGGAGCTTCACGCTATATATGATGATGATGATGATGATGATGATGATGAGGTGAAGCAGGACACGGAAAGTCGTCGCAAAGGGAAAAAGGCCAAGAAGACCGGAAATGACTACCCTCCCGCGTGCTTCACTCTAAGTCAGGAGGAGATCGAGCAGTTTTTCACCTGCCTCGTAGGAGTACAACTTCCTGACGATTACGCGGGGAAGATAAGCAGATACCTAGACCGGGCGAAGTTGAAGTTTAGCGGGATGAAGTCTCACGACTGTCACGTGCTGATGACGCAGATACTTCCAGTTGCAATCCGTGGTATCATGGACGCGCATGTTCGTGAAACCCTATTTGGCCTATGCAACTTTTTCGACGTCATCTCTCGGAAGTCTGTTGGCGTGAGGCAACTCAGAAGGCTACAGGAAGAGATCGTGGTGATACTATGCGAGCTTGAGATGTACTTCCCGCCCGCATTCTTCGACGTTATGGTGCATCTGCTGGTCCATATGGTGGACGATATCATCCAACTCGGGCCGACGTTCCTGCACAGCATGATGCCGTTCGAAAGGATGAATGGTGTCATCAAAGGATACGTTCGCAACATGTCACGTCCAGCGGGAAGCATAGCCAGGGGCTTTCTGACCGAAGAGTGCATCTCGTACTGCACGAATTATCTAGGCATCGAGAACCCCGTTGGTCTGCCCGTCAACAGGCACCTCGGCAGGATCGCTGGATCGGGTCACCGTGAGGGTCGCCGCGAAATGCATGTCGACTTCGAGGGTCGACTCGCCGACTTTGAAAGAGCAAACCTAGTCACGCTACAACACATAGACGTGGTCGATCCTTGGGTGGTTCAGCACAAAACCTTTATTGAGAAGACATACAATGACCGAGGCCAACAGAGGACGGACGGAGATATAATCAAAGAGCACAACTCATGTTTCACGCGTTGGTTCAAGCAGAAGCTTCTGTCGTACCCTTTACATGATGATTCTTCCGCGGAAGAACAACTCATATTCGCCTTGTCAGAGGGCGCCGAGCACAACCTGATGACCAATGAGGCGTACGATATCAACGACTACACATTCTACACCGAGGCCAAGGACATGAAGAGCGATGGTTATCAGAACTCCGGGGTAACGATGGAATCCTACACCGGTAATGCCAAGGACAGATACTACGGAAGGATCGAGGAGATCTGGGAGCTAAGCTACGCTGGAGAGAAGGTCCCGATGTTCCGTGTCAGATGGGCCAAGAGCGTCCTAAAAGAAGACCGGTATTTCACCACCATGGTTATACCCGAAGCCAAATCCAAGACCGCGGGCGCAAACGTCACCGCGAAAAATGAGCCATGGGTACTGGCTTCCCAAGTTGACCAATGCTTCTTCATTACCGACCCGTCAAAGCCCAGTCGTGTTGTCGTGAGGAGAGGCAAAAGGAAGATCATCGGAATGGATGGAGTAGCCAATGAGCAAGACTTCGACAAGTACGGCGACCCGAGGATCGAACATGACGACGATGATGAAGTAGCAGCATACACCACAAGAAGAAGCAGGACCACCCTACCTAAAGGACGTCCGTTCCACAGAAGAACTCCATTTGCGAAAAAGAAGGGCAAGAAGATTGTGAA
>LR738711.1:558602683-558972540 GCA_902687465.1 Secale cereale
GCCGCCGCCAGGTAACCACTCCGTCTCCTCCCCCCTTCCTTCCTCCCCCTCCCTCCCTCCCTCCTTCCCCTACCTCCATGTTTCTGAAATTTCAACTGCTAGTTCTAGGGTTCAGCACATGATTTGTAGGCCTTGTATGAACACTGCTCTTAAAATTTCAACTTGCTTGTATGAACCATGGGGAATTTCTCTTTAAGCTGCACAGCACATGATTTTTCACTGCTAGTTCTAGGGTTCAGCACATGATTTTTCACAGCACATGATTCTGCATCCATGCCCGCCGTGGGTAGTGAGGTCAGCTAGAGGTGGTCTCTGCCACGATTAGCCTTAGATGTAGGCACCATGTAAACCATAAGCACCACTGGTATTAGTAGAAAGCAAGTGGTGAGGGCGATAGATGACACCCTCAATTACTAAAATGTTGACTGCTAAAAATAGTACTTTTGTGAACTTACTAAAATGTTGACTGCTAAACCGTAAGCACCCCAACTGGTATTACCATGTAAACCATAAGCACCACATGAACTTTTGTGAACTTACTAAAATGTTGACTGCTAAAAATAGTAGTACTTGCTCTGAAAACCCTGTCGCCCAGGGTCAAATTGGGGCGGTCAGCTTACTGAAAATTTCATACTATATTTAACTGCATTTTGGGGAGGGCCTTACTGTACCCACATTCATGTAATGTAAGTAGAAACACTGATGCATGATGATCGTGGTTGATTTGATCCCTACCAAAGTGGAGGATGAAAAGAGGTGTTTCCCCTCTGGTTGTATAAGTCAGAAAATTCAGCTCACTCCCAAGGAAATAGACCATCCAGTTGGCTGCAAGTTTGGGAAATCATTGAAGATTCCAATATCTTAGATGCTGATTTTTCTTCTTCTAAAATACAGATATGCACATGCTAGTTGGCACACACAGTAGGAAACACATTGTTTATACGAAACAAGCACCTCATACAGATCTGACATAGGAGTATTTCTCAAAGGAAGATGACCAACTCTTCATATTTGATAAATCCTCTCTTGCTCAACCACTCTCACGTATCTCACTCGTTTAGGTTAACTTCTATTTTTCTGTGTGGAAAGAAATCATCTTATTGGAGGCTCTGCCCTTATGAGGTCAAGGATAGCCACTGTTACTTAAATATGCCATATTGCTGCTGCTTTCTAATTAATACTGGCAGCAACATCAATTTTTGAGTTGTTGTCAGTTTGCTATCAAGCCGGGGTATTCACTGCTGTTGTTTTACAAGCTTCAAACCATTGTTTTACAAGCTTCAAACTATTGTTTTACACATCAATTTTCTGTGTGGAAAGGAATATGGTGGTCATGTATTTGGTTCCTTGTTGTAAATATTTGAACTTCAAACTATTGTTTTACAAGCTTCTGCAACTTTTTCTTAACTGTTCATGCTGCTGTTATGAATTCACTGCTGTTGCTACTGTACTTGTCATGATGTTGTACTTGTGATGATGCTACTTGTGATCTTCTGAAATGACCCATTGGCGACTTCATTAGGCGGGGATAATGATTTTGCAGGTACCCCGAGAGGCCCTTGAGTTTGCTGGAATGTTGATTAACTTCCGTTCCGGCAAATTCGGGTACTCCATATGTCCTATTTTCAGCAAAGGTCATGCTGAAATTTTCCGTGAATTTTAGCATGACTTTGCTAAAAATAGGACATATAGGGTACTTGTGACTAATGCATGGGCCGGGGTATCTTAGTGGTTAATTAGGTAGGATCAAGTGATTAGAGCCAAGTGATTAGGCCCAACTTACAATTCTCCTTCCTAGCTTAGCTTTTAGGATGCCTCGGTGTCGACAAACCATAAATTATGAAACCTTGGCTTTTAGGATCCCTCGGTGTCGATAAAAACCGAAATGATGAAAGCTTAGGCTTTTAGGGTGCCTGGGCGTCGAAAAACCCTCAATTATAAAAGCTTAGCTTTTAGGATGCCCCGGTGTCGACAAACCCTAAATGATGAGACCATGATCTTGTTCCTTGACAATAACCAACTTTTTGACCAAACTTTGATCCTATTTAGAGAGAAATATGGCCAACAACGATGAGGCCGGCGGTTCGGGCGGGAAGGCATTCTTGGAGCTGTCCCAGGAGATGGAGGAACAACCTCACTTGTATGAGGACGCCGCCTTCCACACCGATCCTGAGACCACTGATGGTACCGCGGAGGATGACCCCACTGATGCCACCACTGATGGTGCCGCCGAGAATTCCACCACTGATGATGGCGGCACACGCACAGATGGCAGCCAACCGAAGAGGCAACGGAAGGACCGGCGCCCGACCGTGCTCCGCACCCTCAAGGAGGAAGTTACTGAAGTGGACCCCGATGGGAATCCAACGGCGCCCGAACGAATAGTCAAGGGGTACTCGATTCAGCTCGGGTGCATTCTCCGGAGCACCGTCTCGATCAACAGCGAGAACCTGAGGCATCCTGACAACGCGAATTACCGCAACCTCCTCTTCACGAAGCTGCACGAACGATACAAGTTCCCCGCTCAATTTGATAACACAAGCCTCAAAGGGAATAAAGTGAACAATGCTGCCCTCACGAAGATGAGCAAGGCCCTGTCTACTTGGAAAACCAATGTGAAGATAATGATCAAGAAAGGTGAGAGTTATGAGACGATCAAGCAGAAACATCCTTCGATCACCGAAGATGACTACAACGAATTCAAGATCACTTGCTCGAGCGCCTCACACTCCGAATCAAGTCAGTGGGGGAAAGAAATGCGGGAGCTCAACTTAGGGGAACACACACTCGGTCCCGGCGGTTACAGAGTGGCGGAGCCTATATGGGACAAGGAGGAGGCGGACCGTGCCGAGCAAGGCCTATCGCCCCTCTTCGATAAATACGGTGACAAGCAGACCAGGAACTTTATCAGGGCCCGGTACAAGAAGGACCCGAAAACAAAGGAGCTGACCACGGATCCGAAGACCAGGGCGCTTGAGCTTGTTCTGGTAAGGAATACACCCCCGCGTAATTAGCTCCATATGGTTGCATTCTAATTAATGAAGCCAAATTTCTAAATGATTCACATTCCTTCCGCAGGCGACTGAAAGCAGTAGCGCGAGGTCGACTAAGAGCGGCCCTTGGGACACGACTCTAAATAGGGCGTTGAATGTAATGAAGAACAAGGATAAGCTCGAGAAGCCGACGTCAGCTGGTCGTGTGGCCGGCAAAGGCTTGTCGACAAAATGGTCGTCATACTATAACGCTGGTGGGCGAAAGGAGAAAAAGACCAGCTCGGAAAGCCAGGCGCGCGAGGTTCAAGAACTCAAGGCACAGGTGGCGCGGATTCCGGAGATTGTCCAAGAGCAAGTGCAACAACAGCTCGGAGCGACGATCACCGCCATTGTGCCTAGCTTGATCGAGGGGTTGAGTGCGTGGATTGCTGGCGGCCAACAGGGGCCGCCCCCGATTCCCAGCTTCACGGCCAGCAACTCGCAGAATGCGATGGCGGGGCCATTGGTGTCTTCGGCGGAGGCGGCATTGGTGTCTCCGACGCTGGCACGGGAGCTTAATGCACCCGTGTGTACGCCGGCCGGCACCTCTGCAGCAAGCGGCCCCTCCGTCAACTGCACGCCCGCCGTTGGCGGTGCCTCGACATTAGCCGAGCTCGACGCCATCATCACGGTAACTAATTAAGCCTCTCTCGGCCGAGGACTTCATCTCCTTGCCTTTGACTGGGCATCCCTGACGCCCTACATGTTTTCGCAGGGCGCCGCCGACGTTCCGTTCACTCTCCTGCACTTCGTGAACAACGAGTTGGTCGATGTCGCCAAGGGCAAAATCGTTCAACCGGGCCAGCCCTTGTTCCACGGTACCCAGATGCCACCCAACTTGTTTAGGGTTCAACTGGTTCGGGTGCTGCCAGGCTGCGACGACGTGTTACCTCCGATTCGACCCGTCGGGGCCGACGATGATGACGTCATGACCCTCAGCGCCTGCCTGAGCTGGCCCCTGCTTTGGCCGAAGAGCCAGATTCGTTTGGGGGCGGGGAAACCACACCAAAGACAACACCGCCAGTCGTGCCGGCGCCAAGTCGTCCCCATGGCAAGTCCGCCGCAACGGTGCCGGACATCCCTATGCCACTGGATCCAAACATGCATATGGCACAGGATCAGAACGACGACGACGACGATACATTTGCCAACGTCGATCATTACTTTGCCGATCATGGGTACGGTGACGACTTCATGGGGGCTCCTTCTCAAGAACCCAACCCAACAAAAGACGTGCGTGATCAAGCCGGTACCGCGGAGAAGCCAAGTTGCAACAGGCGTCGTCTGCCGTTCAGCTCTCAGGAGACGCTTCCAGCTGCCGATTTCACCGAGCCTCAGATAGGCGAGGTGCGAAATATGATCAGCCCCAACACACTAAAGAAGGCGGTCTCTGAGCAGAACTCGGTCCCAATTCAGGAGATCAAGAAGAAGGCACGCAAAAGAAAAACTAACAAGGGTGCGAGCCAGCCGGCACCGAGTACGATCCGTGCTCAGGACGGGCCACCTTCACCTGAGGATGTAATGAGGAAGGTGCATGTGGCGGGTAGGCCGATGCTACCGACAAATATGCTCGATGCTGCAACCGGTGCCATGCGGAGTCTGCATGACAGTGTTCTTTCTTTGGAGAAGCGGCGTCTCACACAGAAGGATGTGGCGTACCCGGTTTTCGCGGCCAAGGTGCCGGAGGGCAAGGGCTTTGTGGATAACTCCATCGGGGGTACGATCGTGCTGCGGTTTGATGACATCCACGCTATGTTGAACCTTCATCCGCTGCACTACACCTTCATTCGGCTATTTTCGCTGAGTATGGAGATGCGGATCATTCGCGACAAGACCCCGGACATCGTGATAGTCGACCCCTTCTACATGCGTGCCAAGATCTTGGGCAGCGCTGGGGACCGGCAAGTCGCGAGTTCTTACCTCGGAGGCGTCATTCTGGCAAACCGAGATAAGGATAACTTCCTCGTGCCTTACTTTCCCGAGTAAGTCCTCCGCCTCAACCGCCCCGTAACATATGAATTCTTAGATTTCGATCGTTCTTCTTTTAACATTCCGTGTTTTCTGCAGTGACACACAGTGCACGCTCATCCTACTAAGCCCCAAATATTCCATGGCCACGTATTTCGACCCGGACCGTAAGTCGGCTGTAGACTACAGAAATGTCAAGAAGGTTCTTGATGATGTTCTCGCCGGCTACGCCAAATCTGGAGGCACCTTCACCAGGACAACTCGTAAGTACGGCAAGCACGTGTTCTCCCACAACACGACGTTCTGCTGCGTCAAGCAGCCGCCTGGCGGTCAGAAGGGTGCCTACTACGCCATCCATCACATGCGGGCGATCGTACGGGACCATCATCAACTTCTTTCTGCTACCGAGTAAGCTCAAAGATTGGGCCGCGCGCGTGTCGGCAATCCAGGACGCGGACATCAGACAAGATTTCTTTCGCATCCAGTCGGAGTTTGCGGAAATCATCCATCAAGATGTCCTTCGTACCTCGGGGCTGTTCTACCTCAGGAATCAACCGTCGAACAGTGACATCGACACAATGCTACAAATGCAGGCTGACAACGCCCGTGATTTCATGACTCCCACGATAGACGGCGGCTTCATCCACGCTTCGGTGCATTGAGTCGAGTCGAAAGCAGTGATGCTGTGTCTAGTTCTGAAACATCGATTGGCTCTTGTTGTAATTAAACTTTAATGAACTTGTAGTATGTCTCTTTGGTTTCGAGAGTCGTTCAACTTAGATGTAATCGATGCTATTAATGTCTTGCTTTTCTCTTTCGATCGTTCTGTTGCATACTTATATATTGCTTATGAATTGTCTGTGAATTGATACTAACGTTTCGTTTGGCTAGTGCATATATATAGCGATGCCGTCGTATGTCGTGTACAAGGGTAAGGTTCCCGGAGTCTACGACGACTGGGAGGAGTGTCGGAGACAGGTTCACCGATTCAGCGGTAACAGTTACAAAGGGTACACCACTAGGGCCGAGGCCGAATCTAGATACGCCCGCTATCTAGCGGGAGAGGGGAGGGAGCGTTGGAGGAACCGGATGAAAACGAGTTTCATCGTGATGATGCTCATCGTGACGACCGCAGCTCTCTTCTATGTGATGGTAGTTTAGATGATCGATATCGACTTATAATGCGAAGACAAACTCGCTACTCGCGATCTCGAGACTTGTAATATATTGTTCTATCTTTGTTCGGTCTTTTCAATTCGGAGACTAATATGATCGATGAATTGTATTCGGAGACTAATATGATGAATTGTATTCAGAGATTAATCTTCTATTGTATTCGATGAATGTGTTGTTGATGTGTGCTGTCTATATTCTGTGCAATAATAAATTTTGTAATCTGTGCAAAAAAAACAGAAAAATAATATTAAAAAAACCTAATATTCATACTAATGGCCCATCAGAGAAAAGTGCGCCATTAGTATGCCAAAGCATAGTAATGGCGCATTAACAAGCAGTGCGCCATTAGTATGCCAAAGCATAGTAATGGCGCATTAACATGCAGTGTGCCATTACTATGCGGATACTACTAATGGCGCATCATACGTAGTGCGCCATTAGTATGCCATAGCACCTGGCCCCTGGGAGGCATACTAATGGCGCACTAAGGTGCACACTAATGGCGCATCCGAGGTGCGCCATTAGTATACCAGATACTAATGGCGCACCAGAGGTGCGCCATTAGTATCAAATACTAATGGCGTGCTAGTAATGGCGCACCACTAATGCGCCATTAATGGCCAAATTAGGTGCGCCATTAATAGGCCTTTTCCTAGTAGTGATTAATAGAAAAGAAATAAAGTTTTTATTAAAATAAGAGGAATAATTTTACCTAAGGTTTTCAGAGCAAAAAGAATCAACCTAAAAGCTAATATAAAACTCTAGTTATGGGCTATACTAGTTTTAATACAAAACAGGAGAAACAAAAATAACAATAGAAATTATTTTCACTAACAAATAAAAGTGACTTCAATTGACTTACATAAGAAAAATAAGTTTTGTCAAAAGTGGCAAAAGAAAATAATTAAAATCAATTAAAAGGAGATGTTTAAGGACAAACAAAAACAAGGTCAAAATAGTACTGTTTTTGATAAAACCCTAATTTAAATTATTTTAAAATTACCCAACCTACTCCTACTACAAAATAATACAACTAGTGACCAGGAGCAAAAAGAATTAATAAAAAAAATTAAATTTAAGTAAAAGTTGTAGGAAATCTAGTGATTTGAACAAATTTGAGGAAATTCATATTTAAACTATTCAATTTTGAAAACTGTTGGATCCTACAGAAACTACAGGAAATTATAAAACTAATGCAAAGGGAATTGACTAAAAACAATTTTAAAACATAAAAGTTCTAAAGAAACCAAAAAATAGATATTAAATCTGAAAACAAAAAAATACTAAGCTATGCATCAGCGAGCAGGCTATGTGGCGTGCTGTGGTTGGCTGTGTGCGCTGTGGGGTCGAGCGACGAGTGGCTGAAATTTAAGAAGAGCGGCGGGTGGCACGTGTGGTTAAAGAAAATCGGCGTATAGTTCAACCCAAACCATACTAAACGAGCAGATAAAAAACTTACTCCTTTGCGATCTAATCCTAGTCGTCTACTGGAAATCTAATGGAGGGGAGGGGATCTAGGGCTTACCACAGCGGGTTGGGTGTCGGCGCCAGAGAAGACGGTGGCATGGCTTCGGGCTCAAACGGGACAGCGGCTCCAGAGGCTCCCGGCTATGGTGGAGGGCTCTCGGTGATGAAGGTGATGTCGGCGAGCATGATGGTGGTGTTGGGGAGGCTCGGGGGTGGCTAGGGCGAGGACGGCTTCGACAATGGCGGCGGCCGCTGTGGCAAACGACGATGAGCAATTGTGGGTGAGGGATTTTGGGTGGCACGGGTCGAGGGGTGAGGGCATATATAGAGGGGGAGTGCTTGGAGGAGGGGGCATCGCATAACGGTAGGTGAATCATGGTGCGATTTCATTCCGACGGAGCTCCGGCGAGATAGGGAATGCGAGCGTGGTGGGATTCGGTCGTACGGTGGGGTCAAGCTGTCAGTGTGCGCGTGGGTAAGGAAAACAAGGAGGCACGTGATGTGTTACCGATTCAGAGCAGCGAAGGCAGGTGGGCTGCGCCGGGGCTGTTCAGCCAAGGGCTTCGGCTAGAAAAATTGAAATGCAATACCTTTTTCTTTTAAACAAAGAGCAAAAGAGAAGAAAAACAAAACAAACACAGTATTATATAGACATATAATATATCAAAAAATTCACAATTTTTTTTCCTAAAACACGAACTATTTTGGAAGTTCAAATAAAATCTATAAAAAATCAAACAATGCAAACAGTGCTATCGTTGCACTTCAAATCAATGAAAAATCTTTTTAAAATACCAGATTGATTTCAAATTGATTTTTCTCCATTTTTATGTTTAAGGGAATCAATTTACCATAATTTCTATATATTTTATTTTTGGAAAAAAATAATTTGAATAAAAACCAAATAACTCCGAATTGGTTTTGAATTTGAATTTCAAACCACTTTCAAATATTTGCTGTTTTTCCTTGGCCAATATATTTGAAATGCCTCCGAATTTTGAAGTATCATATTACTTCTCTCATTTTGAATAACTTTCAGAGAATTTGAAATTTAGAAATTCAATTAACTTCAAAATCGAAAGTGAGTTTCAAATAACTTCAAAGTGACTTTCAAAATATTTCTTTGAAACTTCCAGCTCTCTTTCTTCAATTTGAAGAAGTCATTTTATCTTCTCTCACGAAACTCATTGAGTTGCATAAATTTTCTGAATTTTGAAATATTTCTAAATGGAATTCAAATCTTTTCAAATCCCTTTTTCATTTCTTTAAATGGAAGAAGTCATACCATCTTCAATCTAGGGTTTTGTGATGAAATGAATTTGAATTCATGGAACCTTATGCAGAGATGAAAGTTTGGGAAAGTCCTTTTATTCCCTCTCATTCAACTTTCAGAAAGTTTTAAATTTCACTCAATTTCATACAGTGAATCACACAATAATCAAACAAAACAACCATAAATATTTATTTAATATAACATTCCAAAATTTGGAATGTTGGCCTGTTACAATAGTAACTTAGCAAAGATCAATATGAGCAAATCGTAGCATTGGATCATCGATGGATATTTGTGTTGGATGACATTCACCATGTAATAGTCACAACCTAGAGCGATACACAATAGCTCCAATTCATCAATGTAATGTAGGCGTATTCCATATATAGCCATACGTGCTTATAATAAGAACTTGCATGTCATCTTTTGTCCTACTCTCCCATGGTAGTGGGGGTCCATAAGGAAACAAAGGGATATTAAGGCCTCCTTTTAATAGAGAACTAGAACAAAGCATTAACACATGGTGAACACATGAACTCCTCGAATTACAGTCATCCCTGGAGAGTATCCCAACTATTGTCACTTTGGGGTCTACGGATCAGAATAATCACAAGTGTATATGACTAGCAGATAGGGTTAAGAACTCAAATATGTTCATGAAACATAGATGGTTCAGATCTGAAATCATGGCACTCGGGCCCTAGTGACAAGCATTAAGCATAGCAAAGTCATAGCAACACGAATCTCATAACACAGTGGATACTAGGGATCAAGCCCTAACAAATTGACTTGATTACATGACAAATCTCATCCAACTACATCACTGTCCAACAAGCCTACAAAGGAATTACCCACTCCAGGTGGTGAACATCACGGAATGGTTTATGGAGAAGGGTTGATGATGATGATGGCGATGAGTCCCCCTCTCCGAAGCCCCGAAGGGATTCCAGAACAACCCTCCCAATGAAGATCAGGAGGTGGAGGTGGCTCCGTATCCTAAAACATGATGAAACTTCTTGTCCTATTTTTTCTCGGCAAGACGATATTTAGCGAGTCAAGATTAGGGTCTACTGAGCCTTATGCTCCCCACAAGGTAACAAGGCGCATCAAGGGGGGTGGGATGGCTGGGCCATGTTGCCTCGTGGGAAACTGGTGGCCCCTCTAGTGGGTCCTAGTTCCAGTATTTTTTATATAATCCATAAATAATCTCTAAAAAAATCAACCGATTTCGATAAAATTTATTTATGCACAAAAAAGAACATGGTAGTTCTGCTCGAAACATCATCAGTCGGGGTTAGTTTCATTCAAATCATGCAAATTAGAGTTCAAAGGAAGAGGAAAAGTGTTTGGAAAAGTAGATTCGACGGAGATGTGTCAACTCCCCCAAGCTTAACTCATCGCTTGTCCTGAGACAATTCAGTTGATAAACTGAAAGTGATAAAGAAAAACTTTTACGAACTCTCTTGTTCTTGTATCCGTATATAGGCTTAAATAGTAGCCAAGTTTTTAGGAAAGATCATGAACTAACTGTACAAATGATAACACTTAGAAATCACATTTGCAAACTCTTTTGTTCTCATTGTTGTATATATGCTTAACTAGTGTTCAAGTTTTGAACAAAGGTCATGAACTAGCCATGTGAATGATAACACTTAGGTCTTAGATTTACTCATGAGAATAACCTAACCAACCAGCAAGCAATAATAACATATCTCAGATGCCAACAATTTTTTTGAAATAATCATGATATAATATGATAGCATGGTATCTCACTAGCCCTTTTCGAGACCGCGAGACATAAATGCAGATCACCTCTGAAGTTCAAGTAGCGACTAAATATTGTAATTCAGGGTAGAAGAGATCCAGTCATGCTCATATCCAACATTAACTAGACTCAATGCATGTTAAGCTAATAATGACAATAGCGCTCTCCAAATTGGTTCTTTGAAGAAGAAGGTGATGACTCAGCAATAAACGTAAATAACATAAAAATAAATAGATAGGACCTTCGTAGAGGGAAGCAATGGTTTGCAAAGGTGCTAGAGCTCGAAGCTTAAATCAAAGATGAATACAATTTTGAGTGATGCGCTTTTCCTGTCAATGTCACGACAAAGGATTTTCAATATCCTCCACGCTAAACACATTATCGATGGTCCCCAAGCGGAGAGGTAAAGTTTACTCCCCCTCAATCGTTCAAACACAAGCCATGGCTAGCCGAATTCACGGGTGCCCTCCATACAATCAACTATCTCGAGGAGTTTGTTTTATTATATTTTATTTATTTTGATTGTAGGACTGGGCTCCTAATTACGAGCCTCTCTCGTGCAATGACAAGTGAATGAACACCCATCATGAGAATAACCTGCTTAGCATGGAAGATACTTGCCGCCCAATAAATAAAAGAAGAAACAAGAAATCTTTTTGGTTTTATGTTACTACTATGAACTAACTAAATAAGAAGGAGAAACCGAAAGGAAGCAATAAATACCGAAAGAAACTGAGAAATATTGTACTAACTCTCTCGTTGCAAATGCTGGGTTGACCGTCTTCCTCCAGAATATCAAGCCTAGGCATGAAATATTAATTTTGGACAAAGGAATTTGTGAGGAGATGGTATTAACCACACTCATCTGCTAGGGAGTCGGTAACCCAGCATTCGCAGTGAACTACGTGAACTCTTGGTGAAACCCGACTTTGTTCATGAAAGCATTATGTGACTATTTAGTAGAACCTCCGTCCTACATGGAAAGTGTAGATCAAGGTCCGGGGCACCTCCAATGACTCCCTTGGGACTCCGGCTCGAAGAACCTCTCCGCAATAAGTTCATTTTTCCTAAGAACAAATTTCTGAAATTTTTGGACCACAAAATGATGCCAACAAAACTTCACAAGATTGATAGCAACTACTCACATGAATGCTTAAAGGCTATATCAAGGATTCAAACTACTTAGGACCCCAAGAACTCAACATACAAGCTCATTTCCAGTACCACCAATAGCAGCAAAATATGCAAAATATAATCCATCGAAACAAAAACTAACTCGAACATGGAGGAGTCACATACCAAGGAGCACCCTCCCCCCCAAAGTTTAGAAATGGTGCTCCAAGAAAAGGGATCGAAAATATCAGGTTTGGGAGCAAGTACATGAGTGAGAAAGAGAGCTACCAAGATTTTTGTCTCGAGGTAGGAGATGGAGTGGGCCGAAGTACTAAGTGAGTGGGGTCCCGTGGGCCCACAAGGTATCTTGGCATGGCTAAGGGGTGGCCGCGCCTTGTTGCCTTGTGAGCAACAGAGGCACCTCCTGGGATGTATTCAATGCCAAAAAATCTTAAATACTAGATAACACCCCGCGCGTTGCCATGGAATATGTACAACAACAGGATTTATGAATTATGGGAAGCTAATTAGGAAATTCTATGAAAGTTTGTCACATTAAAGCGAATATTCCAAGTTCATTACAAATACACTAATCGATTAGAATGGTAGATGATACAATACATTCATGGATGTATCATTTACATGCATACAATAGACTAATTGATTAATTTTACTACCAGAGTGAACACAACACTTTTGTAAAAGCTCGTGTGTGAATAACAATTTGGGAAAAATAGAAACACTACAAATCTCTGGTGATATTTGCTAGGGAGAAACTCAACGCATATACATAGACCAACTATATGTGACATTCCTAAACGAATTCGTGCACAAACTTATCAGAGAATAGATTATCCACGTGGATGGAATATACCAAAAATGCTTTTATGAATTTATGAATACATAATTACCGAGGCATAACAAACCTGGAGGCTAAGAGTTGTTTCTTGGTCATGTACATTAAAAAACATGTATCTACTTATATTATATTTTCTCTCTAGATATTGAAAAGGATCAAAGTGATTATGCTCTGGATATGAACAATGTATGAATCATTTACTATGGTACAAAGAACTGATGATAGATCTTCTTAATTACAAATGAAGGTGATCACTCTACCAATAAATAAACTAAATTTAGCCAACATAATTAGCTACTAATTGCTGGTATAATCCGTAGTGTAGTTTTTTTAATACAACTTTAAACTTTATTAATTAGAAATAATTGTTACATCCTCTATCAAGAGAGTTACAAGATTTTCCATGGTCTTCTCTATCCAATGACTAGCCATGGAATATTTTGCTAATATAGCAAGCTCATGAGGTACTTTATTCGCTTCCCTATTACAATGTTCAAAACCGGTATGAGGAAAATCATAGGACATAAAAAAACAATCCTCAAAAGTGCAGCAGCCGCTCCCGCAGACTGTCCTCCGTTCTTCATTGTGTCAATGACCTCCATATTATTAGAACTGATGATTAGATGATTGTAGCCCGTCTTTTGTGCCAAAAGTAAACCAAATCTGAGTGCTACTACCTCCGCTGTTAGGGCATCCGGGCATTACTGAATCCTCCATTTACCAGCTGCTATGAAGTTTCCTTTGTCATCTCTGATAATAGCACCCGCTGTGCCTCTTAGCTGATCATGATCAAAAGAAGCATCCACATTCAATTTAACAAAACCCATAGGAGGTCTGCACCATCCTTCATTCTTTCTCATTGCTTTAGGAGAGTGGGCATTTACATGGTTCGATGTTATAGCCCGAATCCTTGATACGTCTCCAACGTATCTATAATTTTTGATTGTTCCATGCTATTATTTATGATGTTTTGGATGTTTAATGGGCTTTGTAATACACTTTTATATTATTTTTGGGACTAACCTACTAAACTCAAAGGCCCAGTCTAGATTGCTGTTTTTTTGCCTATTCTAGGGTTTTACAGAAAAGGGATATCAAACAGAGTCCAAACGGAATGAAACCTTTGGGAGAGATATTTTTGGAGAAAATCACGCACGGGAGACTTGAGAAACACGGAGTAGGGGCCACGAGGGTGGGGGGCGCGCCCCCTGCCTCGTGGGTCCCTCGTGAGGCCCCTAGTGTCCTCCTTCCTCCTATATAAGCCTACGTACCTCGAAACCACCAGAAGAGGAGAGAAAACCCTAGTTCCACCGCCGTAACCTTCTGTTCCCGTGAGATCCCATCTTGGAGCCTGTTCCGGAGCTCCACCGGAGGGGGGATCCATCACGGAGTGCTTCTAAATCATCATCATCATCGCCCTCACCATGAGTTGTGAGTAGTTTACCACAGACCTTCGGGTCCATAGCTAGTATCTAGATGGCTTCTTCTCTCTCTCTAGATCTCAATACAAAGTTCTCCTCACTCTTCGAGGAGATCTATTCGATGTAATCTCTTTTGGCGGTGTGTTTGTCGAGATCCGATGAATTGTGAGTTTATGATCAAGATTAACTATGAGAAATATTTGGTTCTTTTCTGAACTCTTTATGTGTGCTCATAATATCCTTGCAAGTCTCTTCGAATTATTGGTTTGGTTTGGCCTACTAGATCTATAGTTCTTGCAATGGGAGAAGTGCTTGGCTTTGGGTTCAATCTTGCGGTGTCCTTTCCTAGTGACAGTAGGGGCAGCAAGGCACGTATTGTATTGTTGCCATCAAAGATAAAAAGATGGGGTTTATATCATATTGCATGAGTTTATCCTTCTACATCATGTCATCTTCCTTAAGGCGTTACTATGTTCTTATGAACTCAATACACTAGATGCATGCTGGATAGCGGTCGGTGTGTGGAGTAATAGTAGTAGATGCAGGCAGGAGTCGGTCTACTTGTCTCGGACGTGATGCCTATATATAATGATCATGCCTAGATAGTCTCATAATTATTCGCTTTTTTATCAATTGCTCGACAGTAATTTGTTTACTCGCTGTAGAATATCGCTATCATGAGAGAAGCCACTAGAGAAAACTATGGCCCCCGGGTCTATTCTCAACATATCAATCTACATCTACTTTACTTTTTCCGCTTTTACTTTCTGTTCTTATAAACAAAAATACCAAAAGTATAAACTATCATCTCTATCAGATCTCACTTTAGTAAGTGACCGTAAAGGGATTGACAACCCCTTATCGCGTTGGCTGCGAAGTTCTTATTTGTTTGTGCAGGTGCGAGGGACTACCACGTGGTCTCCTACTGGATTGATACCTTGGTTCTCAAAAACTGATGGAAATACTTACGCTACTGTGCTGCATCTCCCTTTCCTCTTTGAGGGAATACAACGCAAGCTCGAGAAGTAGCAAGAAGAATTTCTGGCGCCGTTGCCGGGGAGGCTTACGCAAAAGTCATATACCAAGTACCTATCACAAACCCTTATCGTTCGCATTACATTTTTGCCTCTCGTTTTCCTCTCCCTCACTTCACCATTGCCGTTTTATTTGCCCTTCTTCTGCCGTGTGTTTATCGTTTGCTTGCTTGCTTGTCATTATGGCTAGTCCCTTATCCGCTCCTTTGTCTCTCGAGTTTGAAGTGCTTCACTTCAAGCAAAAGCAAGGAGAAAAGTTAAAATATGCTTGGTTTAGGATGATGGAATCTTATCATAAGTGCACCTTAGAGGTGAATTTTAGAATCTTGCTTCGCAAGTTTTATGTTGGATTAAATAGGTCTCATAGACAACTCTTCGATTGCGTTGCCAAGGTAATTTTATCGAAGTTGATCCTAGTATTGCACATGAAATTATAGAGGGAGTAGTGGGAACACTACCTCCCCAAAAAGGGTCAAATTCAACCCAGGAAGGGACGGAAGTTTTTGAGAAAATTTGCAAAGTAACAAAAATATTACAAAAGTCTCTTGAACCTCTTAAAAGTGTTAGTGGGAATCTCCACCGCATGAACATGTTGATTACTCTTTGTAATAAGCGGTTGGTTGCTTTAGATCTAAAGATTTCCGAGTATGAAGGGAAATGTAAAGAACCTCCCGGATTCGAGCTTGACACCATTAAAAGGGTGAAGATCAAAGATGGCAATACCTAGATTTATCCTTGTATCGTGCCTAGCTAAGGGCGTAAAACGATAGCGCTTGTTGGGAGGCAACCTAATTTTATACTTTTTGTTTTTGCTGCTGTTACGGAATAAATATTGCATCTAGATTCTGTTTAGATGTGGTTTCATGTTTTTGTTTAGTGTTTGTGCTAAGTAGAACCTTTGGGAAGACTTGTGTGATGTTTATGTGATCTTGCTGTGAAAAACAGAATCATTAGCGCTCGCTAGAATGGTCATCAGATCTTACTGGAGCATGCTATTTAGTTGATTGTTTTTGCAGATAATTAATAGACAAATTCCTCACGTTTACCAATTTAGTTTGAATTTTTTGGAGTTACAGAAGTATGCGAAACCTGCAGATTACTACAGACTGTTAGGTTTTTGACAGATTCTGTTTTTCGTGTGTTGTTTGCTTATTTCAATGCATCTATGAGTAATATTGGGAGGTATGAACCATAGAGATGTTGGAATACAGTAGGTTTAACACCAATATAAACAAAGAATGAATTCATTGCAGTACCTTTGAGTAGTGGTTTGCTTTCTTATACTAACGGAGCTCACGAGATTTTTGCCTAAGTTTGGTGTTGTGAAGTTTTCAAGTTTTGAGTATTGCTTTGATGGACTATGGAACAAAGAGTAGAAAGGGCCTAAGCTTGGGGATGCCCATGGCACCCCTAGTAAAATTCAAGGACAATCAAAAGCCTAAGCTTGGGGATGCCCCGGGAAGGCATCCCCTCTTTCGTCTTCATCCACCAGTAACTATACTTGGAGCTATATTGTTATTCACCACATGTTATGTGTTTTGCTTGGAGCGTCTTGTATAATTTGAGTCTTTGCTTGTTAGTTTGCCACAATGATCCTTGCTGGACACACCTATTTGAGAGAGTTAAACATGGCCTAGGAATTGATAGAACACTCTATGTGCTTCACTTATATCTTTTGAGTTGAATAGTTTTTGCTCTAGTGCTTCACTTATATCTTTTAGAGCACTGTGGTGATAATATTTTGAAGAAATAGTTCATCTCTCATGCTTCACTTATATCCTTCTGAGAGTCTATTAAAATAGCATGGTAATGTGTTTAGGCTATAAAACTAGTCTTTACATGATAGACATCCAATATCAATGTAGTAAAAGCTTTCACACAAAGTGCATTGAATATGATGAGATGTTGGATGCTTGATAATTGTTTTGAGATATGAGGATAGTGATATTAGAGTCATGCTAGTGGAGTTATTATGAAATTGAGAAATACTTGTGTTAAGGTTAGTGATTCTCGTAGCATGCACGTATGGTGAACCGATATGTGACGAAGTTAGAGCATGAGGTATTTGTAAAGTGTCAACCTTTGTGTGGAGGTTGATACGTCCCAAACGTATCTATAATTTCTGCTTGCTCCATGCATGTTTTGGGTGATATTGCTATGCTTTTGATACACTTTCATACACTTTTGATCATATTTGGACTAACCTATTAACTCAGTGCACCCCAGTGCCAGTTTCTGTTCTCTGCTGTTTTTGTATTTCAGGTTTTCCCATTACTTAAATTGCCAGAAAAATTCCGGGAAAAATATATAAAAAATCAGCGCTCCAGAAGCTTCCACGCGCCCGAAGTGGGGCCAGAGGGGAGCCAGGGGCCGCCCAGGCGGCCTGCCCACGCGCCCCCCCTCCTGGCCGCGCCGGGGGGCGCCTGGGCCCCCCTCTCCGCCTGTGGTGACCCCCTTTGGCATATATTTACCACGCGTCGCGAAAACCCTGATTCCAGAGCCCTTTTCTTTAGAAGCAATTCCAATCTCCGCCGCCATCGCCACCAAGTTTCGGGGGACCAGAATTCCTGTGCCGGCACCCTGCCGGGACGGGGAAGTGCCCCCGTGTCGGGGGAAACTGTCCTCCCACGAGCACCTATGGGACCGGAGCCCCTTCTACGTTGCGGTAAGGGAGCGGAGGGAGCACGAAGAGCAGATCGAGGAGAGCACGCGGGCAGTTTACCCAGGTTCGGGCCGCGCAGACGCGTAAAACCCTATTCCTGCCTTGGTTGTATTGAGCTCGGGAGCTTGAAGAGCTACAGTGCTAGCTACACCGAGCGAGAGAGTTGCTAAGGATTCGAACCCTTTCTACATTGTGCATGGGCCTCCTTTTATAGCTCAAGGGGTCACCGACAGGTGTCAACGTAGAGGAGGGCAAAAATGTAGCTTTGGTGGTAGTTGTAACAGTGCGGGAATAGTGCATGAACAGTGAATGAACAGTGGTCTTCACCTAACCTTGACAGTGGGGGACAAGGGCATTAAATGCCCGTCACCGTCGACCCCAAAAGTGTCCGTCCATGCTTCTCCATTCGACACGGCGGTAGCCTCGTCACCGTGGGTTGCCACCGTGTGCCCCAGGCTGCACAGCCATCCGCCACGCGTCCCTAGAAGGGCCCCAGGGCGACGCGTGGGCGGATGAGCTGGAGCGCGGGCACACAGCGTGAGTTCCCCCCGGCAAGCACCTTGCCGGGGTCGTGACCTTGCCGGGCCCGGAAGTTTGTCGCTCCCCGGGTCCTGCCGGGGCGCATGTTGCACCGAGGCGTTTTTTGAGGTGTGCATTCCTTGGTCTTCCTGGCAAGCTCCTCTTGCCAGGGCCTTGTGCTAAAGTGACAGTCTTGAGCCTGGTGCGGCCTTCCCGGCAAGCTCCTCTTGCCGGGGCCTTGATCTTCTGACTTGTATACTTTGTTCTTGAATGGTTTTATAAGGACCAGAAAGGTTTCCGGCGAGCACGTGGTGGACCCTGCCGCGGGAAGCTGCTACTGCCCGTGCACAAGTTGGGGTACTAAGGTACCCCTATCTTAGTACACCGACAGGAGCCCCCGGGCCTGGGCCACACACGGTGCTGAGCGCTGTTGGGCCAGGCCCAAAACAGTGCATGGGCACACGCGGCCCACGGCAAGCCGTATCCCCTTCCGCGTCCGCCGCGCCCCTCCCTAACGGCACGCGTCGATTGCGGCATCGTGGGAGAGATCGTGGCCTGTTGTTTAATGGGAAATGCGGAGCGTCCCCCACTTCCCCCTTAAAAGCAGAGGAAGCAGGGGCAGTTTCCTCCATCGTCTTCATTGCGTCTTCATCCTCCAAAAATCCTCCGCTGCTCCTTGCCTCCACCCCTCCTCCGCCGTCTTCCGCATCCGCGGCGCCATCGAGCTTCTCGCTTCTTCCCTCGCCGCCTCCGCCATGGCTCCGAAGAGCGAGAAGGCGAAAGCGGACAAGGCCAAGAAGGAGAAATCTGAGCAGGCGGCGAAGCTGGCCGCCCTGCGGAAGAGGAATGTGGTCTTCGCGCCGAGGCTTAGCGCGAAGGAGCTGCGGAACAAGTACTACCTCTTCTGGTCCGGGGAGACCAAAGCTCATCCCCGCACCAGAGCCTTCCCCGCCGTCGCCAGAGATTTGTTTCCCGGCGGGTATTTCTTCTTTGCTGCTTTCTTCCAATGTGGATTGTGCCCTCCGTACTCGGAGTTCTTTTGCGACATTATGAACACATATGGCCTCCACCTCCTAGACTTCACTCCCAACGCCATCCTTACGATGGCAGTTTTCGCACATCTGTGCGAAAACTATGTTGGGATCCATCCAAATGTGGCGCTCTTTCACCATTTCTTTATGCCTAGAGTAGAGGCTGGCGCTCCCCTTTCCGGCGGCATCTCCTGGATCTTCCGGATGAACAAGAAAGATTCATATTTGAAGGGAGAACTCCGCGGCAAGTGGGAGGAGTGGCGCGCAGATTGGTGTTGGATAGTGGAGGACAAGCCGGAGCCCTTCACCGCGCCACGCACAACAGCCATAGTGCGCGGCAGGAATTGGAGCGAATTGGCCCCAGAGGACAACAAACTTAGCATTGCCCTTATCAGAATTATTCGTCTCCGGGCCGCCAATCTGACCATCGGAGAGGTTGGGGCAGATTTCCTCCGCCGCCGCATCGCCCCTCTACAAGAGAGGAAGAGGGCTGCATTGGAGTTTGGCAATGCGGCGGATATCATGAGGCTGCGCCCAGGATTAAACTTCAATTTCACCGCTCTGGAGCTGAAAGGAATGGTCCGAGAGCTCTTCAAGCATGACCCGGCGCATCCGGAGTGGTTCAGACCGGCCAAGGGAGTGGTGCCACTGTGCAACAGCACCGCCTGCGATTCCTTGCGCGCGATGATGCCGGAGTGCGACTCCCATGGCATCGTCCCCACTTGGATAGAGCCTCCGCCGGATACAGTGCTGAGCTTTTTCGACAACTTAGTTGAGACGCCCAAGAACTCCGAGGAGAACAGGGGCCTCACCCGGGCCACTACGGCGCGGGACATAGCTTACATTGCTTCCAGGATGGAAGAGGCCGCCGCCGCTGCGGCTGCGGGAGATTTTGGATTCACCGTGGACGATGCAGAGGCCGCGAATGTGTTGAGCCAAGCCGAGGAGGTTGAAATCCTCAGGTTGCTCAAGCTTCCGCCCGAAGAGTTTGCCGGGGTGCCCTCCCTGAGGCATGCCGGGATTCCCGGGGTTGCCGCGGTGAGTGAGGCCGCCGGAGGGGGCGAGGTTGTCGGAGGGAGCGGGGCCGCCGGAGGGAGCAGGACCGCCGGAGGGAGCGAGGCCGCCGGGCATGGCGCTGGGCCCAGCGAGCCTGCCGGGGAGGAGGAGGAGGACGTCGAGGCCGGTGAAGACACCGGTGGATCTCTGGGACTTGACGACGATACCTCCTCGTCCTCAGAGAACTCCCCGCCTCCGGCAAGTCCTATGCAAACACCGAGGAAGCGCCTCCGCAAGGCGGCCACAGCAGCGAGGCCGCAGGCGCCTCGACAGCAGCCCGCTCGCCGGGCAACGCGCGCCAGCAGGGCGAGCCAAGCTGCGACGGAGGCGCCCCGCGCACCAGCGCCAAGCGGAGGGGGATCCTCCCGGAGCGAAACGGCCGCTCCGCCTGCTCCTCGGGCCTCGGCGTCAATGGAGGCTGGGTCTTCGCAGCCCCCAGCCCTGGAGACCGCCAAGCGCCCGAGGGAGCCTTCTCCTCCTGCTCCTCGCGCGGGAGCATCTCAGGTGGAGTTCGACTTCTCCGCCCTCAGCTCCGACGACGATGAGGAAGAGGAGTAAGTACTTGCAACTTGTAACTTCTTCGATTTTGTCTTGATCTTCCTTGATGATTCTGATCTTGTTCTTGCTTTGCTTTCAGGTCCCTGGCCCAGCGGATGGCGAAGAGGGCCAAGATCCCCGTGGTCGAGGTCGAAGACGACTCGCCCACCGCGGCGACCGGGGACGCGCCAGCGGCAAGCTTGCCGGATCAACCTGCTGCTCCGAGGAGCAGCCCCCAGCGTAAGTTTGGTAGTTATTTTTTTCTGTTGGACGGGCGCGCTTGAGGTTGTTGCTTGTATTGATATTTTGTTGTCTTGTTTGTCTTGTTTGTCTTGTGCAGAAGTGGAGCCGCAGCCGCAGGAGCGCCCGGAGACTGCCCCCGATGAGCCACTTGCTCCACCCTCCCCGCCAAGGGTGAACTCCCCGGCGAGTGAGAATGCTCCGCCAAGGACGGGCACCCCGCCAAGGGCGGGCACCCCGCCAAGGGTGAGCAGCCCGACAAGGGTGGCCACCCCGCCAAGGGAGGGCGCGGGCGGCCCTCCGCCAGTAGGGGCCACCGCTCCACCGCCAAGGGAGGACTCCCCGGCGAGGGAGCCTGTCGTTGAAGAAGCCCGCGAAGGTGAGTCTTGTAGCTTCTTCTTCTTCGACTCTTCTTTTTTTGGATATTTGCTTGACTCTTTCTTTTCTTTTTCTTCTGCTAGATCCTCCTGCGCCGGAGCGGATGGAGACGGAGATTGCCGGCGAGGAGGGCGTGCAAGGCGACGGCGGCAACGCCACTGCCGCTGAGGGCGTGGCTGGAGCCGACGAGCCTGCGGCTGAGGAGACCGCCCCGACTGCAGACGCCGCGGCCGGGGAGGGGGACGGCGACCATACTGCTGGCCCGGAGGCAGCAGGAGCGTCAAGCGCTGCACCGGCCGCCGACCCCTCCGCCGCCACGGAGCAGCCAGGCGTCTATCTTGAGGCCCCCAACGGAGTCTTCATACAAGTCCCATGGGGGTCTTCGTCGCGAGCCCCCGTGGAGGGAGAGACCTACGACGGAGAGGTCCTCGCCTCCGCGGGGTTGAAGGTTGTCGAAGCGCTTGGCGGTGGAGACGAGCCCGAAGAGGAGAAGCTCCTTCGCCGGCTCCTGGCCCTTTACCGGGCCAGGCAGGCGAAGCTGGACTGCCGGGAAGCTCTTGCCGCCAAGGCTAGAGTTGACTTGGAGAAGCGGGCCGCGGAGCTTCGTGCCGCCAACCAGGCCGCCCTCCGCAACTTGGCGGAGGAGCGGGAAGAGCTTGCCGGGGAGCAGCAAGCCTTCCTCCTGGAGAAGGCGGAGGCAGAAGAGCGACAGCGGATGGCCGCCGAGGAATTGTCTCGTCGGGAGGGGCGCTTAACCAGCGGAAGGTTGAGCTCGACGCCCATGACGACGAACTCACAGTCCGGGAGCAGGCCCTTGGCGGGGCCCTGAAGGAGGCAAAGGAAGCCGCAGCCGCCGCGGAAACCGCCAAGAGGGACCCGGAGCTCAAGGTGGATCAGCTGGAGCGGTACCTGAAAGCAAGTGAGGACAGAGTCACCGCGCTCAACGTGGAGCGGGAGAAAGATGCCCACATCAACTCCGACTTGCAGGTACGACTCTCCAAGAAGGGCGACGAGCTCACTGCCGCCAAAGATTCAATTGCTGACTTGGAGTTGAAGGTCTCCACTTTAACTGATTCGCTCGACGCCGCCCGGGACCGCGAGACAAAGCTGAAGGACGAGCTTCGCAAGGAGCGGAACTTGATGGAAAGTGCCGCTGTCTCAGCGAACAACTTCAGCCGGGCGGTGGAGCAATGGACCGACGAGCTGGTCACCTCCGCTGCCAACATCGACAGGGACATGATGGCGCTGAGGGCGGAGCACCTCGTGTACTCTCCCGACGAGAACCTCCCCCACAGCGCCAAGCTAAGTCTCTTCTTCAGGGGAATCGCGCCGGCGCTTGCACGGCTGCGGGAGAAGCTCCCCGCGCAGCTGGCCGACGAGTCGCGTCAGCTCTGCGCGGGCACTTTGGAGCGCATCTTGACGAAGATCGTCTATCGCAACCCTGGCATCAATCTTGTCAACGTCCTCCGCAGCTTGCCGGACGATGCAGATCAGGAGGCGTTGAAGGCGCAGGTCGCCCACATCGTCGCCAAGGTGAACAAGATCTCAAGGCGTGAAGGCGACCGCGTAGATTAGGCTTCCTTTTTTCTGTTTCCTTTGCCGCTGCAAAGTATGTTATGGACATGAATCAATTAGTTATTGCGGCAAGTTATCCATTGTAATATACAATCTTATTTTGATCAATCAATGCGGTGTTATCTCCCTTGCTTTTGGTCCTTCACTTTGTATGCTTTCTACCCTACGCTTTTAGGGGACTTGCCGGCAAGGGGCCCTTGCCGCGAGCGCTGAGTGTTGTACTCTTAGCAGCCTGCTGGCAAAGGACCTCGTCGGCAAGTAACCTTGCCGCAGCTAGTCGCAGCGCACTTAGTTTGCTGAGAGAACTCGGAAACGAAGCAAGGGCGCGACACTTGTCGCAGCTCACTTAAATCGTTGAGCGTGCTCGAAAACAAAGTAAGGGTGCGGCTAGCCACGGGTAGGTTCCTCCGCGCACAGGTTTTCCATACAAAGTGTGGTTGTTCAAGGAAGATAACTAAAATTTAAAAATTTGAACTGCTCAAATTCTGGTAACTTAGCTTTCATATATTGCTTGTTCCCCGACAAGGCTCCTCTTTCTTGAACAGCACTTGGTTCATCCTCCATCTCCTTCCCCCCCGGCAAACTTGTGCGCGAGGAAGACTCCTTCTGCTTAAGAGGGAAAGAAAAAGAGGAGGAAAACAAGCATAGGGCCTTACGGCCTGCTAGTGCTTACTGGGGATGTGTATCGCACAAGGTGCCAAACAATGCATGCAAATAACCAAATAAAAGCATGGAAATGGCAAATAGTACGAAGCACAAAAACTTTACTGATGCACGGGATCTGCGCCCAGCTTAGTACAAAGGTTTACATGCAACAGCGGCAAGACTTGTACAAAAGGTGGTTGCCGGAGCGGATCACGGCAACCGCACCTTATGGATGAAACTTGCGAAGATGCTCTATGTTCCAGGAGTTGCTCACCGGTAAGCCTTCTTCGGTCTCAAGGCGGATAGCGCCGGGCCTTGTGACCTGTCTCACCCGATAAGGGCCTTCCCACTTCGGCGTCAACTTGTTGGAATTCTTGGCGGACTGAACACGCCGAAGAACAAGGTCGCCTTCCTCGAGACTCCTGGCCTTGACCTTGCGGATATGATAGCAACGCAAGGCTTGCTGGTATCGAGCAGCTCGTACAGCAGCCTGGAGACGTTCCTCCTCAAGGAGCAATGCATCATCTTGTCGCTGTTGCTCTTGCTCGAGCTCATCATAAGCGAGTACTCAAGGAGATCTGTATACGAGTTCCGTGGGGAGAACTGCCTCTGCTCCATAGACAAGAGCAAAGGGTGTCTGTCCGGTGGCTCGACTTGGTGTCGTTCTGATTGACCAAAGAGCCGCCGGTAACTCCTCTATCCAGTTTCTTCCGCACTTGCGCAGCCTGTCGAAGGTTCTTGTCTTGAGTCCGCGCAGCACTTCAGCATTGGCCATCTCCGCTTGACCATTGCTCCTCGGGTGAGCAACAGAAGCGAAGCAGACCTTGGCGCCAAGGTCTTGGACGTACTGCATGAAGGTGCGACTTGTAAATTGTGTACCATTGTCGGTGATGATCCTGTTAGGGATTCCGAAACGGCAAACAATTGACCTGAAGAACCTGACTGCTGACTGTGCTGTCACCTTTCTCACCGGTTCCACTTCTGGCCACTTTGTGAACTTGTCGATCGCAACGTACAAGTACTCAAAGCCCCCGACTGCGCGGGGGAAGGGGCCGAGGATATCGAGCCCCCAGACCAAGAAGGGCCAGGACAAAGGGATCGTCTGGAGAGCTTGAGCTGGCTGGTGAATTTGCTTGGCGTGGAACTGGCACGCTTCACACTTGGTTACTTGTGCAGTTGCATCTTGGAGGGCTTCTGGCCAGAAGAACCCTTGCCGGAACGCCTTCCCGGCAAGTGCCCTTGCGCCAATGTGGTGGCCACATATGCCTCCATGTATCTCTGCCAATAGCTTCTGTCCATCTTCTCTGGAAATGCACTTCAACCTGACACCATTGAGCCTTCTTATGTACAGTTCATTGCCAACGAACTGGTACATACTTGACTGCCTGGTTATTTTCTCTATCTCTTCTGGGTCGTCGGGAAGTTCTCCAGTTTGCAGAAAACGAACGATTGGCTGTGCCCATGCTGGAGCCTGAGGCTCAACAACAAGGACTAAAGGCATGAGGGCTGCTGCGGGAACCTTAGCTTCCACGGCAAGAACCTGCGGTTCCGCCGGAGCTGATGGTCCCCCGGCAAGCCTGCCGGGGCAAGGCTTGTCGGGAACGTTTGCTTCAACTGTACAGACCCTTGGATCTGCAGGAGCAAACTGTTCCTCAGCATCTCGGCTGCTGATCTTGGGGACCTTGGCGGCGGTTTCGGGAAGATCCGCCGGCAAGAAGTCGCCGGAGACCAACTTTCTCTTCTTACTTTGCCCAACTGATGGTGTAACGGATGGTTGAGTTAGCTTGAGCAGGAAGGTCCCTGGTTCCACAGGTAACTTCATTGCAGCACACTTTGAGAGGCCATCTACAATATCATTCTGAGCTCTTGGAACGTGCTCCATTTGCAGACCTTCAAAGTGCTCTTCAAGCTTCCTCACTTCATCAACATAAGCTTCCACAAAGGGCTCTGATAACTCTTATTGACTTGTCGGACCACCAACTGAGAATCTCCCCGCACAATCAACTTCTTGGTCCCAAGCTCGGCTGCTATCCTGAGGCCGGCAAGCAAACCTTCATACTCAGCGGTATTGTTTGTCGCTTGTTCCTTGGGAAAGTGCATCTGGACAACATTCTTGAGGTGCTCTCCGGTGGGCGCTATGAGTACCACGCCGGCACCGGCGCCTTGCAGCGAGAAGGCACCATCAAAGTACATTACCCACTCACTGCTTGCTTCTTGTACGTGGACGCTTGTCTCTGGAACTTCTTCATCTGGCGTTGGGGTCCATTCTGCTATGAATTCTGCCAAAGCTCTGCTCTGTATGGTTGAAGTATTCTCAAACTTGAGAACAAAGCTTGACAGCTCTAGAGCCCACTCGACGATCCTGCCTGTTGCTTCTGGATTGTGCAATATCCTCTTCAACGGAAAGCGAGTGACCACTGTTATCTCGTGTGCTTGGAAATAATGGCGCAGCTTTCTCGAGGCCATGAGGAGGCCGAAAAGCAACTTCTGCACCCCAAAGTATCTTGACCTAGTCCCCTGCAGAAGGGAACTCACAAAATACACCGGGCGCTGCACCATCTTCCTTCGTACTTCTCCTTGTTCCTGCGCAGACTTGTCCTTTACGGGGCCAGAGCTCGTCGGGGGAAGCCCCCTGCTTGTCGCTGGACTCACTTGCCGGTGGTGTAGACTCCTCATCCGCCTCCCTCTCCGCTACTAACGCAACACTAACCACTTGATTGGTTGCTGCTAGGTACAGCAGCAACTTCTCTTGTGGCCTAGGTGCGACAAGTATTGGAGTGGAGGATAGGTATCCTTTCAAGTCTTGCAGCGCTGCCTCCGCTTCCGGAGTCCATTTCATAGGACCTGCCTTCTTCAAGATTTTGAAAAAAGGCAGGGCGCGTTCTGCAGACTTTGAAATGAACCTACTGAGGGCAGCCACACAACCTGCAAGTCTCCTTACGTCCTTGACGCGCTTCGGGGCTTCGATCTGCTCAATGGCTTTTATCTTGTCGGGATTGGCTTCAATCCCCCTCTGGGACACAAAGAACCCGAGAAGCTTGCCGGAGGGGACTCCGAAGACGCACTTCTCGGGGTTCAACTTGAGCTGGATCTTGCGCAGATTCTCGAAAGTTTCTTCTAGATCTTGGATCAGGGTATCTTTGCTCTTGCTCTTGACCACTATGTCATCCATGTAAGCTTCTACATTTCTGTGGATCTGTGGCTCAAAAGCAGTGTGCACCACCCTTGCAAATGTTGAGCCTGCATTCTTCAATCCAAAGGGCATGCGTATGAAGCAATATGTGCCGCATGGAGTAATGAATGCAGTCTTCTCTTCGTCTTCCTTGGCCATGAATATCTGGTGGTAACCTGAGTATGCATCAAGGAAGGAGAGCAGCTCGCATCCGGCGGTGGAGTCAACAATCTGGTCAATACGCGGCAAGGGAAATGGATCCTTGGGACATGCTTTATTCACATCAGTGAAGTCTATACAAAGTCTCCACTTCCCATTGGCCTTGCGTACGACAACTGGATTGGCCAACCACGTGGGATGGATCACGCCTCTAACTAGGCCTGCTGCTTCCAACTTCTTTATCTCTTCGGCGATGAATTCTTGGCGCTCCACGGCTTGCTTCATGACCTTCTGCTTGACGGGCCGAGCATGAGGACAAACAACAAGCTTGTGCTCAATTACCTTCCTGGGAACGCCGGGGATGTCAAATGGTTGCCACGCAAACACATCGACATTCGCCCGCAGGAAGGCAACGAGCGCGCTTTCCTATTTGTTGTCGAGCGTAGCACTGATGGTGAAGGTACCACCAGTGCCGTCCTCCTTGGCGGACACCTTCTTGGTTGCCGATGGAGCGGCCATACCCTTCTTGCACTTGCCGGTGGAGCTCGATGGTGCGTCCTCGATGGCAGCGCAGCACTCCGAAGAGGTGCGTTTGCCGGAGTGGGCCCCAGAGCACTTGCTGGGCTTGGTCTTGGTCTTCTTCCCCCCGGGAGTTTCAGCGGCAAGTGTGTTGCTCTCCGCTGCGGCTGCTGCATCCCGGTATATCTTGTCGGCGCAGATAAGCGCGTCCTTCTTGTCGCCAGGGACAGAGATGACGCTTATCGGCCCCGGCATCTTGAGTACGTTGTAGGCATAGTGGGAAGCTGCCATGAACTTGGCGAGGGCAGGACGTTTTATCCTCTCCGTCCTGAAGTTGAGTTCCCCGCCAAAGATCACTGGCAGAGTGATCTTCCCCTTGGGCTTTCTCCTTCCCGGGTTTATTCCTTGGAACGATCCGGTTTCTTCGAGCTCGCCGTCTGGGATCTGGAGTTTCTTGATCACAGCTGAGGAGATCAAGTTCAGGCCGGCCCCGCCGTCAACCAACATTTTGGTGACCTTGAGGTTGCGGATAGTTGGTGAGACCAACATCGGCAAGCACCCGACCGCAGTGGTGCGGTCAGGGTGATCCTCAAGATCAAAAATGATGGGCGTGCTGGACCACTTCAGCAGCCTGCGTGACTCAACGGGCGGCTCAGCTGCATTTACTTCCCGCACCCACTGCTTGAGTTGGCGGTGGGAAGTATGCAGAGAGGCGCCTCCGTCGACACACAGAACTTCTGTGGCCTTCTGGAACTCCTGCTCGCTGTTATCGCCTTCCTCCATGTCGTCGTCGTCTTCTTCTTCCTCATCCTTGTCGCGGCCCCGGGGAGGTCGATCTCCTTGCCGCTGCTTGGCCTTGCCGCGGCGTCGTCCCCGGCCATTGAATGGCCGCTTCTTGCTTGGCTCTCCCCCGCCACCTTGGGCCTTCTCCTTGTCGCGACGCTCGTATTCAGCCTTCTGCTGTTCTACGAGGTACTCGAATCGTTTGCAGTTCGAAAGGTCGTGGCCCTTGGTGCAGTGGATCTTGCAGTATTGCTTGTCGGAGCCGTCCTGCTTGTCGGCTGCCGCTACAGGGGCAGGCTCCTTGCCGGAACCGCCAGCCTGCGCCTTCTTGGCGGGAGCCTCCTTGCCGGACTGCTCGACGACCAGCACTTCCTTGCTCTTCTTTCTTCTGTTGTTTCGCCGCCGGCTCTTCTTTGCCGGGGCGGCGTCCTCGCTGTCGCTTCCTCCTATGCCAGCATCCTCTCCGGGGAGTCTCCTCCCCTCTTCGGCGCGCGCGCACTTGTCAGCCAGATCGTAGAGCTCGCTGACATCCCGTATCTTGGTCATGGCCATCTCTTCCCTCATGCGGCGGTTACGCACGTTCTGGTGGAACGCGCTAATAACCGCGGCGGGGTGCACGTCGGGAATGTTATGTTGCACGCGGCGGAATCTCTGGATGTACTTGCGCATGGATTCTCCCTCCTTCTGGGCCAAGATGTGGAGATCGCTCTCCTGGCCGTGGGGTTTGTGGCCACCCGTGAAGGCGCCAACAAATTGGTGGCACAGATCTGCCCACGAAGAAATGGAGCCTTCTGGCAAGTGCATAAGCCAAGAACGGACGTTTGGCTTAAGCACCAGCGGGAAGTAGGTCGCTAGTATCTTCTCGTCGCGCCCCCCGGCGGCCTGCACCGCGATGGTGTAGTGCTGAGGAACTCCGAGGGGGGCGTCTTGCCGTCGTACTTCTCGGGTACGTCGGGCTTGAAGTTTTTCATGCTGGGCCACTGGACTCGCCGCAGCTCACGGGTGAACGCAGGGCAACCTGCCGCGTACGGCAAGTCACCTAGTTCACCGGGCGCGTACGTGTCGACAGCGGTCCCAGCGCGCTGATCCGATTGTCGCCGGGTTTCTCGTCGGCGCTCGATGCGCGTCCGAGCGTCTTCTTGCCGCCGATCGTCGAGGACTTGGCGCTGGTCCCGACGAGCCCGCGGATCCGACGACGCCGTGGAGTCGTCGTCGACGTTAATCCGGCGGGGTGGCGTCTTCTGCTTCCGCAGCGGGGAATGCACGGTAGTTGCACCCCCGGCGGTCTTGTCGCCATCAGCCTTCGTCTGGTCGACCTGGCGTGGCTGCGACGTCGCAGGCTGCTGCGGCGTGTCGTTGTTGGCGAAGGCAATGAGGCTTTGGATCGTCGCCCTCCAGTCTTCGGCCTTGTCTGCCGCTGGAGGGAAGTCGAGGAGCAGTTGCGCTCTTGCTAGAGCTTCTGCTGGAGAGGAGGGGAGCGGCGGCGAGCGGTGCGAGGAGCGAGATATGCTCGGACTCCTAACAGGGTTAGAAGGAGCAGTTTCTCGCCCCGGCGACCGCGCCTTGCTCGTGCCAGGACGATGGCCTTGAGCATCCCGCGAGCCTCCGGTTTGCCCTTGGCCCAGCAAACGTATGGTACCTCCAGTACCATGGCGCTGCTGGCCTGTCGTCTGCTGAGAGGAACGAGATGCGTCTACGGACACCGAGGTTTTGGAGTTCGCCCGGGCGTCCGTCTTGTCCTTGGATTTGGTGGCGCCGTGAGTTTCCTCGCCGGCAACCACCCTTCCGCTGGCGTCTCCTCCACCCACCGTTGGTTCTGGTGGCGGTGGAATCGACGCAGACGGGCCTCCGACCTCCGAAGCCTTCTTCTTCGGAGCCATGTTGTTGCTGATGAAGTCGATGAAGCTGGAGAGGTTGATGAAGAATGCGCCCGCGTGAGCGCCGGATCAGGTTCGCACAACCTCGACGCCCCCTACCTGGCGCGCCAAAGATGTCGGGGGAAACTGTCCTCCCACGAGCACCTATGGGACCGGAGCCCCTTCTACGTTGCGGTAAGTGAGCGGAGGGAGCACGAAGAGCAGATCGAGGAGAGCACGCGGGCAGTTTACCCAGGTTCGGGCCGCGCGGACGCGTAAAACCCTACTCCTGCCTTGGTTGTATTGAGCTCGGGAGCTTGAAGAGCTACAGTGCTAGCTACACCGAGCGAGAGAGTTGCTAAGGATTCGAACCCTTTCTACGTTGTGCATGGGCCTCCTTTTTATAGCTCAAGGGGTCACCGACAGGTGTCAACGTAGAGGAGGGCAAAAATGTAACTTTGGTGGTAGTTGTAACAGTGCGGGAATAGTGCGTGAACAGTGAATGAACAGTGGTCTTCACCTAACCTTGACAGTGGGGGACAAGGGCATTAAATGCCCGTCACCGTCGACCCCAAAAGTGTCCGTCCATGCTTCTCCATTCGACACGGCGGTAGCCTCGTCACCGTGGGTTGCCACCGTGTGCCCCAGGCTGCACAGCCATCCGCCACGCGTCCCTGGAAGGCCCCCAGGGCGACGCGTGGGCGGATGAGCTGGAGCGCGGGCACACAGCGTGAGTTCCCCCCGGCAAGCACCTTGCCGGGGTCGTGACCTTGCCGGGCACGGAAGTTTGTCGCTCCCCGGGTCCTGCCGGGGCGCATGTTGCACCGAGGCGTTTCTTGAGGTGTGCATTCCTTGGTCTTCCTGGCAAGCTCCTCTTGCCAGGGCCTTGTGCTAAAGTGACAGTCTTGAGCCTGGTGCGGCCTTCCCGGCAAGCTCCTCTTGCCGGGGCCTTGATCTTCTGACTTGTATACTTTGTTCTTGAATGGTTTTATAAGGACCAGAAAGGTTTCCGGCGAGCACGTGGTGGACCCTGCCGCGGGAAGCTGCTACTGCCCGTGCACAAGTTGGGGTACTAAGGTACCCCTATCTTAGTACACCGACACCCCGGATTCATCTCCATCGACGTTGCTTCCTCCCTCCATGATGCGGGAGTAGTTCCTCCTCGGGGCTGAGGTTTCTATCAGTAGCTATGTGGTCAATTCTCTCTCCCATGATGTGATCTTCGTTGTGATAATAGGCTATGTTAATCTAGGGTGATCCCATGATATTTCCCCTTCCTCTATGTATTGGATTGATGTACTCACTTGTCTTTATCTAGTATAATCTCCGAGCCCAAGGTGACAGCGGTCTATTGGACATGGATTAGAAGAATATTTTCATGAGTGATTTCCTCTTTTGTGTGTTGATTGAAGATTGAGAGTCTCTTGGTGCTTGTCTTTGACTATACTTGAGATATGTTGTGGTGATTGTGGTACTCTCTTTGGATGGCCGCGGTGACATTGGGAAATCCATAGATTGAGAACTACGAACTTTGAGGTGTGCTTTTGTAGCCCTACATAATTCTCGTCCTCTCTTGACCACAAAGGAATGACCTCCGAGCGCGTCCCCCTTGCATGTTTTATGGGAAATATCATGTGATTCGATTATGTTAATGTTGTTGGGAGTTGCCACTAGTGAAAGTATGAAGCCTAGGCCTTGTTTCCACCATTGCAATACCATTTGTGCTCACATTTACCACTTGTTTGCTTGCTGCACTTTTTATTACAGATTTATATTACTTTGCTTTGCCACTCCTATCATCCATATTTTACCATCTCTTCGCCGAACTAGTGCACCTATACAACTCCTAGTTGTATTAGGTGTGTTGGGGACACAAGAGACTTCTTGTATCTTAGTTGCAGGGTTGCTTGAGAGAGACCATCTTCAGCCTCTACTTCCCTGAGTTCGATAAACCTTAGGTCATCCACTTGAGGGAAATTGCTACTGTCCTACAAACCTCTGCGCTTGGAGGCCCAACATAGTCTACAAGAGTAGAAGCGTGTGTAGACATCAAGCTATTTCTGGCGCCGTTCCGGGGAAGTAAGTGTTTGAAGGTATATCTTTAGATCTTGCAATTAAATCTTTTCGTTTCTTGTTTTTAGTTTCACTAGTTATGTTTATGGAAAACCGCACTCTTAGTTCGCTGCTTGGGGAAGGCCGCTTTACCACACCCGTGGTAGAGAAGTCTCCTCCACCTACTAAATGTATCTCGTTCCAAATACCACTTGGGATAATTGAAATAATTAGGAATGATTGTTATGATGGGACAGTCGATCCTAGTATTCATTTGTTGAAACTTACAGGACTTTGTGAGTTGTTTAAGATTTCAGGTTTGACAAGAGATGGAGTCATGAGGAAATTATTTGCCTTGTCACTAAAAGGAAAAGCATTGGAATGGTATAGGATACTAGATGACTCTCACCTGCTGGATTGGGAAGAGATCCAGTCTCTCTTTTACTCCAAGTTTTATCCTCTTCATGAAGTCCATGAGAATAGGAATTATGTTTATAATTTCTATCCTCATGACGGACAGAGCATAGCTCAAGCTTGGGGGAGACTGAAAACGTTAATGCTAAAATGTCCTAACCATGGGCTCCCCAAAGATATGATTATTACTAATTTCTATGCGAGGCTCTCTCGACAGGATAAAGATTTGCTCGATGCTTCCTCTATGGGTTCTTTCACAAACGAAAAGATTGATGCTAAATGGGAACTCCTTGAAAGAATTCAATGCAACACTGAAGATTGGGAGATCGACAAAGGTAAAGAGTCAGGTATAATTTATGAGTATGATTGCATTAAGTCCTTTGTTGAAACTACAAGTTTTAATAAGTTTAGTGCTAAGTTTGGGCTTGATTCTCAACTCCTTGTTGATTTCCTCAAATCTTTTGCTTCACATCTTAATATGCCTAAGGAGGATTGGATCAAGCATCATGAACCTTTTAAAGAGATTTGCAAAGAAAATGAAATTGTTCATGATGATTGCAACATGCATGATCCAATTCCTAAAAATGATGTTTTATATAAGCATGTTAATTTTTGTGGAGTGGATAGACCTTGTGAAAGGCCTATGATTGAAGAAGAGAAGTATTGTAAGCAACATAAGCATGAAAGAACAATCACTTGTGTCAAAGATTTAAATGAAATTGCTAGAGAATTGTGTGACCTTTATCCTTTTACTTGTGAACTTTGCTGTATAGAGGGTCACTTTAATTTTCAATGCATGCACTTTCAAAACATAACTGTTAACCAGTTGTGTGATAACATGATCACCTCTGATCTTTATGATGAGCTTATGTTATTTTTGATGTGTGAAGAGTTATCAGAAAACACTTCTTGGCTAGATGTTAATGCCATAGGAATAAAAAACACTTTGCAAAATTGCCATCTCTATTGTGTTGTTAATTGCCATGAAAATGATTACATAAGTAAGATTAGAAAGGAGGGAACTTTACCAAAGTATAAAAATGTCTCTTATATTTCTGCTAATAAAAAGGAGAGTTTCCCCCAAGTTTCCCCTATTGTTTCTAATGATAAACCAGGATATGTGGAGAAGCTTCATCTCCAACCACTCCCTCCTAAGGTGAAGAAGAAGAAAAAGAGCAGGAAGAGGAGCAAGAAGGAAGAAGAATGGGTATCGACCTGGCCTGAGCATATTCCTCCCATCAACTTTTATCCTAACGGTTGTAAGTTTAAAGAAGAAGGTGAAGTTTATTGCCTTAATTATCATCTTGATGATACGTCCGTAGGTACCATTGAAGATGATTTTGATTATGATATGCATGTTACTTATTGTGATTCGGAAAATGATGATAATGCTACTTATGATCTTGAAAATCTTTTTGGTACCAACTCTGAAAGTGATGATATGGAAAGCTCTAAGCTTGGGGATGATAGGATTGCAAATCCTTTACCCACTAGTGATGTGATAATTGATAATTCTTTTGCTAGTAAGAATAAAGACAACATGTTTACAAATATAGTTGCTAGCAATGATAATGCTCTTCTCTACTATGATGATGTTATAACTCCAATCTATAGTGATTATAAAGGTACCTATGACATAAGGAGAAATTATCCTTATGAAACTTGTCATAATCATGGAGGGAATTACTCCCTTGTTGAACACCATCTTCCTAATACACAATTAATCTATAGTGTTCAAGTTGTTTATGATAGTCCTACTCCCACTATTACCAATGAGAAAGATTATGCTTATGTGGAGAGTAAGAGTACCTTTTTGCATGTGGATCATGGTAACAATGCCTTATGTGATGCTTATATTGTTGAGTTTATTCGTGATCCCACTGAAAATTATTATGAGAAGGGAACATATGCTTATAGATATTTCAATAATATCAAGTTCCCTCTCTTTATGTTGAATGTTTTGAAGCTGCACTTGTTTTGCCTTCCTATGCTTATTGCTTTGTGCTTCAATGAATTATTCTATTGAAATATTCCTATGCATAGGAACCATGTTAGGCTTAAATGTGTTTGGTATTTGCTTCTTGATGCTCTCTTTTGTTCTTCAACCCTTATTCCTACGAGAGCATCATTAAAGTCGTAAGCCTATCTTTATAGCTATAAAGAAAGAGCTCTAGGGAGACAACCCTTGTTATCTTTGCTTTCAGTTTGTTCTTTCAGTTTTTAGTGTCTTGATGTTTGTTACTACTGTAGCAACATCATTGTATCTTTATTTTTCAGCTTTGTGCCAAGTTTAGCCTCCGATTGCAAGAAAGTTCAAAAGTTGTGACGTGCAGTCCAGAAAACAGATTCTGTCCTTGGACAGAAAAATTCGTATAAAATCACCAGATCATCTTCTTGATCTGAATTTTTTTGAAAGCGTGCCCTATACAATTGGATTTTGAGCGTCTGTTCTGAGTTTTTTGATTTCAGTTGCAGAAGTGCCCCGAAAAAATTATTTACTACCTGCTGGTCTGTTTTTCACAGATTCTGTCCTGTTTTGCCTTTCCTTCGTTTTGCACACATTGAGCTTGCTTTTTCTTTGCAAAAACCTTTTGGCAATCTTGAGAAACAGTAGCTCTTCAAGATTATCCTTATTTCCAGTAGGGAAAAATTATTTTATTATGGGTACTAACCTCGCTAATCAGATTATGATGAGTTATGTATGAAGGGAGTTTTCAAGTGTGCGAGGGAAGATGATAAAAAAGATCCAGGAGGGTCAAACGCTCAAGCTTGGGGATGCCCCCGTGCACCCCCAAGAAATATTCAAGAAGACTCAAGCGTCTAAGCTTGGGGATGCCCCCGTGCATCCCCTTCTCCATCAACAATTATCAGTTCGTCTTTCGTTCCACTATATTTTAATCACTTCATGCGTTATGTGCTATGCTTGGAGCGTCTTGCTTTTAGTTTCCTTTTTAGTTTTCTTTAGCTTTGCTTGCTGTTCATAACGAGTTAGAACCCAGCTTTCTTTGTGTGGGAGAGAAACATGCTCCACTTCAACCTAGAACACAACATAGGATTTTCATGCTTATCATTGCCATGTGTGTTCTTTGTCTTTCCATAGCTACTGTCATGTTTAGCTCTTAGTTTTCATGCTTTACTTTTTAAAGAGCTTTTGTTTAGTTGGTTGCTGAACTCCCTTGAGTTATCATGCTTATCTTGTTAAGAGAGTTGGCTTATGTGGCACTGGTTGATATGTCTATGATAAAAATGCTATGTGCATAATGGTGCTTAGTAGTTCATGTTTTCTTATGGTTCGTCTCAAATAGCTGGGGGTTCTTAATGTGTTATTGAAGTACCAGCATGTTTTTTTTGCCTATGATGTGGTATGGTTTAGTGATATCTTCCTCCAAGAATTTATTTTGATTGACTTGGCATATGCTCATGCATATTTAAGACTGTAAAGAAAGTCTATCAAGCCTTGATGATCTTTAATTTCTGAGTGGTGATATAACTTCCATGCCCGATTCAATGTTGCTTTGTCGCTCTGCATGATTATGGCCGTCATTGCTCTCTTAGTTGGTCGCTCCCAGTCCTTTGCTAGCCTTCACCTGTACTAAGCGGACCGACTGCTTGTGCATCCAAAATCCTTGAAACCAGTTATGCCATATGAGTCCACCATACCTTCCTATATATGGTATTTACTTGCCATTCCTAACGAAGACTTTCTTGTACCATCTCAAAATTATTCAAAAGCATTTCTCTTTTGTGCCTCTGTTTTAGCTCATGAGGAAGTAGTAGTTAATTCATGATCTTTTTAAGTTGGACAAGTTTTACCCTGGGATTGCATGTCTAATCTGCAAACCCCTAATACGAGGAGGAACTGGCATGAGTGCGCCCGGCTCATAAAAGATAATACAACAAACAAACCCTCCTTCACGCTTTGTTCATGAGAAATCAAAAAAAATTTGGCAGTGATAAACAAAGGAGATTAAGGGGATGTGATCGTCCCCGTGCGGGAGCCGTTCCTCGAAACTTGTCCAGTTCGTGAAGTGATTGGGTTGTCTACTAACATTCGTTGACGAAATATGCACTTCCCAAAAATCATTTTTACCTCTGTTTTCAAAACCAAGAACTCTGGTACATGTTTAGTCTTTGCTTCCAGCCACGGGTTTTCAACCTTGCCATCAAAATCCACGGTTCGAGAGTCTCCACCTTCTTTCTTGAAAGCACCAACTATTGAGAGCATGATTGTCATTCTGAGTGTAATGTGCATTGTCCCAATGTACCATTGTCTTCTGCATAATTGTGATATCACTTATTCTGAAATCATTGTATCTAGTCGTCACTTAAACTTCGGAGGTGCTCCTGCATTTATGTTTTGCTTCACTAAAGGGGGCAAGCGAGGTATCACTTTGTCATGTTTGCACACCATGCTCACTACAAATCTATTGGGTGTTTTAGTATCATATTGTAAACTTTCAGTTCTTTGTGATATTCTCATGAGGTAACTTAATTACTAAAGATTCATTATCTCAATAAGCATTTGTCATGTGATTGCGAAGGACTCTTTGGTAGCATGTCACCACATAAATTATACTTGTTATCATTTACCTACTCGAGGACGAGCAGCAATTAAGCTTGGGGATGTTGATACGTCCAAAACGTATCTATAAGTTCTGCTTGCTCCATGCTTCTTTTGTGTGATATTGCTATGATATTGATGCACTTACATACACTTTTGATCATATTTGGGCTAACCTATTAACTCAGTGCACCCCAGTGCCAGTTTCTGTTCTTTGCTGTTTTTGTATTTCAGGTTTTCCCATTACTTAAATTGCCAGAAAAATTCCGGGAAAAATATATAAAAAATCAGCGCTCCAGAAGCTTCCACGCGCCCGAAGTGGGGCCAGAAGGGAGCCAGGGGCAGCCCAGGCGGCCTGCCCACGCGGCCCCCTCCTGGCCGCGCCGGGGGGGCGCCTTGGCCCCCCTCTCCGCCTCTGGTGACCCCCTTTGGCATATATTTACCACGCGTCGCGAAAACCCTGATTCCAGAGCCCTTTTCTCCAGAAGCAATTCCGATCTCCGCCGCCATCGCCACCAAGTTTTGGGGGACCAGAATTCCTGTGCCGGCACCCTGCCGGGACGGGGAAGTGCCCCCGGATTCATCTCCATCGACGTTGCTTCCTCCCTCCATGATGCGGGAGTAGTTCCTCCTCGGGGCTGAGGTTTCTATCAGTAGCTATGTGGTCAATTCTCTCTCCCATGATGTGATCTTCGTTGTGATCATAGGCTATGTTAATCTAGGGTGATCCCATGATATTTCCCCTTCCTCTATGTATTGGATTGATGTACTCACTTGTCTTTATCTAGTATAATCTCTGAGACCAAGGTGACAGCGGTCTATTGGACATGGATTAGAAGAATATTTTCATGAGTGATTTCCTCTTTTGTGTGTTGATCGAAGATTGAGAGTCTCTTGGTGCTTGTCTTTGACTATCCTTGAGATATGTTGTGGTGATTATGGTACTCTCTTTGTATGGCCGCGGTGACATTGGGAAATCCATAGATTGAGAACTACGAACTTTGAGGTGTGCTGTTGTAGCCCTACATAATTCTCGTCCTCTCTTGACCACAAAGGAATGACCTCCGAGTGCGTCCCCCTTGCATGTTTTATGGGAAATATCATGTGATTCGATTATGTTAATGTTGTTGGGAGTTGCCACTAGTGAAAGTATGAAGCCTAGGCCTTGTTTCCACCATTGCAATACCATTTGTGCTCACGTTTACCACTTGTTTGCTTGCTGCACTTTTTATTACAGATTTATATTACTTTGCTTTGCCACTCCTATCATCCATATTTTACCATCTCTTCGCCGAACTAGTGCACCTATACAACTCCTAGTTGTATTAGGTGTGTTGGGGACACAAGAGACTTCTTGTATCTTAGTTGCAGGGTTGCTTGAGAGAGACCATCTTCAACCTCTACTTCCCTGAGTTTGATAAACCTTAGGTCATCCACTTGAGGGAAATTGCTGCTGTCCTACAAACCTCTGCGCTTGGAGGCCCAACATAGTCTACAAGAGTAGAAGCGTGTGTAGACATCAGAGGTCGGGCGCGCGCGATGGTTAACTCCTACCAACCTCCCCATAGGAGCATGCGTTGATTGCTTTGTTTTGATGACTCGTAGATTTTTGCAATAAGTATATGAGTTCTTATGACTAATGTTGAGTCCATGGATTTTACGCACTCTCACCCTTCCACTGTTGCTAGCCTCTCTTGTATCACACAACTTTCGCTAGTACCATACACCCACTATATATCCTTCCTCAAAATAGCCACCATATTATTCCTCAAAACAGCCACCATACCTACCTATCATGGCATTTCCATAGCCATTCCGAGATATATTGCCATGCAACATTCCACCGTTCCGTTCATATGACACGCTTCATATTGTCATATTGCCATGCATGATCATGTATTTGACATCGTATTTGTGGCAAGGCCACCATGCATAATTTTCATACATGTCACTCTTGTTTCATTGCACATCCCGGTACATCGCCGGAGGCATTCATATATAGAGTCATACGTTGTTCCAGTATCGAGTTGTAATATCGAGTTGTAATGAAAGTGTGATGATCATCATTATTAGAGCATTGTCCCATGGGAGAAAAGGCTAAATCAATAAAGCCCCTCCACAAAAAAAAGGAAAAGAAAAAAAGAAAGGCCAAAGAAAAAAAGGCCCAAAAAAAGAGAAAAAAAGAAAAGAAAAGAAAAAGGGACAATTGCTACTATCTTTTTCCACACTTGTGCTTCAAAGTAGCACCATGTTCTTCATTGTAGAGAGTCTCATGCTTAGTCACTTTTATATACTAGTGGGAATTTTCATTATAGAACTTGGCTTGTATATTCTAACGATGGGCTTCCTCAAATGCCCTAGGTCTTCGTGAGCAAGCAAGTTGGATGCACACCCACTAGTTTCTTTGTTGAGCTTTCATACATTTTTTTGCTCTAGTGCATCTGTTGCATGGCAATCCCGACTCACTCACATTGATATCTATTGATGGGCATCTCCATAGCCCGTTGATACGCCTAGTTGATGTGAGACTATCTCCCTCCTTTTTGTCTTCTCCACAACCACCTCTCTATTCCACCCATAGTGCTATGTCCGTGGCTCACGCTCATGTATTGCGTGAAAGTTGAAAGGTTTGAAAGAATAGAGTATGAAAACAAGTGCTTGGTTCAAATCGGGGTTGTGCATGATATGAATATTTTGTGTGATGAAGAGGGAGCATAGCCAGACTATATGATTTTGTAGGGATAACTTTCTTTAGCCATAGTATTTTGACAAGACATGATTGCTTTGTTAGTATGCTTGAAGTATTATTATTTCTTATGTCAATATAGACTTTTATCTTGAATCTTTAAGATCTGAACATTCATGCCACAATTAAGAGAATTACATTGAAAAACTATGTTGGTTAGCATTCCACATCAAAAATTATGTTTTTATCATTTACCTACTCAAGGACGAGCAGAAATTAAGCTTGGGGATGTTTGATACGTCTCCAACGTATCTATAATTTTTTATTGTTCCATGCAATTATTTATGATGTTTTGGATGTTTAATGGGCTTTGTCATACACTTTTATATTATTTTTGGGACTAGCCTACTGTCGGGGGAAACTGTCCACCACGAACACCTATGGGACCGAAGCCCCTTGTACGTTGCAGTAAGGGAGCGGAGGGAGCACGAAGAGCAGATCGAGGAGAGCACGCGGGCAGTTTACCCAGGTCCGGGCCGCGCGGACGCGTAAAACCCTACTCCTGCTTAGATTGTATTGAGTGTTGGGGCTCGGGAGCTGGGAGAACCAGCTACACCGAGCAAGAGAGCTATCTAGGTTCCGAACCCTTTCTACGTTATGCATGGGCCTCCTTTTATAGCTCAAGGGGTCACCGACAGGTGTCAACGTAGAAGAAGGGCAAAAATGTAACTTTGGTGGTAGTTGTAACAGTGCGGGAATAGTGCGTGAACAATGGATGAACAGTGGTCATCACCTAACTTGACAGTGGGGGACAAGAGCATTAAATGCCCGTCGCCGTCGACCCCAAAAGCGCCCACCCGTGCGTCTCCGTTCGCCACGGCGGTAGCCTCGTCACCGTGGAGTGCCACCGTATCCCCCAGGCTGCACAGCCATCCGCCACGCGTCCCTGGAAGGGCCCCAGGGCGACGCATGGGCCGATGAGCTGGAGCGCGGGCACACAGTGCAGGCTTCCCCCCGGCAAGTACCTTGCCGGGGTCTTGATCTTGCCGGGCCCGGAAGCTTGTCGCTCCCCGGGCCCTGCCGGGGCGCAGGGTGCGCCGAGGCATGTCTTCTGAAATGCAGTCTTCTGGTCTTCCTGGCAAGCTCCTCTTGCCAGGGTCTTGTGTTAATTTTATAGTCTTGAGCCTGGGACGGCCTTCCCGGCAAGCTCCACTTGCCGGGGCCTTGATCTTGTGTCTTGTATACTTTGTTTTTGAATGGCTTAATAAGGACCGGAAAGGTTTCTGGCAAGCGCGTGGTAGACCCTGCCGCGGGAAGCTGCTACTGCCCGTGCACAAGTTGGGGTACTGAGGTACCCCTGCCTTAGTACACCGATAGGAGCCCCCGGGCCTGGGCCACACACGGTGCCGAGCGCTGTTGGGCCAGGCCCAAAACAGTGCACGGGCACGCGCGGCCCACGGCGAGCCGTAGATTCCCTTCCGCATCCGCCGCGCCCCTCCCTAACGGCATGCGTCGATTGCGGTGTCGTGGGGGAGATCGTGGCCACGTTCTTTAATGGGAAATGCGGAGCGTCCCCCACTTCCCCCTTAAAAGCAGAGGAAGCAGGGGCAGTTTCCCTCCTGCGCTTTCATTGCTTCTTCAACCTCCAAAAATCCCCCGCTGTGCTCTTCCTCCACACCTCCTCCGCCTTCTTCCGCATCTGCGGCGCCGTCGAACTCCTCGCCCCTTCCATCGCCGCCTCCGCCATGGCTCCGAAGACCGAGAAGGCGAAGACGGAGAAGGCCAAGAGGGAGAAATCCGAGCAGGCGGCGAAGCTCGCCCTCCTGCGGAAGAGGAATGTGGCCTTCGCGCCGAGGCTCAGCGCGAGGGAGCTCTGGAACAAGTACTATCTCTTCTGGGCCAAGGAGACCAAGGCTCATCCCTGGACCAGAGTCTACCCCGCCGGCGCCAAAGATCTGCTTCCCGGCGGGTATTTCTTCTTCGCTGTCTTCTTCCACTGCGGCTTGTGCCCTCCATTCTCGGAGTTTTTCTGTGATATCATGAACACGTACAACCTCCACCTCCTAGACTTCACCCCCAACGCCATCCTTACGATGGCGGTTTTCGCACATCTGTGCGAAAACTACATAGGGATCTATCCAAATGTAGCGCTCTTCCGCCATTTCTTCATGCCTAGAGTAGAGGCCGGCACTCCCCTCTCCGGGGGTATCTCCTGGATCTTCCGCTTGAACAAGAAGGAATCATATCTGAAAGGAGAACTCCACGACAAGTGGGAGGAGTGGCGCGCAGATTGGTGTTGGATAGTGGAGGACCGGCCGGAGCCTTTCACTGCGCCGCGCACGACAGCCATAGTGCGCGGCAGGGACTGGAGCGAGTTGGCCCCGGATGACGTCAAGCTCAATGTCGCCCTCGTTAGGATACTTCGTCTCCGGGTAGCCAAGTTGACCATCGGAGAGGTAGGGGTAGATTTCCTCCGCCGCCGCATTGCCCCTTTACAGGAGAGGAAAAGGCTGGCATGGGAGTTCGGCAATGCGGCGGATATTATGAGGCTACGCCCGGGATTGAATTACAACTTCACGGCGTTGGAGCTGAAGGGGATGGTCCGGGAGCTTTTCAAGCACGACCCGGCCCATCCGGAGTGGTTTAGACCTCCCCGGGGAGTGGTGCCACTGTGTAACAGCACTGCCCGGGACGCCTTGCGCGCAATGATGCCCGCGTGTGACTCTCACGGCGTCGACCCCACCTGGATAGTGCCCACGCCGGATGCAATTATGAGCTTCTTCGATAATCTGGTCGAGGTGCCCAAGAACACCGAGGAGAACAAGGGTCTCACTCGGGACACCACGGAGCGGGATTTAGCTTATATTGCTTCCCGGATGGAAGAGGCCGCCGCAGCTGCAGCGGCAGGAGACTTCGGATTCACTGTCGACGAGGCAGATGCTGAGGACGCGTCGTGCCAAGCCGAGGAGGCAGAGATCCGCAGACTGCTCAAGCTTCCGCCCGACGAGCTCGCCGGGGTTCCTTCCCTGAGGTATGCCGGGATCCCCGGGATCGTGAGTGAAGCCGCCGCAAGAGGTGAGGTTGCCGGAGGAAGCAGAGGTGCCGGAGGGAGCGGAGCCACCGGAGGGAGCGGGGCCGCAGGGCAGGATGCTGGACCCAGCAGGCTCGCTGGGGAGGAGGAGGAAGACGTCGAGGCCGATGAAGACACCGGCGGGTCTCTAGGGCTTGACGACGATGCCTCCTCGTCGTCGGAGAACTCCCCACCTCCGGCAAGTCCCAAGCAAGCGCCGGGGAAGCGCCTCCGCAAGGCGCCCACAGCTACGAGGACGCAGGCGCCCCGACAGCAGCCTGCTCGCCGGGCGGCGCGGGCCACCAGAGCGAGCCAAGGCGCGACGGAGGCCCCCAACGCACCAGCTGCGGCGGAGGCGCCCCGCGCGCCAGCCGCGACGGAGGCGCCCCGCGCACCAGCACCTAGCGGAGGGGGATCCTCTCAGAGTGGAGCAGCTGCTCCGCCTGCTCCCTAGGCCTCGGCGCCAACGGAGGCTGGGTCTTCGCAGCCCCCAGCCCCGGAGACCGCCAAGCGCCCGAGGGAGCCTTCTCCTCCTGCTCCTCGCGCGGGAGCGCCTCAGGTGGAGTTCGACTTCTCCGCCCTGAGCGACGACGACGACGAGGAAGAGGAGTAAGCACTTGTAATTTGTAGCTTCTTCAATTCTATCTTGATTCTTTCGTTGATGATTATGATCTTGTTTTTGTTTTCAGGTCCCTGGCCCAGCGAGCGGCGAAGCGGACCAAGATCCCCGTGGTCGAGGTCGACGACGACTCGCCCGTCGCGGCGACAGGGGATGTGCCGGCGACGAACTTGCCGGACCCAACCGCTGCTCCGAGGAGCAGCCCCCAGCGCAGCCCCCAGCGTAAGTCTGGTCTTGAGCTTCCCACTTGTCGGGCGCTCTTGAGGTTTTTTTTTTTGCCTTGTATTGATATCTTGTTGCCTTGTTTGTTTTGTTTGTCTTGTGCAGAACTGGAGCCGTAGCCGCAGGAGCAACCGGAGGTTACTCCCGAGGAGCTGCAGATTCCACCCTCCCCGCCAAGGGCGAACTCCCCGGCGAGGGAGGGCGTTCCGCCAAGGACGGGCTCCCCGCCAAGGGCGGGCAGCCCGACAAGGGTGGCCACCCCGCCAAGGGAGGGCACGGGCGGCCCTCCGCCAGCAGGAACCACCGCTCCACCGCCAAGGGAGGACTCCCCGGCGAGGGAGCCTGTCGCTGACGAAGTCCGCGAAGGTAAGTCTTACAGCTTTTTCTTCTTGGACTTGTCTTTTTGGATATTTGCTTGATCTTCTCTTTTCTTCTTTTTCTTCTAGATCCTCTTCCCCCAGAGCGGATGGAGACGGAGGTCGTCGTCGAGGAGGTGGGCATGCAAGGCGACGCCGGCAATGCCACTGTCGTTGAGGACATGGCAGGAGCCGACGGGCCTGCCACTGAGGAGACTGCCCCGACCGCAGACACAGCGGCCGGGGAGGGGGACGGCGGCCACACTGCCGGCCCGGAGGCGGCAGGAGCGTCAAGCGCTGCGCCGGCCGCCGACCCCTCCGCCGGCAAGGAGCAGTCGGGCATTTACCTTGAGGCCCCCAACGGCGTCTTCATACAAGTGCCGTGGGGGTCCTCGTCGCGAGCCCCCGTGGAGGGAGAGACCTTCGATGGAGAGGTCCTCGCCTCCGCGGGGTTGAAGATCGTTGAAGCGCCCGACGGGAGCGACGAGCCCGAGGAGGAGAAGCTGCTCCGCCGGCTCCTGGCCCTTTACCGGGCCAGGCAGACAAATCTGGAGTCGCGAGAAGCCCTCACCGCCAAGGCCGGAGCCGACTTGGAGAAACGCGCCGCAGAGCTCCGCGCCGCCAACCAGGCGGCTCTCCGCAACTTGGCGGAGGAGCTCGAGAGGCTTGCCGGAGAGCAGCAAGAGTTTCTCCTGGAGAAGGCTGAGGCCGAGGAGCAGCAAAGACTGGTCGGTGAAGCGCTGTCCCAGCGAGAAGGAGCGCTCAACCAGCGGAAGGTCGACCTCGATGCTCACGAGGACGACCTTACCGCCCGGGAGCAGGCCCTTGGCGGAGAGTTGAAGGAAGCGAAAGCCGCCGCAGCCACCGCGGAGACCGCCAAGAAGGACCTTGAAGCTAAGGTGGCGCAGCTGGAGGAGTACCTGAAGGCGAGCACGGAGAGGGTCAACGCGCTCAACATAGAGCGCGAGAAAGACGCCCATACCAACTCCGGGCTTCAGGTACGCCTCTCCAAGCAGGGCGATGAGCTCAAAGCCGCCAAGGACTCAATTGCTGATCTGGAGTTGAAGGTCTCCACACTGAGAGATTCACTCGACGCCGCCCGGGACCGCGAGACCAAACTGAAGGAGGAGCTCCGCAAGGAGCGGGAGCTGGTGGAGAGCACTGCCACCTCCGCGAACCTCTTCAACCAGGCGGTGGAGCAATGGACGGAGGAGCTGGTCACTTCCGCCGCCAACATCGACAAGGAGCTAATGGCGCTGAGGGTGGAGCACCTTGTGTACTCTCCGGACCCGAACCTCCCCCACAGCGCCAAGCTCAGTCTTTTCTTCAGGGGAATCGCGCCGGCGCTTGCACGGCTACAGGAGAAGCTCCCCGCGCAGCTGGCCGAGGAGTCGCGCCAGCTCTGCGCGGGTACCTTGGAGCGTGTCTTGACCAAGATCGTCTACCGCAATCCTGGCATAAATCTCGTCAACGTTCTCCGCAGCTTGCCGGACGACGCAGATCAGGAGGCGCTGAAGGCGCAGGTCGCCCACATCATTGCCAAGGTGAACAAGATCTCCAGGCGTGAAGGCGACCGCGTAGACTAGGCCTCTTTCTTTTTGTTTCCTTTGCTGCTGCAAAGTGTGCCATGAACATGAATCTATTAGTCATTGCGACAAGTTATCTCTTGTAATATATTATCTTATTTTGATCAATCGATGTTGTGTTATCTCCCTTGCTTTGGTCCTTTACTTTGTATGCTTTTAACCCTACGCTTCTAGGGGACTTGCCGGCAAGGGGCCCTTGCCGCGAGCGCTGAGTGCTGGACTCTGAGCAGCCTGCTGGCCAAGGCCTTACCGGCAAGCAACCTTGCCGCAGCTAGTCGCAACGCACTTAGCTTGCTGAGCGAACTCAAAAACGAAGCAAGGGTGCGACACTTGTCGCAGCTCACTTAAGTCGTTGAGCGTACTCGAAAACAAGATAAGGGTGCGGCTAGCCACGGGTAGGTTCCTCCGCGCACAGGTTTTCCATACAAAGTGTGGTTATTCAAGGAAGGTAACTAAAATTTAAAAATTTGAACTGCTCAAATTCTGGTAACTTAGCTTTCATATATTGCTTGTTTCCCCGACAAGGCTTCTCTTTCTTGAACAGCACTTGGTTCATCCTCCATCTCCTTTCCCCCCGGCAAACTTGTGCGCGAGGAACATTCCTTCCGCTTAAGAGGGAAAGAAAAAGAGGAGGGAAAACAAGTATAGGGCCTTTCGGCGTGCTAATGCTTACCGGGTACGTGTGTTGCACAAGACGCCAAACAAGGCATGCAAATAGCGAAGAAAAGCATGGAAAAGGCAAATAGTGCAAACACAAAAGCTTTACTGATGCACGGGATCTGCGCCCGGCTTTGTACAAAGGATTACATGCAACAGCGGCAAGACTTGTACAAAAGGTGGTTGCCGGAGCGGATCACGGCAACCGCGCCTTATGGGTGAAACTTGCGAAGATGCTCTATGTTCCAGGAATTGCTCACCGGTAAGCCTTCTTCGGTCTCAAGGCGGACAGCGCCGGGCCTTGTGACTTGTCTCACCCGATAAGGGCCTTCCCACTTCGGCGTCAACTTGTTGGAATTCTTGGCGGACTGAACACGCCGAAGAACAAGGTCGCCTTCCTCGAGACTCCTGGCCTTGACCTTGCGGCTATGATAGCGGCGCAAGGCCTACTGGTATCGAGCAGCTCGTACAGCAGCCTGGAGACGTTCCTCCTCGAGGAGCAATGCATCATCTTGTCGCAGTTGCTCTTGCTCGAGCTCATCATAAGCGAGCACTCGAGGAGATCCGTATACGAGTTCCGTGGGGAGAACTGCCTCTGCTCCATAGACAAGAGCAAAGGGTGTCTGTCCGGTGGCTCGACTTGGTGTCGTCCTGATTGACCAAAGAGCCGCCGGTAGCTCCTCTATCCAGTTTTTTCCGCACTTGCGCAGCCTGTCGAAAGTTCTTGTCTTGAGTCCGCGCAGCACTTCAGCATTGGCTCTCTCCGCTTGACCGTTGCTCCTCGGGTGAGCAACAGAAGCGAAACAGACCTTGGCGCAAAGGTCTTGGACGTACTGCATGAAGGTGCGACTAGTGAACTGTGTGCCGTTGTCGGTGATGATCCTGTTAGGGATTCCGAAACGGCAAACAATTGACCTGAAGAACCTGACTGCTGACTGTGCTGTCACCTTTCTCACTGGTTCCACTTCCGGCCACTTTGTGAACTTGTCGATTGCAACGTACAAGTACTCAAAGCCTCCGACAGCACGGGGGAAGGGGCCGAGGATATCGAGCCCCCAGACCGAGAAGGGCCAGGACAAAGGGATCGTCTGGAGAGCTTGAGCTGACTGATGAATTTGCTTGGCATGGAACTGGCACGCTTCACACTTGGTTACTTGTGCAGTTGCATCTTGGAGGGCTTCTGGCCAGAAGAACCCTTGCCGGAAAGCTTTTCCGGCAAGTGCCCTTGCGCCAATATGGTGGCCACATATGCCTCCATGTATTTCTGCCAACAGCTTCTGTCCATGTTCTCTGGAAATGCACTTCAACCTAACACCATTGAGTCTTCTTCTGTACAGTTCGTTGTCAACGAACTGGTACATACTTGATTGCCTTGTTATCTTCTCTATCTCTTCTGGGTCGTTGGGAAGTTCTCCATTTTGCAGAAAACGGACAATCTGCTGCGCCCATGCCGGAGCCCGAGGCTCAACGGCAAGGACTAAAGGCATGAGGGCCGCTGTGGGAACCTCAGCTTCCACGGCAGCAACTTGCGTATCCGCCGGAGCTAATGGTTCCCCGGCAAGCTCGCCGGGGCGAGGCTTGTCGGGAACGATTGCTTCAACTGTACAGACCCTTGGATCCACAGGAGCAAGCTGTTCCTCAGCGTTCTGGTCATTGATCTTGGGAACCTTGGCGGCGGCTTCTGCAAGATCCGCCGGCAAGTAGTCGCCGGAGACCAACTTTCTCTTCTTACTTTGCTCAACTGATGATGTAACTGATGGTTGAGTTAGCTTGAGCAGGAAGGTTCCTGGTTCCACAGGTAACTTCATTGCAGCACACTTTGAAAGGCCGTCCGCAATATCATTCTGAGCTCTCGGAACATGCTCCATCTGCAGACCTTCAAAGTGTTCTTCAAGCTTCCTCACTTCATCAACATAGGCTTCCATCAAAGGGCTCTGGTAGCTCTTGTTAACTTGTCGGACCACCAACTGAGAATCTCCCCGCACAATCAGCTTCTTGATCCCAAGTTCGGCCACAATCCTGAGGCCGGCAAGCAAGCCTTCATACTCAGCAGTATTGTTTGTCGCTTGCTCCCTGGGAAAGTGCATCTGGATAACATATTTGAGGTGCTCTCCGGTGGGCGCTATGAGTACCACGCCAGCACCGGCGCCTTGCAGCGAGAAGGCACCATCAAAGTACATTACCCATTCACTTGTCGCTTGTTGTACGGGAACACTTGTCTCTAGAACTTCTTCATCGGGCGTTGGGGTCCATTCAGCTATGAATTCTGCCAAAGCTCGGCTCTGGATAGTTGAAGTACTCTCAAACGAGACCAAAGCTTGACAGCTCCAGTGCCCACTCGACGATCCTGCCTGTTGCTTCTGGATTCTGCAATATCCTCTTCAACGGAAAGTGAGTGACCACTGTTATCTCATGCGCTTGGAAGTAATGGCGCAGCTTTCTCGAGGCCATGAGGAGGCCGAAAAGCAACTTTTGCACCCCGGAGTATCTTGATCTAGCCCCCTGTAGAAGGGAACTTACAAAATACACTGGGCGCTGCACCATCTTCTTCCGCACTTCTCCTTGTTCCTGCGCAGAGTTGTCCTTGTCGGGACCAGAGCTTGCCGGAGCAGCCCCCTGCTTGTCGCTGGATTCGCTTGCCGGTGGTGTAGACTCTTCCTCTGCCTCCCTCTCCGCTACTAACGCAGCACTAACCACTTGATCGGTTGGTGCTAGGTACAACAGCAACTTCTCTTGTGGCCTAGGTGCGACAAGTATTGGAGTGGAGGATAGGTATCCTTTCAAGTCCTGCAGCGCTGCCTCCGCTTCCGGAGTCCATTTCATAGGACCTGCCTTCTTCAAGATCTTGAAGAAAGGCAGGGCGCGTTCTCCAGACTTTGAAATGAACCTACTGAGGGCAGCTACACAACCTGCAAGCCTCCTGACATCCTTGACGCGCTTCGGGGCTTCGATCTGCTCGATGGCTTTTATCTTGTCGGGATTGGCTTCAATCCCCCTCTGGGACACAAAGAACCCGAGAAGTTTGCCGGAGGGTCTTCGAAGACGCACTTCTCGGGGTTCAACTTGAGCTGGATCTTGCGCAGATTTGCAAATGTTTCTTCCAAGTCTTGGATCAGGGTATCTTTGCTCTTGCTCTTCACCACTATGTCATCCATGTAGGCTTCTACGTTTCTGTGGATCTGTTGCTCAAAAGCAGTGTGCACTACCCTTGCAAATGTCGAGCCTGCATTCTTCAATCCAAAGGGGATGCGTATGAAACAATATGTGCCGCATGGAGTGATAAATGCAGTCTTTTCTTCATCTTCCTTAGCCATGAAAATCTGGTGGTAGCCTGAATATGCATCAAGGAAAGAGAGCAGCTCACATCCGGCAGTGGAGTCGACAATCTGGTCAATACGCGGCAAGGGAAATGGATCCTTGGGACATGCTTTATTCACATAAGTGAAGTCTATACACAGTATCCACTTCCCGTTGGCCTTACGTACGACAACTGGATTTGCTAACCACGTGGGATGGATCACGCCTCTAACCAGGCCTGCTGCTTCTAGCTTCTTGATCTCTTCGGCGATGAATTCTTGGCGCTCCACGGCTTGCTTTCTGACCTTCTGCTTGACGGGCCGCGCATGAGGACAAACAGCAAGCTTGTGCTCAATTACCTTCCTTGGAACGCCAGGGATGTCAGATGGTTGCCATGCAAACACATCGACATTCGCCCGCAGGAAGGCAACGAGCGCGCTTTCCTATTTGCTGTCAAGCGTAGCACTGATGGTAAAGGTACCACCAGTGCCGTCCTCCTTGGCGGACACCTTCTTGGTTGCCGGTGGAGCGGCCATCCCCTTCTTGCACTTGCCGGTGGAGCTCGATGGGACGTCCTCGACGGCAGCGCAGCACTCCGAAGAGGTGCGTTTGCCGGAGTGGGCCCCAGAGCACTTGCCGGACTTGGTCTTGGTCTTCTTCCCCCCGGGAGCTTCAGCGGCAAGTGTGTTGCTCTCCGCTGCGGCTGCTGCATCCCGGTAGATCTTGTCGGCGCAGATAAGCGCGTCCTTCTTGTCGCCATGGACAGAGATGACGCTTATCGGCCCCGGCATCTTGAGTACATTGTAGGCGTAGTGGGAAGCTGCCATGAACTTGGCGAGGGCAGGACGTCCAAGTATCCCATTGTATGGCAATGGGATATCGGCAACATCAAAGGTTATCCTCTCTGTCCTGAAGTTGAGCTCCCCGCCAAAGGTCACTGGCAGAGTGATCTTCCCCTTGGGCTTGCTCCTCCCCGGGTTTATTCCTTGGAACGAACCGGTCTCTTCGAGCTCGCCATCTGGGATCTGGAGTTTCTTGATCACAGCTAAGGAGATCAAGTTCAGCCCGGCCCCGCCGTCAAACAACATTTTGGTGACCTTGAGGTTGCGGATGGTTGGTGAGACCAACATCGGAAAGCACCCGACCGCTGTGGTGCGGTCAGGGTGATCCTCAAGATCAAAAATGATGGGCGTGCTGGACCACTTCAGCAGCCTGCGCGACTCAACGGGCGGCTCTGCTGCGTTTACTTCCCGCACCCACTGCTTGAGCTGGCGGTGGGAAGTATGCAGAGAGGCGCCCCCGTCGACACACAGGACTGCTGTGGCCTTCTGGAACTCCTGCTCGCTGTTATCACCTTCCTTCATGTCGTCGTCTTCGTCGTCTTCTTCATCCTTGTCGCGGCCCCGGGGAGGTCGGTCACCTTGCCGCTGCTTGGCCTTGCCGCGGCGTCCTCCCTGGCCATTGAATGGCCGCTTCTTGCTTGGCTCTCCTCCGCCACCTTGGGCCTTCTCCTTGTCGCGCCGCTCGTATTCAGCTTTCTGCTGCTCTACGAGGTACTCGACGCGCTTGCAGTTCGAAAGGTCATGACCCTTGGTGCAGTGGATCTTGCAATATTGCTTGTCGGAGCCGTCCTGCTTGTCAGCTGCCGCCACAGGGGCAGGCTCCTTGCCGGAGCCGCCAGCCTGTGCTGTCTTGGCGGGAGCCTCCTTGCCGAACTTCTCAACGACCAGCACTTCCTTGCTCTTCTTCTTTCTGTTGTTCCGCCGCCGGCTCTTCCTTGCCGGGGCGGCGTCCTCGCTGTCGCTTCCCCCTGCGCCAGCATCCTCTCCGGGGAGTCTCCTCCCCTCTTCGGCGCGCGCGCACTTGTCGGCTAGAGCATAGAGCTCGCTGACATCCCGTATCTTGGTCATGGCCATCTCCTCCCGCATGCGGTGGTTACGCACGTTCTGGTGGAACGCGCTAATAACCGCAGCAGGGTGGACGTCGGGGATGTTGTGCTGCACGCGGCTGAATCGTTGGATGTACTTGCGCAGGGGCTCTCCTTCCTTCTGGGCCAAGATGTGGAGATCACTCTCCTGGCCGTGGGGTTTGTGGCCGCCTATGAAGGCGCCAACAAATTGGTGGCACAGATCTGCCCACGAAGAAATGGAGCCTTCCGGCAAGTGCATAAGCCAAGAACGAACGTTTGGCTTAAGCACCAGCGGGAAGTAGTTCGCTAGTATCTTCTCGTCGCGCCCCCCGGCAGCCTGCACCGCGATGGTGTAGATGCTGAGGAACTCCGAGGGGTGCGTCTTGCCGTCGTACTTCTCCGGTACGTCGGGCTTGAAATTTTTCATGCTGGGCCATTGGACGCGCTGCAGCTCACGGGTGAACGCAGGGCAACCTGCCGCGTACGGCAAGTCGCCCGGTTCACCGGGCGCATGCGTGTCGACAGTGGTCCCAGCGCGCTGATCTGATTGTCGCCGGGCTTCTCGGCGGCGCTCGATTGTCGTTCAAGCATCTTCTTGTCGCCGGTCGTCAAGGACTTGGCGCTGGTCCCGACGAGCCCGCGGATCCGACAACGCTGTGGAGTCGTCATCGACGTTGATCTGGCGGGGAGGCGTCTTCTGCTTCTGCGGCGGGGAGTGCACGGTGGTTGCACCCCCGGCGGTCTTGTCGCCATCGGCCTTCGTCTTCTCGACTTGCCGTGGACGCGATGTTGCCGGCTGCTGCGGCGTGTCGTTGTTGGCGAAGGCGATGAGACTCTGAATCGTTGCCCTCCAGTCTCCGGCTTTATCTGCCGCTGGAGGGAAATCGAGGAGCAGTTGCGCTCTTGGGAGAGCTTCTGCCGGAGAGGAGGGGTGCGGGGGCGAGCGGTGCGAGGAGCGGGATATGCTCGGACTCCTAACAGGGTTAGAAGGAGCAGTTTCCCGCCCCGGCGACCGCGCCTTGCTCGTGCCAGGACGGTGGCCTGGAGCATCCCGCGAACCTCCGGTTTGCCCTTGCCCCAGCAAACGGATGGTACCTCCTGTACCACGGCGCTGCTGGGTTGTCGTCTGCTGAGATGGACGTGGCGCATCTACGGACACCGAGGCTCGGTCGTAAGTCTTGTCCTTGGATTTGGTGGCGCCGTTAGTTTCCTCGCCGGCGACCACCCTTCCGCCGGCGTCTCCTCCACCCACCGTTGGTTCTGGTGGCGGTGGAACAGACGCAGACGGGCCCGCGACCTCCGAAGCTTTCTTCTTCGGGGCCATGGTGTTGCTCATGAAGTTGATGTAGCTGGAGAGGTTGATGAAGAATGCGCCCGCGTGAACGCCGGATCAGGTTCGCACAACCTCGACGCCCCCTACCTGGCGCGCCAAAGATGTCGGGGGAAACTGTCCACCACGAACACCTATGGGACCGGAGCCCCTTGTACGTTGCGGTAAGGGAGCGGAGGGAGCACGAAGAGCAGCTCGAGGAGAGCACGCGGGCAGTTTACCCAGGTTCGGGCCGCGCGGACGCGTAAAACCCTACTCCTGCTTAGATTGTATTGAGTGTTGGGGCTCGGGAGCTTGGAGAACCAGCTACACCGAGCAAGAGAGCTATCTAGGTTCCGAACCCTTTCTACGTTATGCATGGGCCTCCTTTTATAGCTCAAGGGGTCACCGACAGGTGTCAACGTAGAAGAAGGGCAAAAATGTAACTTTGGTGGTAGTTGTAACAGTGCGGGAATAGTGCGTGAACAGTGGATGAACAGTGGTCATCACCTAACTTGACAGTGGGGGACAAGAGCATTAAATGCCCGTCGCCGTCGACCCCAAAAGCGCCCGCCCGTGCGTCTCCGTTCGCCATGGCGGTAGCCTCGTCACCGTGGAGTGCCACCGTATCCCCCAGGCTGCACAGCCATCCGCCACGCGTCCCTGGAAGGGCCCCAGGGCGACGCGTGGGCCGATGAGCTGGAGCGCGGGAACACAGTGCAGGCTTCCCCCCGACAAGTACCTTGCCGGGGTCTTGATCTTGCCGGGCCCGGAAGCTTGTCGCTCCCCGGGCCCTGCCGGGGCGCAGGGTGCGCCGAGGCATGTCTTCTGAAATGCAGTCTTCTGGTCTTCCTGGCAAGCTCCTCTTGCCAGGGTCTTGTGTTAATGTTATAGTCTTGAGCCTGGGACGGCCTTCCCGGCAAGCTCCACTTGCCGGGGCCTTGATCTTGTGTCTTGTATACTTTGTTTTTGAATGGCTTAATAAGGACCGGAAAGGTTTCTGGCAAGCGCGTGGTAGACCCTGCCGCGGGAAGCTGCTACTGCCCGTGCACAAGTTGGGGTACTGAGGTACCCCTACCTTAGTACACCGACACCTACTAACCCAAAGGCCCAGTCTAGATTGTTGTTTTCTGCCTGTTTTAGGGTTTTACAGAAAAGGAATATCAAACGGAGTCCAAACGGAATGATACCTTCGGGAGAGATATTTTTGGAGAAAATCACACACGGGAGACTTGAGAACCACGGAGTAGGGGCCACAACGTGCCCACGAGGGTGGGGGGCATGCCCCACTGCCCAGGGCGCGCCCCCTACCTCGTGGGTCCCTCGTGAGGCCCTCGGTGTCCTCCTTCCTCCTATATAAGCCTACGTACCCCGAAACGATCAGAAGAGGAGAGAAAACCCTAGTTCCACCGCCGTAACCTTCTGTTCCTGTGAGATCCCATCTTGGAGCCTGTTCCGGAGCTCCGCCGGAGGGGGGATCCATCACGGAGTGCTTCTACATCAGCATCACCGCCCTCACCATGAGTTGTGAGTAGTTTACCACAGACCTTCGGGTCCATAGCTAGTATTTAGATGACTTCTTCTCTCTCTGGATCTCAATACAAAGTTCTCTTCTATCTTTGAGGAGATCTATTCGATGTAATCTTATTTTGCGGTGTGTATGTCGAGATCCGATGAATTGTGAGTTTATGATCAAGATTATCTATGAGAAATATTTGGTTCTTTTCTGAACTCTGTATGTGTGCTCATAATATCCTTGCAAGTCTCTTTGAATTATTGGTTTGGTTTGGCCTACTAGATCTATAGTTCTTGCAATGGAAGAAGTGCTTGGCTTTGGGTTCAATCTTGTGGTGTACTTTCCTAGTGACAGTAGCGGCAGCAAGGCACGTATTGTATTGTTGCCATCGAGGATAGAAAGATGGGGTTTATATCATATTGCTTGAGTTTATCCCTCTACATCATGTCATCTTGCTTAAGGCGTTACTCTGTTCTTATGAACTCAATACAATAGATGCATGCTGGATAGCGGTCGATGTGTGGAGTAATAGTAGTAGATGCAGGCAGGAGTCGGTCTACTTGTCTCGGACGTGATGCCTATATACAATGATCATGCCTAGATAGTCTCATAATTATTTACTTTTCTATCAATTGCTCAACAGTAATTTGTTTACTCGTCGTAGAATATCGCTATCATGAGAGAAGCCACTAGAGAACACTATGGCCCCCGGGTCTATTCTCAACATATCAATCTACATCTACTTTGCTTTTTCCGCTTTTACTTTCTATTCTTATTAAGAAAAATACCAAAAATATAAACTGTCATCTCTATCAGATCTCACTTTCGTAAGTGACCGTAAAGGGATTGACAACCCCTTATCGCGTTGGCTGCGAAGTTCTTATTTGTTTGTGCAGGTGCGAGGGACTTGCACGTGGTCTCCTACTGGATTGATACATCCGTTCTAAAAAACTGAGGGAAATACTTACGCTACTGTGCTGCATCTCCCTTTCGTCTTCGAGGGAATACAACGCAAGGTCGAGAAGTAGCAATACTCATCGAGGTTTGGGACATGTGACGCCCCCAATTTGACCGTACACTAATCATTCACACAAATGTGTACGATCAAGATCAAGGACTCACGTGACGATATCACAACACAACTCTAGACACAAATTAAAATAGTACAAGCTTTATATTACAAGCCAAGGGCCTCGAGGGCTCTAATACATAAGCTCGAATACACAAGAGTCAACAGAAGCAGTAATATCTGAGTACATACATAAGTTAAACAAGTTGCCACAAGATGGCTAGCACAAACATGGATATATATCGAAAAGGCAAGGCCTCCTGCCTGGGACCTCCTAACTACTCCTCGAAGCCGAACTCCACACAGAAACATCCTCAGAATCCTCTGGCTCCTAAACTCCATCATCTTGTTGCATCATCCGAGAAGTAGGGACAAAGGGGAAAAGGGGGAGCAAAGCAACCATGAGTACTCATCCAAAGTACTCACAAGCAAGGATCTACGCTACATATGCAATGGTATCCGTGTAAAGGAGTAATATCTGTGGGATAAACTGCAGAGTTCCAGAATAGGAGGGGGATAGCTAATCCAATCGAAGACTATGCTTCTGGCAACCTCCATCTTGCAGTAGTAGAAGAGAGTAGCTAGAAAGCAACAAGTATCCTCGCTTCTGGCAGCCTCCGTCTTGCGGTAGGAGAAGAGAGTAGATGGTAAGTTCACCAAGGAACATCGTATAGCATAAGTCCTAAATGACGATCCTCCCCTCATCGCCCTATGGGAAAGCAATCACCAGGTTGTATCTGGCACTTGAAAGGGTGTGTTTTAATAAGTATCCGGTTCTAGTTGTCATGCGGTCGGAGTACAACTTCGGGTCGTCCTTTTACCGAGGGACATAGCTATTTGAATAGATAAACTTCCCTGCAGGGGTGCACCACATTAGCCAGCACGCTCGATCCCCTCTGGCCGGACATACTTTCCTGGGTCATGGCCGGCCTCGGAAGATCAACACGTCGCAACCCTACCTAGGCACAATAGAGAGGTCAGCACACCGGTCTAAATCCTAAGCATGCAGGGGTCTGGGCGCATCGCCCATTACACACCTACACATTGCGTGGGCGGTCGGTGAGCAGACCTAGAAACCTCCATTTCAAAGGAAGTTACGTTACGCGGTCCAACCCAGCACGCGCCGCTCAGTCGCTGACGTCAAGAAGGCTTCGGCTGTTACCATGATGCCGGGAGCCCATATCTATTCCCACGTAGCTGGTTAGTGCGTATAGGCCAGTGGCCAGACTCAGATCAAATATCCAAACTCATTAAGCGTGTTATTATAAAATAACCATGGACAACTACCAGGGCCAGGCTACCTCTCGACTGGGTGTCTCAACCTGCCCTGTCGCTCCACCACAAAGATCCACTCGGGGGCCGTCGGGAACCCAGGCCCACCACTACCTGGATGGAGCCACCTGTCCTTTCAGCCCCCAATCAATGAATCACTTGCGGGTACTCTACTAGCCAACCCGACTTTAGTCACCACATGTATCAAGACTTACCCTCATGGACTAGTTTCCGTCTATTCCACCATAAATACCAAGCATCTATAGAAATAAGTTCCCCTACATTCCGGGAGCCCAAGATGGGTAGTTCATGATCAGGCATAAGAAGTAGGAATTCAAGGACTGCCTCTCCTGCACGATCAATGATGCAAGCTTTTTTACCACTTCATACAACCCCAAATATTCCCACACATCTTTTGCCTTCTAGCACATAAATAATATATGTTTCATGTCCTCTGGCCTATCCAAACATGTTGGGCATATTGGCTGTGTTTTTATATGTCTGTTGGCCAATGTAACACGACACGGTAGAGTCCCATGAAGCGTCCGCCAAATAAATTTTTTAACCTTCGCCGGACAAGGTAATTTCTAGATCTTACCCCAAATAGGATTGACCTTGCTTCTACCCATGCCATTCGAGTATTCCAACTTCCTCCCATGTTGCTTACTCCATTCCTCCGCATAAGCTGATTGTACAGTCAATAAACCGTTTTTTGTATAGCTCCACGCAATAAAGTCCGACATATTATGCATAGGGATTGGGATCGCTAGGACTCAACAGACATCAATTGGCCAGAGAGCTTGTCTCACCAAATCTTCATCCCTTCCATTAGTGACCGGGTTAATAAGATCACAAACTTTCATCAGTAGATTCCCACTTCTAGGTGTAATAATCTTCGTGTCTGCACAATTTAGGATCCATGCATCTCTCCATATGTCAATATTTTCTCTTGTTCCCACTCTCCATATATAGCCATTCTTGAGAGAGTCCACTCCCGCCATAATGCTTTGCCAAGTAAGGGAGGAGCCCATCTTTAATACTGTGCTCATCAAATCACCTTCGGGGAAATACTTGGCTCTTAGGATTGTTGCACATAATGATTCAAGACTATCCATGTAACGCCATGCTTGCTTCGCTAATAAAGCCTGGTTAAAGCTGTGTATATCACGGAAACCCATTCCTGCTTGTTATTTTGGAACACACATCTTCCACCATGCCATCCAGTGCATCCTTTTCTGATTGTCCTCGTCACCCCACCCAAATTTCTACATCGCGTCTATGATTCCTTTGCAAATATTTTTAGGAATTTTAAAGACGAACATTGCATATGTTGGGATAGCTTGAACAACAGACTTAAGAAAAAATTCCTTCCCACCCACCGATAACAACTTTTCTTTCCATCCACTAATCTTCATAATAATATGATCAATCAAGGACTAAAAACAATCGCTTTTATCCATGCCTACATTGGTAGGTAATCCCAAATATTTATCATGAAGTGCCTTAGTCGTAATATTTAGAATTGTACATATTTGCGCTTTGTCCTCCACTTTCGTATTGGGAATAAAAAATATGATGGATTTTTTGAAACACACCATCTACCCCAAGGCGACATAGTAAGTGTCCAGAACCGCTCTAACGGCCTCCGCATTCATTGCATTTGCTTGCATGAGGATCAATGAATCATCCGCAAATAATAGATTGGAAACTAAGGGAGGTTCCCTGCTAACCTTTATGCTGGAGATATTTCCTCTCTCCTCCGCATTTGCTAAAAGGCCAGTCAGGCCCTTCGTACATAATAGCAATAAGTAGGGTGAGAGGGGACCCCCTGCCTTAGCCCTCTAGTGGGTTTGAAGCTAGCATTTACATCTGCATTAAACCGAATCATGTACTCCACAGAGTACACACATTCAATAATCAAATTCACCCGGTTTTCCTTGAAACCCAGCTTCACCAAAATTGCTTTTAAAAAAGACCATTCCACTCGGTCATAAGATTTGTGCATGTCCAGCTTGATTGCACACAGCCCCTCCCTCCCCGTTCTTTTCTTTTTTATCATGTGGAAACACTCATATGCTACCAAAATATTATCTGTGATTAGTCTCCAAGGGACAAAAGCCCCTCCCTCCCCGTTCTTTTCTTTTTTATCACGTGGAAACACTCATATGCTACCAAAATATTATCTGTGATTAGTCTCCAAGGGACAAAAGCACTCCGAGTTGGGCTGGTAATGTCTGACAAAATTAATTTCAGACGCGCTGCAGTCATTTTTGAAATAACCTTATACACCACATTACATAAACTAATAGGTCTAAATTGAGTAACCTTTTTTGGGGAGTTAACCTTTGGGGTCATGACAATTGCCATATCATTCCATCCTGCCGACATTGAACATGTATTCACCTCATTAAGTACTTCTTTTGTTAGATCCTCTCCCAACATAGACCAAAATATCTTATAAAAAATGGTGTGAAGACCATCTAGACCCGCGCTTTTTAAATCACCAATGTCAAATAAGGCTTTCTTAACTTCCACTGCCGTATATGGGGCCATGAGGGCCCTATTCATTTCATTTGTCACTTTTCTTTTAACAAGAGAGAGAACTCCTGGGTCTGGTTGCGAGAGTTCTGATGTGAGGAGTTTAAAAAAATACCCTTTAATATAATCCTTCATTTGCGTACCTTGCACCAGACTCCGTCGTCCCTGTCGTGGATTTGTCATGGCATATGTCCTAGTGTGAGGACTTAGTCGTGAGGCCAACACAATTAGGTAGTAGCTTGAATGGGGTTGAGTGGGATGAGAGACACGGGATTTTAGATAGCTTCGGGCCCCGGGAAACATCATCCGGTAATAGCCCTACATGCTATTTGTGGCTAGGTCTTATTCCGTATACTCATGAGGTAGTCGTTGTATAAGCCGGCTGTCCTCTAGTTGTGTCTAGCCCTAGAGATTATTGAGCTTCTTCATTGTCTCTATTGGGGAGCCTTGCCCCTCCTTATATAAGTTGGAGGAGCGGGTTACATGTGGAGTCCTAGTAGGATTAGGACTATTCTATTACAAGTGCAATCATAGTCTTGCTTCCCTTGTAAAGGAATTATTCCTTATGTCTTCCTTCTTAAGCCGACCCACCACAACATGAGCCGACCTTCCCATAAGCCGCCTTCTGGGCCGTTGGGTACTGTCGTACTTGGGCCTTCTCCGTGAACCGCATGTCAAGGCCTCTCGGATGAGCCGGCCCGCTCACGAGCCGCCAAGTCCAGGTGTCGGTGTCAAAACCAGCGGATCTCGGGTAGGGGGTCCCGAACTATGCGTCCGAGGATCGATGGTAACAGGAGGCCGGGGACACGATGTTTACCCAGGTTCAGGCCCTCTCGATCGAGGTAAAACTCCACTTTCTGCTATATTAATATGGATAAATATGAATACAAGAGTTGATCTACCTAGAGATCGTATTGGCTAAACCCTAGAGTCTAATCTATGAGGATTTGTGATTCTCTATTAGCCTCTACGGACTAAACCCTCCGATTTATATACACACCAAAGGGGCCTAGGGTTTGTACATATCATCTTGGAGAGGAGGAAAGATTACACCCGATCCTAAAACTTGCCATTATACGAATACAAGAGTCCTATCCGGATACGAGAGGTGATCTTCAACTATGATCTTCACGGCCCACCAGTCCGGCCCGCCAAGAGTTATCTGGCCTCCCGAGGGCCCCTCGCTCCAGCACTCCCTCAGTAGCCCCTGAACCTGACTTCGATGACGATGAGTTCGGCTTCCGTATTGTCTTAGGCATCGCAAGGCGGGTTCCTTCTTCAGAATATATCTTCTGCAAAAAGGTGTATTGTGTTCGGCTCTGCAAGGTTAGTACTACCCTTAGCCTCAAAGGCAAGGCTCTTAAAAGAAAATGAATAGTGTGTCTCTACTGACAACTTTTTGATGAACCGTCGCGTCTATCCCACTAACATATCAAACCGTTTTATTTGGTCCTAGTTTCGCGTTTCAAGGTATATCATCATTGACATGTATTATCAGAATAGAGATCGTGCTTGCTTGTTGTGGGATTCTTATCAATATGACGGGAGCATCCACGCCGCGCATTACGCACGACCGCTTTGGGAACCGGCGAGGTTTGCGGCTAAAGTGGGGGGACGTTCTGTATTCACAGCATTATAAAAGGACACCAATCCCTTTCATCAGCCCCACGCCTTCCTCAAGCTCAAGCTCTCCAATCTCCCTAGCCCCAGCTTTCCCATCTCCTGCGCCCACCGCTCTGCATTCCTCAACCATCGTCTCCTTCCTCAGCAATGGCTGGTTCCGGTGCCATGGGAAAGTGGGAGGCCTCCACGGTCACTGAATAATCTTGGAGGATCTGCGGAGCGCGGGCTATCTCGCCACTGATATCGCGCACTGAGTTCCTGCCAAGGGTCAGGTGATTCCTGTCCCAGAGGTGGGTGAGAGTGTAGTGTTCACTTCTCACTTCGTTAAGGGGGCTAGGGTTTCCGCTCCACCCCTTTGTTCGGGGTTTACTGTTCTTCTACGGGCTAGATTTCCATGATCTAGCCCCAAACTCAATCCTTCACATCTCCGCTTTCATAGTGGTGTGTGAAGCCTTCCTCCGCATCCCTCCACACTTCGGCCTATGGCTCAACACGTTCAATGTGAAGCCAAAGGTGGTGGACGGGCAGCACGCGGAGTGCGGGGGCGCTATGATTAGCAAGCTCCCGAATGCGACTTGGCCCAAAGGGTCATTTGTTGAGACGAATAAGGTGTGGCAGCAGGAGTGACTCTATATCACCGAACCCTGCGACGCCAAATGGGCGGCGGAGCCTGCTTTCAGATCTAGACCCCCAGAGAGGTTGACCTCCTGGACCAAAAAGGGTCTGGACTGGGGGTCTCAAACTGAAGTGATGACACTCCAGAGCTGTGTGTCCAGCGTGATTTCCAAGGGGCATCAGCTCTTGTCTGTGGTCCAGGTAATGCTGGTCCGGCTTGTTCTCCCTTGCCAAAGGCGGGATTCCTCCCTATGGGAGTTCGATCCGGCAGGAGATAAGCCTCTGAAGCATCTCTTTGGCTTTACGCACAAAGAGATCTGGAAGCATCTCTTCAAGAGCCAGAAGGACTAACCGGAAGAAACCGAGGACGCGGGCTACAACACTGCAGTCTCCGCCCCAAAGGTAATAGAAAATCTCGCCAAACATATATCCCCGCTCTTATTCAATGATAACATGAATTGGAGTTTTCGCGTGATATACAGGGCTGGACGAAGAAGGCGACCCGGGTCAAGTGTCTGGCGCCTTTGCCCGAAGACCCAGAATCACCTCGACTGATGGCGATGTTGGTCCCGGTGCCATACAACGCGCCGGTCAAGAAGCCCAAGAAGAAGAGCAAGGGGGCTGGGGACAGCCGCCGCCCTGCGGACAAGAAGTCCGAGGAGATCAACATTCACTCCTCTGAAGAGGGGGAGGAAGATCATGAGGAGGGGGAGGAATAAGAAGAAGAATAAGAAGAGCCCCCTGCGCAAGGCAGGGGGAAGAAGAGGGTGGCCCTTGCTTATGCAGGCACGGCCACACCCCGGAGGAAGATGAGCCTCGCTACCAGTTCGGATTCGTCCGAACATAGCTTTGTGGTGAAGCCCAGGGAGAAACCCTGCCCGAATCGTAAGTTTGTCCGGATTAACTACTGCACCTTTATTTGTTTAACATTTTCGATGCTTACTTGGTATTTCTCACCTCCTGACCTACAGACGTCCTGGAGGACACCCCGATGCCTCCTTATCGGAGGGGAACTCTCTAGCGCCTGGGGAGATGGAGAGTGGCCCGCTGGTCCGAGCTCCATCGCCCATGATCGGCGAGGACACTGAAGTGTCCTCCCAGCGGGTGTTCTCTTCCCAAGGAGATGAGGGCGGGGCAGGTGACGGGGCGACCGGGGGTAATACCTCGGCCACCGCTGACCATGGGGAAACAACCCCCATGGAAACCGAAGACGGGGGGCCCGAACAATCCGGGGCCCTCCCGAACATTGACCCGGAGCCTAGGGCGGCTCCGCGGTCCGAAGACCAGACCCCCCAGGCGGGGGCGGACATGACAGTGCGCGGAGTCAATCCAGAAGCGTCGGATCCTATAGAGCGAGCACTGCAAAGTGCTTCCATTGTGGAAGAGAACCGCACCGTGATGGGTGCGGCGATGAAGAAGATTCAGTCCGTCAAGGGCGGACTGAATGAAGCCTTCAATAGCTTGTTAATAGGCTTTGAGGTAAGCAATGTAATGTTCTTTATAGAACTTTTTTTACGCACATACATAGCTAGCAGCCCCTGATGCTTTGTGTGATTCTGAAGAGAATCGGACGAAGTATCCATAGTATAGCATTCTTATAGAGCTGAACTGTTGTGCATGCTTCACTAGTTGCGGCAACTGCGAGAGATATGGAGGTTGCCGAACTAAATCGGAAGCTCTTGTTGGCCAACTCGGACCTCGACCGCGTGAATTAACCTTTAGATGAAACGCAAGGTATGCGGATTTTAAGAAATTAAGATGTCAAGAAGACTAATTAATATTGATTGAGTATGTTTATAAACTCTGATATGCTATTATGTATTACACAGTTGGCGCCACTAAGCTCTAGGCCCTCAAGGGAGAGGTTTCCAAGTCCAAGAAGGAGGCCGAAGCGAACAAGGTAGCCGCTGACAAAGCGGCTACCGATTTGGAGGCCGAAAAGGCTGAGTGCGAGAAGTACCGGGCTCGGGTGTCCGAAGTCGAGGTTGAGATCAACGATGCCATTGTCAATTGTGTGGCATTGGAAAAGAAGACTTCGGAACAAGCGTCCGAGCTTGCTGCGGTAGTTAAGTCTGCCCAGCATGCGCGAGACGAGGCGCGCAGCGCCTGTGAAGAAATCAAGTAGGCACAGGAGATAGCATCTGGTAAGATTTTTCTCTTACAGAGCATCTTTGGAGGGAGGAAGTATCTTGGGCTCACACGGTTATGGAGTTCTCCAAGCGTGTTCGCTGATCTTCCAAGGAGCAGTACGGACGCCGCCCAATACTTCCGAGCCTAGGAGGGGAACGACACGGAGAAGTTGTTTTGCTCGCAGTTCTATGCGCCAAAACATCTGGTGCCCCTCAACGACCAGATGAAGTAGCTGGTCAAGCTGCATAACATGGCGGGTTCGGCCATGAAGGACTTGATAGTCCTGCTGTGGCCCGCTGATCCAATCCCAAGTAGTTACTTCGGATTGGTGAAGCGGCTCGTCGAGGCGAGTCCGCGGGTCGACACGTTGAAGTGTTCGGCCTACATAGACGGTGCTCGGATGGCCTTCGCTCGTGTGAAAGTGCACTAGGGGAAGATGAGGGCGGAGCATATAACTATCGCTGGACCGCCCGCACGCAAGGAGCACCACAAGCCGGAGAAGTACTTCGAGGGCATCATAGAAGGCGCCCGCCTTGTAGCAGGCCAGTGCTCGAAGGACATTATCTTCAAGTAATTGTATCTAGATGTAAAGACTTAAGCTTATGAATCCGATGTATATAACTTTTGCGCTATTATAATATAAGCGTCTTTTACCTCTTGTGTGACTGTTTATGTAAATCTGAAAGTTTCCAGTCATTAGCTTCAGCCCCCATGTACATAGTACTGGGGTGTTCGGTCATATGCATATACAGTCTTTATCCAACGTCTTGGTCCGTGTAGGAGGTGTATGCGGAGTGAACCAGGCAAGCAGACTATGCGGCTTTATTGCTTTCACTTAGTCATAGGAGTTTGACATGTGGGGCTAGGTACTAGCCCCTGGTGCGGATATGATATTCCTTACTTAAGGTATCCAATTTCACCTGGCTGGGCGAAAAATCAACCCTTCGTATAACACGCGGTAGCTCTCTATCGATCGTAGAATAAAACTAAGTCAACGGATTGCAGACCAGGTTCTTGCCTATCATGACGGTCAGTTTTTGGCTTTCTCTACTGAGGTACTTGACCGGATGAGCCAAAAGTACAATCGCAGTAGTTCTCCCTTTACACCCTAGCCGAACAATCGGGAACGTAGGGGTAAGCACAGGAGCCGGGCAACCCAACTATTGACCCAAGACATGATTCGGAACTGATGCATATAAGGCAAACATCCAGGACGCCGAACACTCCCTATAGGTGTTCGGTCTTTTTGACATATACCGGGCTGAATACAGCCCCTGGTAATGGACCCTTATTGACAAGGCACATGTGGCAATCTGATGTGGGGAGAGAACATTTATGGTGAGTGAATAAAACTCCGAACATAATGCAAATCAAGCTGCTCTATTAATATCCCTTTATAGTACGGCGAGCCGTAAGCTTACAGATAATGCCGATGCCTTTCTTGGAAATTTTACATGCCAGAAAAGTATATAATAAGAAAGAGAAAAAAAAGGTTTACACAGGGTCTTAATCTAAAAAGAAATCTTAGGCCGGGTCCCTGCTGTACGCCTGCGCCGTTCCCTCCTAATGTGTCCTTGAAGGGGTGAGAGTATAATGGCCATCTGCAAAAAGAAAAGAGACCTGAAAAAAAAGAAATCCAGAGTGGCCATGACAAGACTGGTTCATTCAGTGAACCTAAAAAGATAAGTTTAGAGTCCGAATAGGGTCAAGCTGAACTATGGACTATATGCAGTGTGCCCCCAGCGCCGCCCAAGGGATTTTTAAGGCATAATTATGCACTCGAGGTACATGTGCTATCACCTTATGGGGCAGTCGATGGGGGCGTAGCTGCTAATCTAGCTCAGGTTCATCTGAGCTGCCACACTGAGGCATGTGCCGGACACGTTTAGTTATGTCCGCGACCGATAGATTATCCGGCTTGAATAGGCCGTTTGGGACTTCGGCTGCTAAGGCCACAGTATCCTCATCCGTACGGAGAGAACGCTCCATATTTCCATTGACCGTGATGACGCCATGAGGTCCAGGCATTTTAAGCTTTAGATAAGCATAATGCAGGACTACATTAAAGTAGGCGAAGGCCGTTCTGCCGAGTAGAGTGTGATAGCCACTTCAGAATGGAGCTATGTCGAAGATTAAGTCTTCGCTTCGAAAGTTATCAGGAGAGACGAATACGACCTCCAATGTTAAATAGGCCGTGCAGTGGGCTTCTATGCCCAGTATCACTCCTTTAAAGGTCGTGCTACTTGGATTGATTCTTGACGGGTCTATCCCCATCTTGCGGATAGTGTCCTAATATATTAGATCAAGACTACTGCCGCCGTCCATGAGGACTCGGGTGAGATGGTATCCAACGATTATTGGGTCAAGCACTAGGGCAGCTGAACCCCCATGACAAATACTAGTCGGATGATCCCTGCGATCAAAAGTGATCGGACAGGCCGACCATGGGTTAAATTTGGGGGCAACAGGCTCAATGACGTAGACATCTCGGAGTGCGCGCTTGCGCTCCCTCTTTGGAATATGAGTGGCATATATCATGTTCACTATTTTAACCTTCGGTGGAAATTTCTTTTGTTCCCCTGTATTCGACTGGGAAGGTTCGTCCTCGTCTTTGCTCTGAGGCTCCTTCCCCTTGTGTTTGGCATTGAGCTTGCTGGCCTGCTTGAAGACCCAACAATTATGGTTGGTATGGTTTGCAGGTTTCTCTGGGGTGCCGTGCATTTGGCAGGGCCTATCTAATATTTTGTCCAGACTAGATGGAACATCTTTGTTGCCTTTAAATGGCATCTTCCGTTGACCTGGTCTGGAGCCGCTGAATCCGGCATTGACCACTGTATCATCTGGGCTTCCAGCATTGTTTCGACGTTTGTTTTTGTTACGTCGTGGCTTTCCATTGCCTTCCCTGGCCTCAGATGTTCCAGGGTCGCTGGTGCTGCTACGAGCTAACCAGCTATCCTCACCTACGCAAAAGCGGGTCATGAGTGTAGTTAGGGCTGCCATTGTCCTTGGCTTTTCCTGTCCGAGGTGTCTGGCTTGTCATTCGTTCCGGACACTGTGCTTGAAGGACGCTAAGGCTTTAGCGTCCGGACAGTCGACGATTTGGTTCTTCTTAGTGAGAAATCGATTCCAAAGCTTGGGTTGACTCCCCAGGTTGTTGGATGACGTGACATAGATCATCAGCGTCCGGGGGACGGACATAGGTCCCTTGAAAATTGGCCCGAAAAGCGTCCTCAAGTTCTTCCCAACTCCCAATGGAGTTTTGTTGGAGGCTGTTTAGCCAGTGCCGAGATGGTCCTTTCAGCTTGAGGGGTAGATATTTAATGGCGTGGAGATCATCTCCTCGAGCCATGTAGATGTGAAGAATAAAGTCTTCTATCCAGACGGCAGGATCCGTCGTTCCATCGTACGCTTCGTTGTTCACGGGTTTAGACCCTTCTGGAAAATCATGATGCATCACCTCATCGGTTAAGCACAGAGGGTGTGCGGGGCCTCTGTATTTTGCTATGTCATGGCGTATGTCCGATGGCTGTGATGTTCGGTATTGAGCCCGAACTGGTATATTACCGGCGTGATTGGCTTGATAGCTGCCGTCCCATGCGGTAGCTCGGTCCCTAGGTCCCTAGATAGACCTGGCCTTGCTAGCTTTTTTATTCAGGTCCTCGCGTAGATCGCATTTCTGGACTTGAGCCGCGTCCTCCTTTCCTTTACGAGGTGGTGGTGCGGGTTTGTGTATGCCGTTGCTAGCAACTCTGTCCCGTCAGCGAGGTGGTCGGTCCGGCTTATCGGTGGTGTTATTCTTTGGTGGTATAGGCGCATCGGCCTCGTCGTCGAATTCGGACATCAATTTACGCTTAGGATAGCCTTTGGTTTGGCCGTTATAGCCATGTTTATGCTCAGTGTCTAGTACTTCGTTCCATCTATCATTGAGCGTGTCCTGTGCGGCTCGAAGCCGTCTCTGCTGCTTTTTAGGCTCCTTGCGGTGGCAATAAGCCTCCGATGGAAGCACTTTTGTTCTGAGGGTTCTTCTGGGGCGATGTATTCATCGTCGCCCAGGCTAACTTCTTGTTCGGAGACATGTTTGTAATTACTGTCTTCGGCAGCGCTGTCATCGGACAGTGGCTTCAGACTCTGTTCGCCGTCCTCTCGCTCCTCCTTGCTCTATCGCTGGGTCTGTGGGGTCTTCGTCTTGTTCCGGAATGTCACAGTCGTTAGTGACATTTTTGCTATCTTTTCCTTTGCGGGATTTTGTTCGGCGCTTTGGATGCCGACGTTTGGGAGGTTCTTCGATAGGTTTGTCCTCTGAAGGATCATTTTCGTCGTTGTCCTCTGCTTCTTTAGGTGTATCCACCATGTACATGTCGTATGAAGACGTGGTTGTCCACTGCCCGATTACGAGCCGGCTTTGATCTGGATCTGCTTCGGCTTTGAGGTCCATCCCTTCGAAGTCTTCGGAAGCGTAGTCAAGTAGATCGGTTAGATCTTCCACCATGGCTACCAAGTGGGTGGTGGGTGGGGAGCAAAATTCTCCATCAGCCTCTAGTTCGAACAGGATAGAATGCGGCTGTGTGTCCCCATATAAGGAGAGGGATCTTAATGATTTTAACATGTCGCCAAAGGGTGAGTGCTGGAAGATATCTGCATCACTGAATTCGGTGATAGATGCCTGATCGAGCTCAAAGGGCACGGATGCGCGTGATTCGGAATCTGAGGCTGGATTTGAGTCCGGGGTTCCGATAACACAGACCCCGCGCATAGTTGGGTCCGTGTGCGGGTCCAGCACCGTGGAGTCCGCGGCTTCCGTGGCGGGGTTGAGCTTCCCGTCCTCGGGCGACGCGATCTGTTCCGGATCTAGGGCCACAACTATTACAGGTGATATTTCTTGATCCGATGACAAAGCTAGATCGTGTTCATTGTGATGGTAGAGAGAGGTTGCCGCGGGCTTGAATCCGTCGAAGATCAAGTCTCTGCTGATATCAGCGACGCAGTTTAAGCTTCCGAATCTGACTTGATGGTCAGGGGCATAGCTCTCGATCTGCTCGAGGTGGCCTTCAGCGTTGGCGCGAAGCGCGAAGCCGCCGAACACGAAGAGCTATCCAGGAGGGGAGATTCCCTCGGTGTTGCCGTCCTTGTTGATAACGCGACCCATCAGTCCTTTGGTCGACGACATAGTGGACTCAATGAAAGCACCAATGTCGGTGTCAGAACTGGCGGATCTCGGGTAGGGGTCCCGAACTATGCGTCTGAGGATCGATGGTAACAGGAGGCTGGGGACATGATGTTTACCCAGGTTCAGGCCCTCTCAATCGAGGTAAAACCGTACTTCCTGCTATATTAATATGGATAAATATGAACACAAGAGCTGATCTACCTCGAGATCGTATTGGCTAAAACCTAGAGTCTAACCTATGAGGATTTGTGATTCTCTATTAGCCTCTACAGACTAAACCCTTCAGTTTATATACACACCGGAGGGGCCTAGGGTTTGTACATACCATCTTGCAGAGGAAGGAAACATTACACCCGATCCTAAAACTTGCCATTATACGAATACAGGAGTCCTATCCGGATACGAGAGATGATCTTCGACTATGATCTTCACGGCCCACCAGTCTGGCAAACCAAGAGTTATCTGGCCTCTCGAGGACCCCTCGATCCATGACTACCTCACCAGGTGGGTTACTGATGAGGTGCCAAGTCCGGCTGGTTATCAATGAATTGCCAAGTCCCGGCAGGGTCATACTTCAGGCCGGGTCATACCGCAGGGTATATCCCCGACATTAGCCCCCAGTTCAATTTGGATTTATCCATGTTAAGCTGATCCTGCAAAAATAAGCACCATAACAACTTTGACAGGTGGTGCTCCGGGTTAAAAGTTTTTTGTGAACAGGCACCTGATCATCCTCGAGTCCTTGTCATTTCCTTCTTTATACGTATGCATGAGTTCATAGCAAATCTCCTTTAGCAGATATGTTCCAAAAAATTTCCAATGCTATAAATCCGGGTACTTCTTCTGAAAAGTCTGGGTCAACAGGCCAACTTCATAGTCAATTTGCTACATTGGTCTCTTGTAGAAAAATATTATAAGAAATAATCCATTTGAGTCGGTTTCCAAAGCTCCAGCTTAATAAAAATATTGGACTCAAGATATTCATTTGATGATCCGCTGGCTTGAGGATAGGTTGGCGAGTTGTGATCCCCAAAATTGCCGGGTGCTACTTCTTGGGCTTGCGTTGTGTTCCCTCAAAGGGGAAGGGAGATGCAGCACAGTAGCGTAAATATTTCCCTCAGTTTTTGAGAACCAAGGTATCAATCCAGTAGGAGACCACGCCCGAGTCCCTCGCACCTGCACAAACAAATAAGAACTCCGCAGCCAACGCGATAAGGGGTTGTCAATCCCTTTACGGTCACTTACGAAAGTGAGATCTGATAGAGATGATAGTTTATATTTTTGGTATTTTTAGTTTATAAGAACAGCAAATAAAAGCAATAAAAGGAAAGTGGATGTAGATTGATATGTTGAGAATAGACCCAAGGGCCATAGTTTTCTCTAGTGGCTTCTCTCATGATAGCGATATTCTACGACGGGTAAACAAATTACTGTCGAGCAATTGATAGAAAAGCGAATAATTATGAGACTATATAGGCATGACCATTGTATATAGGCATCACGTCCAAGACAAGTAGACCGGCTCCTGCCTGCATCTACTACTATTACTCCACACATCGACCGCTATCCAGCATGCATCTAGTGTATTGAGTTCATAAGAACAGAGTAATGCCTTAAGCAAGATGACATGATGTAGAGGGATAAACTCAAGCAATATGATATAAACCCCATGTTTTTATACTCGATGGCAACAATACAATACGTGCCTTGCTGCCCCTACTGTCACTGGGAAAGGACACCGCAAGATTGAGCCCAAAGCCAAGCACTTCTCCCATTGCAAGAACTATAGATCTAGTAGGCCAAACCAAACCAATAATTCGAAGAGACTTGCAAGGATATTATGAGCACACATAAAAAGTTCAGAGAAGAACCAAATATCTTTCATAGATAACCTTGATCATAAACTCACAATTCATCGGATCTCGACAAACACACCGCAAAAAGAGATTACATCGAATAGATCTCCTCGAAGACCGAGGAGAACTTTGTATTGAGATCCAGAGAGAGAGAAGAAGCCATCTAGATACTAGCTATGGACCCGAAGGTGTGTGGTAAACTACTCACAACTCATGGTGAGGGCGATGATGATGATGAAGAAGAACTCAGTGATGGATCCCCTCCGATGGAGCTCCGGAACAGGCTCCAAGATGGTATCTTCATGGGAACAGAAGGTACGGCGGTGGAATTAGGGTTTTCTTTCTGTTCAAGGAGTTTCTGGGATACGTAGACTTATATAGGAAGAAGGAGGGCACCGGGGGACGCTTGAGGGGGCCACGAGGCAGGAGGCGCGCCCTGGGAAGGGGCGCGCGCCCCCACTCTCGTGGGCCAGCCCTCGATCCCCTGACGTGGTTCTCAAGCTCCGCGTGCGTGATTTTCTCCAAAAATATCTCTCGCGAAGGTTTCATTCCGTTTGGACTCCGTTTGATATTCTTTTTCCGCAAAACCCTGAAATAGGCAAAAAATAGCAAACTGGACTGGGCCTTTGGGTTAGTAGGTTAGTCCCAAAATGATATAAAAGTGAATGATAAAGCCCATTAAACATCCAGGACTTCACAAATAATAGCATGGAACAATCAAAAATTATAGATACGTTAGAGACATATCATGCATCCCCAAGCTTAATTCCCGCTCGTCCTCGAGTAGGTAAATGATAAAGAAAGAATTTTTGATGTGGAGTGCTAACCAATATAGTTTTTCAATGTAATTCTCTTAATTGTGGCATGAATGTTCAGATCTGAAAGATTCAAGATAAAAGTCCATATTGACATTAGAAATAACAATACTTCAAGCATACTAACAAAGCAATCATGTCTTCTCAAAATACTATGGCTAAAGAAAGTTATCCCTAAAAAATCATATAGTCTGGCTATGCTCCCTCTTCATCACATAAAATATTCATATCATGCACAACCCCGATTTCACCCAAGCATTTGTTTTCATACTCTATCTTTTCAAACCTTTCAACTTTCACGCAATACATGAGCATGAGCCATGGATATAGCACTATGGGTGGAATAGAGGTGGTTGTGGAGAAGACAAAATGGAGGGAGATAGTCTCACATTGACTAGGCGTATCAACGGGCTATGGAGATGCCCATCAATAGATATCAATGTGAGTGAGTAGGGATTGCCATGCAACAGATGCACTAGAGCTAAATATGAATGAAAGCTCAACAAAAGAAACTAGTGGGTGTGCATCCAACTTGCTTGCTCACGAAGACCTAGGGCATTTGAGGAAGCCCATCGTTGGAATATACAAGCCAAGTTCTGTAATGAAAATTCCCACTAGTATATGAAAGTGACTAAGCATGAGACTCTCTACAATGAAGAACATGGTGCTACTTTGAATCACAAGTGTGGAAAAAAGATAATAGCAATTGTCCCTTCTCTCTTTTCTCTCATTTTTTGGAGGGGCTTTCTCTTTTTTTATTAGCCCCTCTCTATTTTTTTTGGGCCATCTCCCTTTTTTTATTGGCCTTTCCTCACATGAGACAATGCTCTAATAATGATGATCATCACACTTTTCACTACAACTCAAAATTACAACTCGATACTACAACAAGTATGACTCTACATGAATGCCTCCGGCGGTGTATCGGGATATGCAATGAATCAAGAGTAACATATATGAAAAATTATGCATGGTGGCTTTGCCACAACTACAATGTCAACTACATGATCATGCATGGCAATATGACAATATGATGCGTGTCATATGAACGGAACAGTGGAAAGTTGCATGGCAATATATCTCGGAATGGCTATGGAAATGCCATGATAGGTAGGTATGGTGGCTGTTTTGAGGAACAATATGATGGCTGTTTTGAGGAAGGATATATAGTGGGTTTATGGCACCGGCGAAAGTTGCGCGGTACAAGAGACGCTAGCAATGGTGGAAGGGTGAGAGTGCGTATAATCCATGGACTCAACATTAGTCATAAGAACTCATATACTTATTGCAAAAATCTACGAGTCATCAAAACAAAGCAATCAACGCATGCTCCTAGGGGGGAGGTTGGTAGGAGTTAACCATCGCGCGCCCCCGACCTCCACACAAAGGTTGGCACTCTACAAATACCTCATGCTCTAACTTCGTCACATAGCGGTTCACCATAGGTGCATGATACTGGAATCACTAACCTGAACACAAGTATTTCTCAATTTCATAACAACTCCACTAGCATGACTCTAATATCACTATCCTCATATCTCAAAACAATTATCAAGCATCCAACATCTCATTCTATTCAATGCACTTGGTGTGATTTTTTTTACTACATTGACATTGGATGTTTATCATGTGAAGACTAGTTTCTTTAGCCTAAACAAATTACCATGCTGTTTTAATAGACTCTCAAAAGGATATAAGTGAAGCATGAGAGTTCAACAATTTCTACAAAGTATTACCACCACCGTGCTCTAAAAGATACAAGTGAAGCACTAGAGCAAAAACTATTCAACTCAAAAGATATAAGTGAAGCATATAGAATGTTCTAGCAATTCCTAGGCCATATTTAACACTCTCAAATAGGTGTGTCCAGCAAGGATGATTGTGAGAAACTAACAAGCATAGACTCAAATTATACAAGACGCTCCAAGCAAAATACATATCATGTTGCGAATAAAAATATAGCTCCAAGTATAGTTACCTATGGATGAAGACGAAAGAGGGGATGCATTCCCGGGGCATCCCCAAGCTTAGGCTTTTGATTATCTTGAATTTACTTGGGGTGCCATGGGAATCCCCAAGCTTAGGCCTTTGCTACTCCTTGTTCCATAGTCCATCAAAGCAATACTCAAAACTAGTAAACTTCACAACACAAAACTTAGACAAAAATTCTCGTGAGCTCCGTTAGTATAAGAAAACAAACCACTACTCAAAAGTGCAGCAATGAATTCATTCTTTGTTTATATTGGTGTTAAACCTACTGTACTACAACTTCTCTATGGTTCATATCCTCCAATACTACTCATAGATGCATCGGAATAAGCCAACAACACACGAAAAACAGAATCTGTCAAAAACAGAATAGTCTGTAGTATTCTGCAGGTTTCGCCTACTTCTGGAACTCCAAAAAAATCAAACTAAATTGTTAAATTTGCGGAATTTGTCTACCAATCATCTGCAAAAAAAATCAACTAAAAATCACGCTCCAGTAAAATTTGAAGACTACTTTAGCAAGCGCTAATGATTCTGTTTTTCACAGGAAGATCTCATAAACTTCACACAAGTATTCCATAAGGTTCTACTTGGCACAAACACTAAACAAAACATGAAACCACATCTAATCATTGGATAGATGCAATATTTATTCCCTAACAGCAACAAAAACAAAAAAAACAAAAAATGGGTTGCCTCCCAACAAGCGCTATCGTTTTACGCCCCTAGCTAGGCACGATAATTCAATGATGCTCACATAAAGGACAAGCATTGAAGAACAAGGAGAGCATCATAAGACATGTGACAAACAAATCTAAGTCTAACATACTTCCTATGCATAGGCATCTTATAGGAAAACAAATTGGCAAGACAAGCAAGATCTAGCATATACAAGGAAGAAGATAGAAACAAGATCAATCTCAACATGAAGAAAGGTAATTTAGTAACATGAAGATTTCTACAACCATATTTCCCTCTCTCATAATAATTGCATGTAGGATCATGATAAAATTCAACAAAATAGCTATCACATAACATATTCTCAACACGATCCACATGCATGCAAAGTTGACACTCTTCCAAAATAGTGGGATTAACATTAACTAAAGTCATGACCTCTCCAAACCCACTTTTATCCAAAATTTCATAAGATTGAATATTCTCCAAATATGTGGGATATAAAGTTGACACTCTTCCAAACCCACTTTTAATAATATAGGAAACATTATTACCAATCTCATATTCATCATGGGGTTTAAATAAATTATCAAGATCGTAAGAAGAATCACCCCAATCATGATCATTGCAACAAGTACAAGTCATAGCAAAACTAGCATCCCCAAGCTTGAGGTTTTGCATATCATTAACACAATTGACATTAAGAGAATTTATAATAACATCATTTCAATCATGCTTTTCATCGAAGGAACTATCAAGTATGGGTGCAATAGCAATGATCTCATGTTTAACATAAGGAACTATAACAAATTGATCTTCATAAATATTGGCATCATGGCCACAAGGTTAGCAAGCATCATGTTCATCAAGGGATATTTCTATCAAATCATCGGAATCGAAATTATCTATAGATTCATGCATATCATTATTTTCTTTCAAAGCAGCGGTCATTCTTTCAATAAATTCTTTGACATAGGCATTATGAGCATAGTTTTCAAAGCAATATTTAAGTATGCCAAAAAATTTAGATTCGTAGAGAATAATATCATACTTTTCAATCAAAGAAGCAACTTCATAAGCACCCTTAAAAGCAACAAATTCTTCAATTTGTTTGACATCGTAGTAACTATAAACACCCTTTGTATAAGAGGATAAGATTTCATTATCATTAAACTCACATAGGTAGGGTAGGTGTTTTTGAGGGTTCTTAGAGCAGCAAGTAAAATCACAAATTTCACAAAGATTCCAAGCATAACACAGCAATCTGTTTATTTGATCCCATAAGCGTCTCCCTTTTTTAGACAAACGGTGACGCACAAAATGAGCATGCTCATCTAAAGATTTCCCATCAACTAGGCTAGTTGGGGTTTCAGCACGAGAGCATAGGGATCAAAGATGATCCAAGTAGAACACTTTAAGGTGATCCATAATAATAGATTTTTTAGCAAGCAAAGATGCAAGCACATAGAAGGCACATGGAGACACAAGCAAACGCGAGGTAAGCAAACGATAAACACACAACAGAAGAAGGGCAAATAAAACGACAAGGGTGAAGTGAGGGAGAGGAAAACGAGAGGCAAATAAATGTAATGCGAAGGATAAGGGTTTGTGATAGGTACTTGGTATATGACTTTTGCGTAAGCCTCCCCGGCAACAGCGCCAGAAATTCTTCTTGATACTTCTTGAGCTTGAGTTGTATTCCCTCGAAGAGGAAAGGGAGATGCAGCACAATAGTGTAAGTATTTCCCTCAGTTTTTGAAAACCAAGGTATCAATCCAGTAGGAGACCACGCGCGAGTCCCTCGCACCTGCACAAACAAATAAGAACTTCGCAGCCAACGCGATAAGGGGTTGTCAATCCCTTTACGGTCACTTACGAAAGTGAGATCTGATAGAGATGATAGTTCATATTTTTGGTATTTTTAGTTTATTAGAACAGCAAATAAAAGCAATAAAAGTAAAGTGGATGTAGATTGATATGTTGAGAATAGACCCGGGGGCCATAGTTTTCTCTAGTGGCTTCTCTCATGATAGCGATATTGTACGGCGGGTAAACAAATTACTGTCGAGCAATTGATAGAAAAGCGAATAATTATGAGCCTATCTAGGCATGATCATTGTATATAGGCATCACGTCCGAGACAAGTAGACTGACTCGTGCCTGCATCTACTACTATTACTCCACACATCGACCGCTATCTAGCATGCATCTAGTGTATTGAGTTCATAAGAACAGAGTAATGCCTTAAGCAAGATGACATGATGTAGAGGGATAAACTCAAGCAATATGATATAAATCACATCTTTTTATCATCGATGGAAACAATACAATACGTGCCTTGCTGCACCTACTGTCACTGGGAAAGGACATCGCAAGATTGAACCCAAAGCCAAGCACTTCTCCCATTGCAAGAACTATAGATCTAGTAGGCCAAACCAAACCAATAATTCGAAGAGACTTGCAATGATATTATGAGCACACATAAAAAGTTCATAGAAGAACCAAATATCTTTCATAGATGACCTTGATCATAAACTCACAATTCACCGGATCTCGACAAAAACACCGCAAAAAGAGATTACATCGAATAGATGTGACGCCCGAAGACCGACATCCCAGAAGATTCCCGAAGCTTCCAGATGTTCCGGGTTGCCCGTGTGTTCTTTGTGTTTGTGTTATTTATTTTTTTCGCATTGCATCATGTCATCATGCCATCATCTCATTAATTTTTTGCAACTAAATAAATCGTGTGGACCTTCGGTCCATTTAAATCGAGGGAAGATGTCTTCTCTTTATAACATATAAAAGCCTCTCAATAATTAGGGAGCTATATAATAAATATTCCATTGCTCCGGAATCACCATAACACACTTGCATAATTTTCCCCATGTCTCTTAATTCTAGTTTCACCTTCAAACCTTGCTATAATTCTTTTCCGTTGTTTCGAGGATCCTCAAAAACCCTCCTTCTATTTTTATTTAAATTCCTGACATTTTTGTGAGTCCGGGAAGTTTATCCTCTGGCCCAAAAATTCTTCCCCTTCCTTCTTCTCTTTTCCTTCATTGCTATTTTTTTTCCTGTTTTGAGAAATAGCAGAAGAGAGAAGAAGAAGAGCAGCTCCCAGCCATCTGGGCCTCCTCCTTCCTCCCAGGCCCATCTCTCTCTCCAAGCCGCCAGGCCCACTCCAGTCCAGGCCGAACCCTAGCGACCCTAACTCCCCATCGCTCTCTCTCGTTCGCTCCTCCCTCTCCTTCTTAGCGCCGCCGCAACCTCCCGCTCGCTCCTCCTCTCGACCGAGGCCCGATTCCCTCGCACCCGATCCCTGCGCTCCACCCTCGAGGCTCCCAGCCGACAGCTCCCTCCATCTCCCTCGCAGCCCGACTCCCTCTTCCTCGGTTGCATCGATCCCTTTCTTCCCGTTCACCGATCTCCCTTCTCTTGTCGACCGAGGCTCTCCTCCTCTCGAGCGCCTCGCAGAGCTCCCCTTCCGCGCCTCTAGCACCGGCCAAGAGCCAGGAGCCAGCCCCGGCGCCCCGCTCCCTCTGGCCTCCTGTCGACCGAGGCTGCAGGCTCCACCGCGCAGGCCTCGTCTCCCCGTAGCGCGGCCTCCTCGACCAGGAGCTGTCGCTCCTGCCTCTTCCTCCCGATGCGCGCCCCGAGCTCCGGCCTCCCCGCGCCCAAGGCCGAGGCTGCCTCCTTCGCGCCCGGGCAGAGGCCCCGTTCTCAACCCTGCCTCGTCCTCCGGCCTCCCTCCGCTCGGCTGCCTCGTTCCCTGCACCTTCCTCCTCCGTGCCGTGGTTGAATTTTGCTGCTGCTGCTGTCCAAGTACCTCGGCGCCCCCAAGTTTGTTTTGCTCGCTGCCATGTTGCCGCGCTTCTTTTGTTTGCTACTGTGGACGCCAAGTTCGTCGAACGAGGGACCCCGAGACGCCAAGTACCTCTACGTCGCCAAGACCGGACCGCCAAGTACCTCGACCAAGTACCCCTCCGATGCAAGTACCACTACGAACGGGAACTACTACATGATGAATCGCCAAGTACCACTACTTCCACTACCGTTGCAAACGAGAACCCCAAGTACCACGACACGAGCTCCGTGAACGTCTACCGTCGCCCCGAGTACCACTACCGTCGCTCGACGACCGCGAGTACCACTACCGTCGCCCGAGTACAACTACCGCTACGAGAACGACTACCTTCGGTGAAGAAATGAGAACATCTACTTCCTCTCCGAACGGAACATCTACTTCCTCTACGACCCACGAGAACAACTACTTCCACTACGAACTCGAACCGCCCCGAAACGAGTGTTTCGAAGGTATAACCCCGAGACGATGACCCGTGGGATGCTTGCTTGTGTTGTATGAAATGTTTCCCTTGTGTGCTCCGTGCCCGTCTCGACCTTTTGTCATGTTCCTCGGTTGCCGCGTCGCCGACCCGTGGGAACCCGGTGACGGGATTGCCCCACCTTTCATCTCGTTTGACTCGCTCTCCGTCATCTTTTGCACCGGACTCTCGAACGAGTTACCGGAACCGAGTTGTTGCCTTTGCATCATTTCGGATCGTTGCCGTGGCACCCTTTCGTTCCACCACGGTGACAAATGCTTCATATCTCTTTTAAGTCAACCTTTTAATAATAATTGCATAAACTTGATCATGTCATCCGCATCATTTAACAACATTATAAATGTGTGAATTGTTGTTTGCTTATAATTACTAAACTTGCTCATGGGGATTTTCCGGATATGTTGTTGTTATTCTCCGGCCTCATTTAAAATGTCTAAATAGTGTAGTTTTATTATGCTTCACCTCTTGCCATGTTAAAAACACTTTAACCTTGTCTTGTAAATAATGAGTGTCAACTAAATAATTAAATGTGGTGTTTTGTCAATATGCAACTCGTTGCATATTGAGCTCCACTTAACTTGTAGTGTTGTTTGTGCACTTTGCCATGCCATGCATAATTAAACCGGACATGCATCATACTTGGATGTGCATCGTATGCCATGTTTATGCTTGTGTGTTTACCGTGTTGTTTGTTTCTTTCCGGTTTGCTTCTCTTAATAGCTTCGGTTTCGTTCCGGAGTTGTGAGGATCCGCTCGACTGCTGCTCCGTCTTCTTCTTGGATCCGTTCTTCTCCCTTGTGGAATCCCAGGCAAGATGACCGAACCTCGATAACATTACTATCTTTGCCTATTGCTAGTAGTCTCGATCTATAGCTTTGCCTCGATGCCCATGTTCTTCTTGTCAGCCTCCTACTTGTAACCACTACCATGTTTAACCACCCTACCTATGCAAACCTTTGATTGGCTATACGTAGGCTCGCTCAGCCCCTCTTATAGCTTTGTTAGTTGCAGGTGAAGATTGAAGATGCTTGCTTCATGTTGAAGTTTGGTTGGGTTATATCACACTATATAAATGCTTAAAATGAAATCATCTATATACTGGCAGGGTGGAAGGCTAAGCCTTTTGCTTGTTGTTTTGTTCCACTCATGCCGTTAGGAACCGTATAAACCGGTGTTATGTTCCTTGATTATGTGTTCCTAACACGGTTGGGGTGTATGGGACCCCCTTGATAAACCGCTAAGTGCTAAGTCTTTTCCAGCAAGTTCCAACATTGGTACTATTTGCCTAATAACAAACTAATAAAACTTGCATAAGGGCCTTGCAAACCCTCTTTTATTTTAATTCCACAACCCCGGGCCAGTGCTCCACATGAGTGTTGGTCCGAAACGGGGAGTCTGCGGGGCCACCTCGAGGAAACTCAAGGTTTGGTAAAAACCTGTAGAATCGCCCATCCGGTCGTGTCCTGAGACTTAGATAGGCGCGGCTACTATCAGGGTGTCGACACGCCGGGAGGATTTGCTGGATTAGCCTTACCTTAGTTCGGTTTAACTTGAGCACAGGATTCCGAGAATACTCGGGTCTTCCCACCTATGGAGTTGCGACTCCGCGGATCGTGGGCTTGTGATGGGCCAAGTTGGAACACCCCTGCAGGGTTTGAACTTTCGAAAGCCGTGCCCGCGGTTATGTGGCAGATGGGAGCTTGTTAATATCCGGTTGTAGAAAACTTGACACAATGTTTCAATACACTACCAGCGTGTGTACCGTGACTGTCAATTTCCGAATAGGGATTCGGGAGTTGAACACGGTGGGGTTATGTTTGACCGGCTTTAGTTAGGATCACTTCGTGATCATCTCTCGACCGATGCACTTCTCTTCTCGCTCTCTTTTGCGTAAGTTAGTGCTAGTTGCTACTGCAGACTCTTGTTGTTCCTTCACCTCTCGTTCTTTCTTCAGCCTTGTCCTCACCCAAAGGCTTTAATGGTCGTGTTACCCGGGAACGGGATTGCTGAGTCCTCTGTGGCTCACAGTTACTTCACGACACCAGATGCAGGTTCAGCCGAGTTTGAAGCAGGAGCTGGTTCAGTTCTTCACCCGGGAGTCCGATGAAGCTTGTGGCCGTTTGCTTGTGTCGTTTCGTTGATCAGTAGTGGTTTCTACTAGGATTCAATCCTGACCTGTGGCTTTATGTTGTTTTGGTATCTTTCTTTTGGATCTTCACCCGTAGTCGGGTTGTGATGTTTTGAATGATGATTGCTTATGTAATGTTTTGTGTGAAGTGGCGAGTGTAAGCCAACTATCTCCTTTTGCATTTTAATCCCTCTTTTACATGAGTCGTGCAAAGATACCAAACTTGAGATCATTCTAGGATGGGCTTATACCTTTAAGTCGTGCCTCGACACGTAGGAGGTATAGTCCCATCCTGGGCATTACAAGTTGGTATCAGAGCCTTCTCCGACCTAGAAGCCCCCACTGATTGATCGAATCGTTGACGGTTGAGTCTAGGCACACACTGAAAAATGTTTTGAGTCCTATATTATATCGGAGAGTAGGATTTCTTTGCTTCTCATCCCCTTTCTCTCTGGTGAGGACTCCTGACGTCTACTCTTGCCTCTTCTACTTTCAAAAATTGCACCAAATTTTTTTTAGGATCCCGCGAGTATTCTGGGATTGTTTCGATGTTCTTGTGACAAGGATATTGTTCTCGATGCCTCCTGTTACCGAGGAGTTGAGCTTCGGGGTATCATTGACACAAGCATATCGCGACAGTACTAAATACTTAAGACGGCCGACATCGAAAATCTCTCCTATGCGGCCAGTGGCAAGATAACCCCGAGATCACCCAGTACTGGGGAGGTAGTTCGAGAGTATTGCCATAGCTTGTTATAGTGGATGCTTTTCGAAGGTCCGAGGTACACAGTTTCCGAGAAAGACTGGTTATGTGTTGAAGGATGGATACACCTGGATGTAGGTTTAGAGTTGATTGCGCGGTGCTTCCCGTGTATCCCCAACACCTGATTGCATAACTGGAAACTTTCGGAAATCTATAGGTGGGTTCATCTAGTAGTTCTAGGCATTCTTCCAACGGATGCACGATATGAAGTTTGGGGTTCAACATTGAGTGAAGTGGTTTTATGGACTTGTTCTGATCGGGAGTTGCATCTTAAAGGGTCCTTGGCTATGCTGATCCGGGGATTGCAAAACCCTTTCGTAACGCGTTCATATGCTTACAGCACAAAGATGTCGAACGAAACTTCTATCCTGTATTTGTTCTATCTGATCCTTGTTCCTTTTTTATTTACCTTTTCCTTTTCCAAGTGGCTTCTCGACAAGTTGATGTACCTGCGGAATTCATTCGTTCAAGTCTCTATTCGAATGATGTTGTGAAGATTAGGCTGTTGCATATCTATCCTTTGTTTCGTTTTGATTCTGGTATTCGAGTTGCTTCGACGTCAAATGTTGATTCCATAACCTTCCTAATCGGTGTTCTCATATTTCTATGGGAGTGCTAATTCTTCTTGACCATCAAGATGGTCATGTTAAATTCTTTTCCAACCAGTGTGCCTTCTTTTCAAGTTATTCCATACGGACACCGTTGAGAAATCTGACGATTGTCTGTTTCATTCATCCCAAATTGTCTTGTTTTCCCCACCCTCCCACCCTTCTTCTTCTTGGAGCCAGAAATTCTCAGATGAAGTATCCATTTTATTCATGTGATGTTTCTTCATTCTTTTCCTTCAATGTTCTTATCCGGTGATTATCGTGAAGTTGCTCAAGAGCTTCAAGTTCATCATTCTTTTGTTCTCAATTCTACCGGTGGATGTAATTCAAGATTTCGATGTTGATCTTATCCTTTTCCTCATTTCACAATGCTTTCTTATTCCGGTGCACCAATTAATCATTCACCTCTTGGTATCCATATCTGGAGTGCTGAAGATTCATAATTCCATTCTTATTCCGTTCAAGCTAGTTTGAGCATTGTTATCTTACTCAAGCCTTTTAATTTAACCGGTGCTACATCTCTTAAGCAATCTTTTCAACGGTGATTTCTTTGAGTGGGCCCTAACCCACAGGTCTTTTTCCAGGATCTTACCTAACTCTTCTAATTTTTCTGGAGTTATACTCAAATTCCTTTCAAATTTCTTTTTCATCATTAGTTCAACCTTTTAATTCTTCATTCCGGAGTATCTCGAAATTCTTCATGGCATTTCTCGTCTTCATTCTCAACATTTGGAGACCGGAGAAGTGTTTCTCTTCAACCTTGAACCGTTCTCTTGAAGATTCGTGGTTCTAGCTTCATGCCATCCTCATAATTGTTTTCGATTGTGAGGAGATCCTTTCATACCATCCGAAGCATTTCATGAATTCTTTTCTTTGTGATCCTCCGAAGGCCATCATTTCAGAATATTTCTTCGTTCTCAGTTTTCAACTTCGTCCTCCAAATATTCTTCATTGATGTCTCTTCGTTCGTCTCCTAATTCTTACGGTGGTTCATTCAAGATTACCCTTCCGTTGTTATCGTTTTAATTCATTTGTTCTTTTCACAATCCTACCGGTGGTTCGTTGAATCCGAGCTTGTGCTAGATCTCTCTTAATTCTTTCCAACGAGAATAAGTAGTATGCCAAATCCTTTGGTTGTCATCAATTTAAATTGGTGAAGGAGATGCATAACATAATTCTTATTCTTGTTCCTTCCAAGTGTTTAATTCTTTTGTCTGGAGCTTGTTCATCATATTCTTGGTTCTAAATTCTTCATCTTGTTCTCCGGAGATCCATGTTATTTCAATTATATCATTTCAAAGCTCCATCTAATTCATCGCAGGCCTTGAATCTTATTCTTTTCATCTTTCACTTCTCATGCTTTCATTACCGGAATTCTCATGGTGGTTCATCATGTTTTAATTCATCCTTGAAGTTTTCATCAAGATTCTTGTTGGAGGAGCTCAAATAATTCTTCTTCTTGCATTTTGAAGTGCAATTCTTTCTACCTTATCTTTGAGATGGTGTTATGTCATTCTTGATAATTTTCCTCCATGTTTCATGATTCACAAGTTGTCAAGAATGAGATATTTAAACCCATCATTTTCTTTGTTCAGGAGATCTTTTCAACCCTTCAATTTATTCGTTGGAGTCATCTTGGGCTATATTTCACCTAAAAGCTTTCCCTAAGGATTGTTGCTATTATGGTGTTTATAAATGACCCAAGTTCTTCATTTACCGGTGAAATAAGTTTTTCATTTCCTTGTTGATCTCAATCCAATCAATCATTTCCGGTAGTGGCTGGTTATCACCTCATAATTTTGAGATGTTTTCCATAAGCCCACATCGAGCTTATTCTTTCGTTGTTGAATTTCCAACAACTCTATCCAACCCTTCTTTGTAAGGAGGATTTCCTAATTCATTCGTGAGAGAAGTTGTCTTTTTCTTCTCCATTCATTTCTTTCTTTGATTATATTCTATTCTCCCATTCCGGAGGCATTGTGATGTTGCTCTCTTTAACCATCATCTCGTTTTTATCGAGATCATGTTATTTCCCTTGCTTACCATTTAACCGGAGTGTTGTATTCTTCATTCAAGTTCCGTCATCTTTTCATGTTTTGCCTATCTTTAACCGGAGTGCTGTCTGAATCTTTCTTAACCTTGTGCCATTCTTTTAATTGTCTCGGAGATATGTGTTGTTCATTTCATCAAGTATCTTCCCAACTTGGCAAGTTCATCTTCAATTCCTTCCATTTTCAGACGAAGTGCTGTCCAAATTCCGTCTTTCTTATTCCTTGGCTATACGTTACAGTTTCATATTCTTTTGGCCCGTGAGCTCTTGTTTCTTGTCTTTCAACCTCCAAGGTTCTTGTTATGTTCCTTGTTCCTCTTTTCTAATGGAGTATTTTCATATTCGTTCATCTCCGTTGTATTCTTTCCTTCAAGATTGTTCAACCTCTTAAGGTTCTTTGGGTTTCACTCGTTTGTCAAAGAAGCAACTTTGTTTTACCTCTTCCTCTTCCGTTTTTACCCGGTGATATCTCTAGGATGTCGGGTCGAGATCCTCTGTTAGTGTGGGAGAGTTGTGACGCCCGAAGACCGACATCCCAGAAGATTCCCGAAGCTTCCACATGTTCCGGGTTGCCCGTGTGTTCTTTGTGTTTGTGTTATTTATTTTTTTCGCATTGCATCATGTCATCATGCCATCATCTCATTAGTTTTTTGCAACTAAATAAATTGTGTGGACCTTCGGTCCATTTAAATCGAGGGAAGATGTCTTCTCTTTATAACATATAAAAGCCTCTCAATAATTAGGGAGCTATATAATAAATATTCCATTGCTCCGGAATCACCATAACACACTTGCATAATTTTCCCCATGTCTCTTAATTCTAGTTTCACCTTCAAACCTTGCTATAATTCTTTTCCGTTGTTTCGAGGATCCTCAAAAACCGTCCTTCTATTTTTATTTAAATTCCTGACATTTTTGTGAGTCCGGGAAGTTTATCCTCTGGCCCAAAAATTCTTCCCCTTCCTTCTTCTCTTTTCCTTCATTGCTATTTTTTTTCCTGTTTTGAGAAATAGCAGAAGAGAGAAGAAGAATAGCAGCTCCCAGCCATCTGGGCCTCCTCCTTCCTCCCAGGCCCATCTCTCTCTCCAAGCCGCCAGGCCCACTCCAGTCCAGGCCGAACCCTAGCGACTCTAACTCCCCATCGCTCTCTCTCGTTCGCTCCTCCCTCTCCTTCTTAGCGCCGCCGCAACCTCCCGCTCGCTCCTCCTCTCGACCGAGGCCCGATTCCCTCGCACCCGATCCCTGCGCTCCACCCTCGAGGCTCCCAGCCGACAGCTCCCTCCATCTCCCTCGCAGCCCGACTCCCTCTTCCTCGGTTGCATCGATCCCTTTCTTCCCGTTCACCGATCTCCCTTCTCTTATCGACCGAGGCTCTCCTCCTCTCGAGCGCCTCACAGAGCTCCCCTTCCGCGCCTCTAGCGCCGGCCAGGAGCCAGGAGCCAGCCCCGGCGCCCCGCTCCCTCTGGCCTCCTGGCGACCGAGGCTGCAGCCTCCCTCGCGCAGGCCTCGTCTCCCCATAGCGCGGCCTCCTCGACTAGGAGCTGTCGCTCCTGCCTCTTCCTCCCGATGCGCGCCCCGAGCTCCGGCCTCCCCGCGCCCAAGGCCGAGGCTGCCTCCTTCGCGCCCGGGCAGAGGCCCCGTTCTCAACCCTGCCTCGTCCTCCGGCCTCCCTCCGCTCGGCTGCCTCGTTCCCTGCACCTTCCTCCTCCGTGCCGTGGTTGAATTTTGCTGCTGCTGCTGTCCAAGTACCTCGGCGCCCCCAAGTTTGTTTTGCTCGCTGCCATGTTGCCGCGCTTCTTTTGTTTGCTGCTGTGGACGCCAAGTTCGTCGAACGAGGGACCCCGAGACGCCAAGTACCTCTACGTCGCCAAGACCGGACCGCCAAGTACCTCGACCAAGTACCCCTCCGATGCAAGTACCACTACGAACGGGAACTACTACATGATGAATCGCCAAGTACCACTACTTCCACTACCGTCGCAAACGAGAACCCCAAGTACCACGACACGAGCTCCGTGAATGTCTACCGTCGCCCCGAGTACCACTACCGTCGCTCGACGACCGCGAGTACCACTACCGTCGCCCGAGTACAACTACCGCTACGAGAACGACTACCTTCGGTGAAGAAATGAGAACGTCTACTTCCTCTCCGAACGGAACATCTACTTCCTCTACGACCCACGAGAACAACTACTTCCACTACGAACTCGAACCGCCCCGAAACGAGTGTTTCGAAGGTATAACCCCGAGACGATGACCCGTGGGATGCTTGCTTGTGTTGTATGAAATGTTTCCCTTGTGTGCTCCGTGCCCGTCTCGACCTTTTGTCATGTTCCTCGGTTGCCGCGTCGCCGACCCGTGGGAACCCGGTGACGGGATTGCCCCACCTTTCATCTCGTTTGACTCGCTCTCCGTCATCTTTTGCACCGGACTCTCGAACGAGTTACCGGAACCGAGTTGTTGCCTTTGCATCATTTCGGATCGTTGTCGTGGCACCCTTTTGTTCCACCACGGTGACAAATGCTTCATATCTCTTTTAAGTCAACCTTTTAATAATAATTGCATAAACTTGATCATGTCATCCGCATGATTTAACAACATTATAAATGTGTGAATTGTTATTTGCTTATAATTACTAAACTTGCTCATGGGGATTTTCCGGATATGTTGTTGTTATTCTCCGGCCTCATTTAAAATGTCTAAATAGTGTAGTTTTATTATGCTTCACCTCTTGCCATGTTGAAAACACTTTAACCTTGTCTTGTAAATAATGAGAGTCAACTAAATAATTAAATGTGGTGTTTTTTCAATATGCAACTCGTTGCATATTGAGCTCCACTTAACTTGTAGTGTTGTTTGTGCACTTTGCCATGCCATGCATAATTAAACCGGACATGCATCATACTTGGATGTGCATCGTATGCCATGTTTATGCTTGTGTGTTTACCGTGTTGTTTGTTTCTTTCCGGTTTGCTTCTCTTAATAGCTTCGGTTTCGTTCCGGAGTTGTGAGGATCCGCTCGACTGTTGCTCCGTCTTCTTCTTGGATCCGTTCTTCTCCCTTGTGAAATCCCAGGCAAGATGACCGAACCTCGATAACATTACTATCCTTGCCTATTGCTAGTAGTCTCGATCTATAGCTTTGCCTCGATGCCCATGTTCTTCTTGTCAGCCTCCTACTTGTAACCACTACCATGTTTAACCACCCTACCTATGCAAACCTTTGATTGGCTATACGTAGGCTCGCTCAGCCCCTCTTATAGCTTTGTTAGTTGCAGGTGAAGATTGAAGATGCTTGCTTCATGTTGAAGTTTGGTTGGGTTATATCACACTATATAAATGCTTAAAATGAAATCATCTATATACTGGCAGGGTGGAAGGCTAAGCCTTTTGCTTGGTGTTTTGTTCCACTCATGCCGTTAGGAACCGTATAAACCGGTGTTATGTTCCTTGATTATGCGTTCCTAACACGGTTGGGGTGTATGGGACCCCCTTGATAAACCGCTAAGTGCTAAGTCTTTTCCAGCAAGTCCCAACATTGGTACTATTTGCCTAATAACAAACTAATAAAACTTGCATAAGGGCCTTGCAAACCCTCTTTTATTTTAATTCCACAACCCCGGGCCAGTGCTCCACATGAGTGTTGGTCCGAAACGGGGAGTCTGCGGGGCCACCTCGAGGAAACTCAAGGTTTGGTAAAAACCTGTAGAATCGCCCATCCGGTCGTGTCCTGAGACTTAGATACGCGCGGCTACTATCAGGGTGTCGACACGCCGGGAGGATTTGCTGGATTAGCCTTACCTTAGTTCGGTTTAACTTGAGCACGGGATTCCGAGAATACTCGGGTCTTCCCACCTATGGAGTTGCGACTCCGCGGATCGTGGGCTTGTGATGGGCCAAGTTGGAACACCCCTGCAGGGTTTGAACTTTCGAAAGCCGTGCCCGCGGTTATGTGGCAGATGGGAGCTTGTTAATATCCGGTTGTAGAAAACTTGACACAATGTTTCAATACACTACCAGCGTGTGTACCGTGACTGTCAATTTCTGAATAGGGATTCGGGAGTTGAACACGGTGGGGTTATGTTTGACCGGCTTTAGTTAGGATCACTTCGTGATCATCTCTCGACCGATGCACTTCTCTTCTCGCTCTCTTTTGCGTAAGTTAGTGCTAGTTGCTGCTGCAGACTCTTGTTGTTCCTTCACCTCTCGTTCTTTCTTCAGCCTTGTCCTCACCCAAAGGCTTTAATAGTCGTGTTACCCGGGAACGGGATTGCTGAGTCCTCTGTGGCTCACAGTTACTTCACCACACCAGATGCAGGTTCAGCCGAGTTTGAAGCAGGAGCTGGTTCAGTTCTTCACCCGGGAGTCCGATGAAGCTTGTGGCCGTTTGCTTGTGTCGTTTCATTGATCAGTAGTGGTTTCTACTAGGATTCGATCCTGACCTGTGGCTTTATGTTGTTTTGGTATCTTTCTTTTGGATCTTCACCCGTAGTCGGGTTGTGATGTTTTGAATGATGATTGCTTATGTAATGTTTTGTGTGAAGTGGCGAGTGTAAGCCAACTATCTCCTTTTGCATTTTAATCCCTCTTTTACATGAGTCGTGCAAAGATACCAAACTTGAGATCATTCTAGGATGGGCTTATACCTTTAAGTCGTGCCTCGACACGTAGGAGGTATAGTCCCATCCTGGGCATTACAATAGATCTCCTCGAAGACCGAGGAGAAATTTGTATTGAGATCCAAAGAGAGAGAGAAGAAGCCATCTAGATACTAGCTATGGACCTGAAGGTCTGTGGTAAACTACTCACAACTCCTTGTGAGGGCGATGATGATGATGATGTAGAACTCCGTGATGGATCCCCCTCCGATGGTGCTCCGGAACTGGCTCCAAGATGGGATATTCACGGGAACAGAAGGTACGGCGGTGGAATTAGGGTTTTCTCTCTGTTCACGGAGTTTCTGGGGTACGTAGACTTATATAGGAAGAAAGAGGGCACCCGGGGACGCTCGAGGGGGCCACGAGACAGGGGGCGCGCCTTGGGAAGGGGGGCGCGCCCCCACCCTCGTGGGCCTGCACTCGATCTCCTGACGTGGTTCTCAAGCTCCGCGTGCGTGATTTTCTCCAGAAATATCTCTCGCAAAGGTTTCATTCCATTTGGACTCCGTTTGATATTCTTTTTCTACAAAACCCTGAAATAGGCAAAAAAAAACAATAATCTGGACTGGGCCTTTGGGTTAGTATGTTAGTCCCAAAAATGATATAAAAGTGAATGATAAAGCCCATTAAACATCCAAGACTTCATAAATAATAACATGGAACAATAAAAAATTATTGATACGTTGGAGACGTATCACCGGGTTATAGAATTTGACCATACCGGGTCATGATTGCTACAGACGCCGGGTCACATAATTGGTCTTCCTGAGTCTCTCCAGGCCAAGTCCTTATTCCCTGTGATGACTTGGTGCTTACACTTGTAAATATAACTTCCAATCATTGAGTCGGCTACTGGGCCTTTCTTATGAATATCAAACTGAAAACCAAAAACCTAAAGATGTATTTCTCCACTAAGAAATATGACACCTGGTTTGCTCAAAACAAAAAACCTGAAGATGTATTCCCCTTATATGCATATCACCTGTAGCCCCCCAAGTCTTAAAAGGGGAATGTAGTAAGGGTTTTAAGACTTGCTTCAATATAAATGCTCCAACTTTGGAAATATTGGTTGTTCATCTGAATGACCAATCATAGACTGAATGCTTTGTATTACACATATGTAGCCCCTAATGACCGGCTCATCAATATTTGATGGCCGTGTCTTCAATTTGGACCTTATAATCTGTTCAGACAACTGAGGGATGTAGCCCCCAAGTGCCAGGTTGTCTTGCCTGCAGCAACCTGGGACTTGATAACTGTCTTATGCTTTATAAAACGTCAACCAGTGTAGCCCCCAAGGGCCGGGTAATTATGCAATAACGAGCAGGGACTTACGCATATCTGATTATATATACTTTGATAGGAGCAATTAGTAGCCCTCAATGGACCGCTCATCACCAGGTGATGGGCCGGGTCTTCAATGAGGCAAGTTAAAAATAACTTGGCATGAGCCCCCAAGTGTCATGGTGCATGCCTGCAGCGACATGGGACTTGCATACTTGATGTAATCTTGATTTGAATAATGTAGTCCACAAGTGCCGGGTCGTATGCCTGCAGCGACTCAGGACTAAATAAAACCATACCCATTGTCCGGATGATATTGCAAAAGTCTTTGCATATTCAATATTGAACCATGCTCTCTGTTGTGAACTGGTATTCCTAGATAAATAAATAATAGCCATTGCTTCTAAAGCAGCTTTGAAAACCTCAATCATAATATTGGTTATTGATAATCATAAAAATCCAGTCATGTTGGCTATTAAAGATTTGAATAATATAATTCGGTATGAAAATCTCATTCATTCAATACTGGTTATGACAACCATAAAAAAATCCAGCCATATTTGGCTATTAAGGATTGGAATAATATAATCTGGTATGTAAAAAATCACAAGATCTTCTCTGTTGACAAGTAAATCCAGAGTTAAATACTCAGTGGCTCTTGGCCTATGGCGACTTAATGCGCACTCATTGTAATCCGGGATTTTTGTATCCCGACGGCTTATAGCCTTTATAAAAATCAAGAACTGATAACCCATCCATGGCAGCTCATAGTCATGTCCGGTTTTGGAAAAGATCACTTTGGCGGCTTATAGCCTCAATAAACTCAATTTTGAGCAATATAACCCAGAGCTGGATAACCCGGCAATATCTTCAGACAGTCAGATGATGGTTTTAAACGCAATGATTCATATGAGCAACATAAGTATTCTTACTTATGAGTAATGCTCTGCATGTCCTACACAAATTTTAAACAACATATGCCCTGGCAACCTAACGTCAAAAGCCAGGGCGGGTAACAACCCAAACATAATAGTGTCTTATGCAATTATAGAAAAGACCAAAATTAAGGCCATTCAAGCCAAAATATATAGGTGATTTAAAGTCCAAAGCCAAGGCGGGTTATCAAACCTCACATACTCGTATAACTAGGAAAACATACCTGTAGAATTGGCTCATAATCCCGGCTTATATCACCATATCAAGTGAGAGTGACAACTCAAAGATTTATAAGTGCACGATTCCAATGGCGCAATTCAAAATGTACTGGTGACTTAACGTCCAAAGCCAAAGCAGGTTATCAAACCACAAATATTCATACAATTATTGAAAGACATACTTGTAGATTGATCCCATGGTAATGCCTTGATAATTATAATCCGGAGCCAGTATCAACCCGGAGTCAGGAAATATCATCATTTTGACCTGATGACTTAACGCCCGCTATCAGAGTGGGTTATTAACCCAAGACTCTCAAATATGAGTCGTAGAATCAAGGCTACATGGCCTGTAAAAATTGGCTCAAATTGCCGGCTTTCATCGCCACATCCAATGAGGGTGATCACCCTTATAACACATCACTTCCAATTGCTCAGTCCAAGTATATTGTTGACTTAACGTCCAAAGCCATAACAGGTTATCAAAACCCCAGATACGCTCAAATATGAGCCAGAAGGATTAATGCTACATGGCATGAATTGTTTCAAACCATATGTCAATATGGTACAAAGATATGAACGCAAAAAATGTTCAGCTAAAACCACCAACCATAAAAAACAAGGCTTTCATAGGCCGCCAAACCTCAATATCAAATGATGTTCAAAGGGCCACACAACCACTGAGTTAATCCTTTATTCAAACCTGTAAGCCGGGCCTCACATGACCAATCACCATTTTAACTTTGACAAGTTCGAGGTCTTTATAAGATTGATTTTCAGGAGTACGGCGGGTCATTCCAGGATTACCTAGTTGGAGTGGCAGACATACAAAGGCAGGATAACCCAGGATATTGGTGAATACACCTGGCGTCCAAGCCAATCAAAAGGGTAAATATAGCTATGTTCATTGAACAGGAAGCCCCCAAGTGACCTTAAACAAGCCATCAAGGCAGCTTACCTATGTTTGAACTGCATATTGTAGCAAGTTCTCTATGGTAACATTTTATCTTGGGCAGAAAGCTCCCAAGTCATTTGCAACAAGGCGTATAAGCCAGATCAAAGGGTAGTCACAGCTATGCTCAATGAGTAGGAAGCCCCCATGTAATTCATAACAAGGCATGTAAGCCGGATCAAAGGGTAGTCACAGCTATGCTCAATGAGCAGGAAGCCCCCATGTAATTTGTAACAAGGCATGTAAGCCGGATAAAAGGGTAGTCACAGCTATGTCAATGAGCAGGAAGCCCCCAAATGACCAATAATGTGATAAGACCATAAGGAAGGATTCCCATGTCTGAACCGCACACCATGGCAGCAATTTCTCTTTGGCAACCTTTAATTTTTTCTAAGAACTTGAACTTACGAGAGATGAATTCTTCTTGAGCCAGAATTTTAAACCGGAAATTGAGAGCTTCAAAGCTTTGTGGGAGATAGATTTCCCTTGAGCCGGATTTTTGAACTGGAACTTTTTTTGATAATCCAGAATCTTCCTCTTGAGCCGGAAGTTTTTCTGACGTCTGTTAAATTTGCACCAATGTGGCAGTAGCCTCCGGAACCGGGTTATTTTCCCTCCAATGACCCGGAGTTCTTTGAATTCACTAAAACAGACCAATTTTGCCTAGTCATGTCATTGTAGCCCCCGAGTCTTAAGACGACTCGAGGAGTTGTCTTGAGATTCTCCATACTTGACCGAAGCATAAGTTGTATATCCTTGGCGTTTGATGGCGCAATGTGAATCCAATTTCGCAATGAAGAATTATTCGGGAATTTTCCTCGGGCGTCTCAACCAGTGAAAAAATTACTGTAAGAAAGAGCCGGCCATAGCATTGTAAGCCGGCGCAGATGGGCGACTTGGCCGCGGTGTTATAATCCGACGTAGACGGGTGAGTCGGCTGTGGCACTATAAGGCCGGTGCAGACAAGCGAGTCAATCGGTGGTTCATGGATAGGCGAGTCAATCACAGGCGCGATAAGCCATGCAGATGGGCGAGTCAATCACATCGTGTTGATGTAGATTGGGCCACACGGGCCGCAGCTTGCACATACATTCATTGAGCATTATGGCACGGTCAAACGCTAGCACATGATAATGGTAGCTCGAGCCATACATCCATGACATGACCATCGCTCTTGCAGTGACCAATTATCTTGCATCAAAAAATATTGCAAGCCAGAGTAATTGTACTTTGACGAAAACAATATGTTCCAATAAAATAAACTTAGATGGATATCACCTGATTTGTTCGGACAACAAATGATCTGTATATATCATCCGTGGATCATGTCTAGTAACTTCAACTATGAGTTAACCTCTCTCTTTTTGTTGCAAAGAAGGCATCAACAACTGCAAGTGGAAACGCGGCGGCTCAGAACAAGGTTGCAACACGAGGTTGCAACAACGACAGTGGAGGCGATGGCTTGAGTGTGACCGTAGTGGAGACGGAGCTGGGCGACTCAGAATGGATCCTCCGGGTCATGTTGACCAGTTTAATCGGCTCCCCATGTCCCCTTTCTTCAGGTAGCATCTACCAGGAGAGCACGCAATGGTGCATCGGCTCCGAGGTAAATCCAAGCGGGGGCGACGGGGACAGCTCTAAGGCGAGATGAAGCAGAGCCGGCCGGCAACTCAAGGCGTAGTAGTGGCAAGTCAAGGCGCAACAGCCCGGAGGTGGAATGACAAGGTGGACTGGAAAACACGAGATGCCTGCTGCAGCACCACCAATGTAGTAAGATTCTCCAATGCAGGTTGGTACTATGACAACTGAATCTCTGAAGGTGCAGCTAACTCAGTAAGAAGAGATGCTCTTGAAACTCTTCTCTGTTCTCACGCTTGGAGTCAAAGGAGAAATTGAGAAGGTTCGCCATATGCGAATTGCACTCCTTTTCTGATCATCTCACACGGCCTACGGAACTCAGTGGATCTTTTGTACTTCTTGTAAAATCCAAAGGCCTTGCGTGCAGCCATGTCATACACCTCCAGCAGCTGCAGCGGCTCGTGCACGGCTGCGATAGAGAAAGTCAGCAGGCTGGCTCAATGTGCACCCGTGGACACAACATGGGCGGTTCGACGCATGGCGACGGGGGCGGCCCGATGATGAGCCACGACGATGGTTTGGAGAAAGGCCACAAGGGCGGCTCATGGAGGGCTTGACATAGACAACGGGTTGGAGCCGTGGCCATGAGGAGTGGCTGCGGTGAGGTGATCCAACAGCGGCGGATACTGGCTGCTGAGCCCGCGGCCGTTACGGCAGCCGCGGAAGCTCGCCGGCGGAGGGAGGCGAGTCAACGGAGTGCTCGAGCGAGGTCGATAGCAATGGCCCAACGATGCAGGTGGCTTGCGAGGACGGCGATGACAACAGGGACTTGCAGACAATGCATGGCGGAGGCGGCTTCAAGTTGTAGAACGGCCGACTCGGAGGTCGGATCCTCGATGGCGACTCGGAGGCGGAGCTGCTCCGGCGAGGGCGCAAGCAGGCCATGGCGGCGGATGCGGCGGCTCTGTGGTGGTAGGCTGGCTCACCAGTGGAGGAGTAGTGTTGGCGGTTTAGAGACGAGGCCAGGCGCAGCTCGGAGTTGACCCACTGTAGAGGAAGCAGCTCGATGGCGGCTTGCGTACTGCGGGCGACTCGGCAACAAAGCAGAGTCCGGGTCATCAACGGGGCGGGTCTTTCAAGGAGTCCGAGCCCGCAGACAATCCACTCCCGGGGCGTGGAACGATGCGTTGATCGACCTAACGTATCGTTAATCATCAATTTCCTTATTGATCTTCACAAATAGTGTCTTATCCGTAATCTCATCTGATGGCTTGATTGGTACTTGGCTTTGCGCGTTTTGGTCATTTGCTTCCATCGGACTCGGCGAACCAATGCTGAAAAAACCGGTGACTCTAACCATGTTGGTTGAGTTACGGACCAAGACTTGACACGCTGGTGAAACATGCCGTAGCGGAAAACGATGGTGTTGGCGATTTGTGACTTGACTGATTGCTCAGAAAAATGGTAGTTGACTTTCTTGAATTCAATCTCGTACTGCCAGCTCCAAAGTTGACCAGCAAAATTCAGTTAACCTGTCCAATCCCTAGTTATTCCGCATGACCATGCCAACTCTTCTCTGGTAAATCACGAACTTCTTGACCCGTGAGAAATATCCCTCCAAGAACACAACACCACCGTGCGTGAGCCCCACGGTGGGCGCCAAATGTCGTGGATTTGTCATGGCATATCTCCTAGTGTGAGGACTTAATCGTGAGGCCAACACAATTAGGTACTAACTTGAACGGGGTTGAGCGGGACAAGAGACGCGGGATTTTAGACAGCTTCGAGCCCCGGGAAACATCATTCAGTACTAGCCCTACGTGTTGTTTGTGGCTAGTTCTTATTCCGTATACTCATGAGGGAGTCGATGTATAAGCTAGCTCTCCTCTAGTTTTGTCTTGCCCTAGAGATTATTGAGCTCCTTCCTTGTCCCTCTTGGGGAGCCTTGCCCCTCCTTATATAAGTTGGAGGGGCGGGTGCCGGTGTCAAAACCAGCGGATCTTGGGTAGGGGGTCCCGAACTATGTCTCTGTGGATCAATGGTAACAAGAGACAAGGGACACAATGTTTACCTAGGTTAGGGCCCTCTCGATTGAGGTAAAACCCTACTCCTGCTTGATTGATCTTGATGAATATGATTACAAGATTTGATCTACCTCGAGATCGTAATGGCTAAACCCCAGAAGTCTAACCAGGGTGATTGCTATGAATCGGCTATTGTTGTTCAGCCTCGACGGACTAAACCCTCTAGTTTATATATGCACCAGAGGGCCCTAGGGTTTATACATGCCCATCTTGCAGAGGAAGGAAAGATTACACCCGAACCTAAGACCTGCCATTATACGCACACAGGAGTCCTATCCGGATATGAGAGATGATCTTCAGCAATGATCTTCATGGCCCAGCAGTCCGGCCCACCATGAGTTATCGGGCCACATGAGGACCCCTCAATCCAGGACTCCCTCAGTAGCCCCTGGACCTGTCTTCGATGACAATGAGTTCGGCTTCCATATTGTCTTCGGCATTGCAAGGCGGGTTCCTTCTTCCGAACATACCGAGGCACTATCTTCTACAAAGAATGTACTATGTCCGGCTCTGCATGGTTAGTAAAACCCTTAGCCATGAAGGCAAGTCATTGAAAGAAAACGAATAGTGTGTCTTTACTGACAACTTTTTGGTGGAGCATCGCGTCCATTCCACTAACATATCGAACCGTTTTACTTGGTCCTAGTTTTGCGTTTCGAGGTATAACCCCACTGACACGTCTTATCAAAACACAGATCGTGCCCACTTATTATGGGATCCTTATCAATGTGACGTGAGCATCCAAACTGCACATTACACACGACCGCTTCGGGAATCGGCGAGGTTTATGGCTAATGTGGGGGGAGGTTCTGTATTCGCAGCATTATAAAAGGATATCAATCCCTTTCATCAGCCCCACGCCTTCCTCAATCCAAAGCTCTCCAATCTTCCTAGCCCAGCATCCTCGTCTCTTGTGCCCGTAGCTCTCAGTTCCTCAACCACCACTTCCTTCCCCAGCAATGGCTGGATCTGGCGCCAGAGGCAAGTGGGGGCCTCCACGGTTACTGAGAAGACCTTGGAGTATCTCAGGAGTGCGAGCTACCTCGCTGCCAACATCGCGCACCGAGTCCCCACCCAGGATCAAGTGATTCCTGCCCCGGAGGCGGGTGATAGAGTCGTGTTCCTCTCACACATTGTTAGGGGGCTAGGATTCCCTCTTCATCCCTTCGTACGGGGTCTACTGTTTTTCTACGGGCTAGATTTCCATGATCTAGCCCCGAATTCAATCCTTCACATCTCCGCTTTCATAGTGGCGTGTGAAGCTTTCCTCCGCATTCCCCCACTCTTCGGCCTATGGCTCAAGACCTTTAATGTGAAGCCGAAGGTGGTGGACGGGCAACATGCGGAGTGCGGGGGCGCTATGATAAGAAAGCTCCCGAATGCAACCTAGCCAAAGGGGTCGTTCGTGGAGACGAACAAGGTTTGGCAGTAGGAGCGGTTCTATATCTCTGAGCCCCGCGATGCCCAATGGGTGGCGGCGCCTACTTTCAGATCTGGACCCCCAGAGAGGCTAACCTCCTGGACCGACAAGAGTTCGAACTGGGGGTCTCAGACTGAGGTGGTGGCACTCTAAGGCCGCGTATCCGGCATGATCACCAAAGGCTACCAACTCACAAATGTGGTTCAGGTAATGTTTACCTGACTTGTCCTTCCTTGCCAATGCCAGGACTCCTCTCTATGGGAGTTCGATGCGGCAGGAGCCCGACCCTTGAAGCATCTATACGGCTCCACGCACAAAGAGATCTCGAAACACCTCTTCAAGAGCCAAAAGGAGTGGTCGAAGGAAATCGAAGACTCAGGCTACATTACTGCGTTTACCGCACAAGAGGTAATCAAAAACTCCGCCGAACATATATTCCCTCGTTATTTTAATGATAATAGGAATTGGAGTTTTTACGTGATATACAGAGCTGGACGAAGAAGGTAGTTCAGATCAAGTGTCTGACCCCTTTGCTAGAAGACCCAACCACGCCTCAACTGCTGGCGATGCTGGTTCCGGTGCCGTACAAGGCGCCGGACAAGAAGTCCAAGAAGAGGAGCAAGGAGGCCAAGAGTGGCCCCGCCCTACGGATGTGAAGTCCGAGGAGATCAACATCCTTTCCTCCGAAGAGGAGGAGGATGATGAAGAAGAAGAATCCCCCGCCTAGGGCAAGGGGAAGAAGAGGGCGGCCCCTACTGACACAGGCAAGGCCGCACCCCGGAGGAGGCTAAACCTCCCCATCCGTTCGAACTCATCGTCCGAACACAGCTTTGTGGTGAAGCCTAGGAGAAGCCCCTAGCCGAAACGTAAGTTGTTCGGATATATTAATTACTGCACTTTGTTTATTCAGCATATTAATGCCTTTTAAGTATTTCTCACCTGCTGACCTACATCCCTCCCCGAGCACACCCTAATGCCTCCTTATCGGAGGGGAACTTTCTGCCGTGTGGAGAGATGGAGAGTGACCCGCCGATCCGAGCTTCATCGCCCATGGCCCGCGGGGACACCGAAGTGTCCTCCGAGCATGCGTCTCCTACTCAAGGAGATGGGTGCGGGGCAGTGATAAGGTGACCGAGGGTAACACCTCGGCTGCCGCTGACCATGGGGAAACAATCCTCATGGAGACCAAAGACAGGGGGCCCAAACAATCTCGGGCCTCGCCGAATACTGTCCCGGAGCCTAGTGCGGCTACGGAGTCCGAAGACCAGACCCCAAAGCAGGGGAGGATACAACTGTTCCTACGGTGCCCGGTGTCAATGTGGAGGCGCACCGCACCATAATGGGTGTGGTGATGAAGAAGATTCAGGCGGACTGAATGAAGCCCCTGGGGCATCCTCTGGGGCGGCCTCGCCAGGCCGGCTCGTGAGGATCAGAGATATCAAGGCAAGGGGCACCTCGCGAGGTCCTCGTGACATGAGCAGTGACGACCAATGCCAGGCGGGCACCAGCGGGTGCAGAGTGCCAGTTTCCCCTTTGGTGTTAAAGGAACAGGTGCAGGGGAGGAGTCCCAAGACGTTAGGCAAAGGTTTCCATATTGGTGCAACGAGACCAAGACCAGCAGGACGGAAGGAAAAAGGTTATCGCGGAGCCCACGATGGCGTCACCACCAGAGCCTTTGGCAGGTGAAGACCACCTTTTGTCAGGATAGCTTGTACTAGCTGCCCCCTTCAAATTTGGCAGTTGTGGGATCCCTTCGCGCTCAATATTTGGGAAGAGGATCCGAGTCACCATAAATAGGACTAGCCACTTTCATAGAGGGGGATCGGACCATTGAGACCTCTCATACACCACAAGCTCACCCAAGCTCAAGAACACCTCTCCTCAGGAGGCAGTTAATCCATGTACTAGTTCTTCCTCAGCCTACAAGGCAATCCACCACACCACACTGGATTAGGGTATTACTACACAACGGTGGCCTGAACCAGTAGAAATCTTGTGCATTTTGTTCATTGGATCTGACGAGCTAGGCCTAGGGCTGTTGAGTAGACGAGCTAGGGCGAATGGAGAGATTTTCGTGCGCACCCCAGAGTTCGAACCTTAAGGGTTTTGCCGGAACCCTAGATCGGACATTTGGCGCGCCAGGTAGGGGTGCGCTGAAACTTCCCTTCCGTCGATCGGTGCTCCGTCATTCCAGCAGTTGCATGGCCGACGCTCATAGAGCCCGTGTTGAGCGGCGGGCTGCCCTCGCTGCCCGCGTTGCTCAGACTGCCCCTGCAGGCGGTCCGCCCCGTCGTTCTCCATCGCCTGCCGCCAACGCCGCCACCGGTCCGGCGCGGCAAGAATAGCAGGCATCGTCCCTGCACCCCTCCGTGCGGCGCGATGGATGCACCACCACTCCGTCACTAACTCCGGCGGTCTCTTCATCCCACACTCGCCGCGGACCCGCAGACGTGCATGCTGTGTTGCTCATGGCGCGCGAGCTCCTGCGCTACCGCCCCGTCGACGACTTCTATGAAGAATGGCTCGACCGCATCGCCGAGCTCGTCAGCGCCGCTGGGGGCTCTCCGGCGCCGTTCCTCTCCCAGCCTCGTCCGCCTCCCCATGAGGACGATGAAGCCCTAGAAGCTCCACTGCTACCCCCGCATCAAGGCGCCATCCAAGACCCAAGGCATGTGGCCCCGCGGCGTGACCGCCCACGCCCGGCGCCTGTGCGCGAAGAAGGAAGTTGCCAAGAGATCCAGCGGACCTGCGGAGGAGTACCCGCGCTCCCTCCATCGCTGCGTCAAGACCGCGCACCCCACGCCGCGGCAGCGCGCGAGGACCAAGACAAAGTTCCACCACCCCAGCAAGCTCCGGTGTCAACAGCAGGCTGCAAGGCCCTTGCCCCCGAGCTTCGCAATGTTAACTGGCCTGGGAAGTTCAAGCCCGACCAGCCTCCATGCTATGACGGCACCCCCGACCCTGTGGAGTTCCTACAGCTCTACGAGCTAAGCATCGAGTCGTCCAGCGGTAACGAGAAGATCATGGTGAACTGGTTCCCCATGGCCCTCAAGGATGGCTCATGCTCATGGCTCCTGAACCTGCCCACGGGATCGATCTCCACCTGGAGCGAGACGCGCGACCGGTTCATCGCCAACTTCCAGGGCACTCGAGACCGTCCCCCGGCCGCGGGCGACCTGGAGTGTATCAAGCAACAACCAGGAGAAACCCTGCAGAAGTTTATCCAACGCTTCAATAGTGTCCGCGTCAAGATCCCCAAGGTCACGGACGAGGCCATCATCTTGGCGTTCTCCGATGGCGTTCGCGACGTCAAGATGAAGGAGGAGCTCGCTATCCACGAAGATTTGTGCACGTCCTTAGAGCTGTTCAACCTCGCGACCAAGTGCGCCAGGGCCGAGGAGGGGCGCCACTCGCTTGTCGAGCTCCCCGCTACTGAACCCGAAGACAAGAAGGCCAAGAGCAAGGACGTAAAGCGCAAGGGAGCAGCAGTGCTTGCAGCCGAACCAGAAATGAAGAGCGGTCGTGACTACCCGGAGCCACCCAAGAACGGCCGAGCATTTTGCGCCTTCCACAATGTGCACAACCACAACACTCATGACTGTCAAGAGCTCAGGGGCCTCCGCGAAGGATGCGTCATCCAACGCCCTGAGCGCGGCAACCGTGGCTACGGCCGTGGGGGAGGTCGGACCGGAGGATGCTGGGACGACCGTGGCCCCGCCCAGGAGTGGCGTGATCAGCCTCGGGAGGACCGTTGGCGCGGCCAGCCCCGTGAGGACGCCTGGAGGGATCAGCCCCGAGAGGACCGTCCTCAGGGCAGGGCCGGCCTACCACCGCTGCCATCGCCAAGGAGAAATGACGACCAGGACGAGGGGGCTGGGGGCTTCCAGGAGCCGCGTGTCATTGCTTGCATCTTGGGCGGAGCACAGGCCCCAGCTTCTCATCGCCTCTTCAAGCAGTTCGCCCGTGAAGTAAACGCGGATCTCCCCAAGCTCGAGGCTACCCACCCACTTAGGTGGTCCAAATGCCCCATCACCTTCAGTTTAGCAGACCATCTCAAGTGCGCAGCTACGATTGGCGCCCTCCCGATGCTTTTCTCTCCCGTCATGAGCAATGTCCAAGTTACCAAGACCCTCATCGAAGGTGGCGCAGGACTCAACATCCTGTCCATCAAGACATTCGACAGCCTCCAAGTACCCTACGAACAGCTAGTGCCTACCAAGCCCTTCTCCGGAGTGACTGATGGCTCCAACACTCCCGTGGGGCAAGTTCACCTACCTGTAACCTTTGGAAAGCATGAAAACTACCACACTGAGCTCATCGACTTCGATGTCGCCCACATCCATCTACCTTACAATGCCATCCTTGGGTATCCGGCCCTAGCCAAGTTCATGGCAGTAACTCACCATGGCTACAATGTTCTCAAGATGCCTGGAAGCAGCGGCGTCATAACCATCGCCTGTGAGGAGAAGGATGCAGTATGCTCACTCGAGCGTGCTTACCAGGCGGCGGCTGTCGAGGATCCGGACATCGACAACATCATCTACCCAGCAGAGGTCATTCCCAAGAAGAAGAAGCAGCTGCTGGCCCTGGAGCATCATGAGGACGCAGCGCAAGGTGATAGCACCTCGGGACCTGCACCTAGGGAGGGACTTGCACCTGGCGCCCCCCTCAGGCTGGGCTCGGGGGCTCTCCTCTGGAGGGCCTCTGACCTAGCCAATGTCATGAGGGATGCGCTCGGGCACCATGTGGAAGAGTGCTTCGCTGCACACTTCCCTCTGAAGGCCTCCAGGCGTGAGGCACCAAGCGCTCATGAGTTCATCAGCCAGACCATTGAAAACCTATAGGAGCCGAAAGCCATGCGGGGCAAGTGCCCCTCATCTCCTCCAAGGGCAGCCGTTGGCCCAGACTGAGGAGACGGGCTGCGCGTTTGCATCAACGTCCCGGCACTCAATAGGATCGCGTCTCAGGAGCTCTACTGGCCTTCCCAGGTGGGCCGGTGCCAGGGTCCCCCTCACAGCTACGTGCGCATGCCCTTCGGCTTGCCGAACCAGGCGGCCCTGCACCAGCGCCACATGCGGGAAGTCCTGGCGGCTCACGAGGCCAGGCACAAGGAGATCCAGGCGGAGTTGGACTCGGCCCTCTGCGAGATCTGGGGAGTCCCGGAGCCTCGCGAGGGGCCGGAGCCAGGCGGTACATAAGGAGCAACATCTTCATCGAGCACGTTCAGCTACAACAACATTACTTCAGCGACTATGCCAGGTGATATCTTTCGATTTTTGTTCAACTGGGAGCGCCCCTCGGGTAGCATTATTCCCAAGTCGCACGGACCTGTCCCTGTGACACATCCTTTTGCACCTCAGGTCACCTTTTGGGGGGCACCCCTCGGGTTACACTATCCCCAGGCCGTGCAGGTTCACCCTGGTGGCATGTATCTCCCTTGCATTTGACCAAAGCTAGTGTTGTCACCTCTGTCATTTTGCATTCGGATCACTCGACTAACCATCACCCCTCCGGGTCTCCTTCGCCACTTAACGGACTTCTATTCATCTCGCAACGGGGCTGCATACGTTGGCACAGTGCTTGTGCTCGGGTCCGTCCTTACAATGCTGACAAACCTGAGGGACCGAGCTCTGACCCGCGGCCCGCTCCGCAAGCGTCACCTCGCCAGGTCCTCGGTGCCTTCGTATCCCTACGGAATTATCGGAAGCCCAGCGCGGGCGCGACCCTAAGTTTTTCTACTGCATGCTAACCCACCGGAGTCTTAGGAGCACGGCGACAGACAGTCCCATCGGTCTCCCCTCCTCACGTGGTTCGCTTGCGCGTTAAAGGGGGGGGGGGTCCCTGAGCATCGTGTCTCAGGGGCTCTTACTGTCCAGCCCTCACCCCATGGCCTTGACCACGGCATCGCAACCTGGCATGCCAACGGCAGCTGAGCTTTGCTTGAGGATCGGGACCCGAGGATGCAGAGCGTCAAGAAGCATGAGAGGAGGGGAGTCGGTTCAGAGAGCTCGGGCCTGTTCATACGTCAAGGGGGACCCTTGGGCATCACGACCCAAGGGCCTAACTGGTCCCGTAGCCCCTCACTCCCTGGTCTTGTCCTGGTTTCCGGTCAAGGCCAGCAGCGGCTGAGGTACGCGCGGGCCGGGCCCTGCCGACGGAGAACATCAAGGCCTGAGTCTAGAATTCCCTTCCTCGGGTCCGTTCGTACGTCAAGGGGGGCTCCTGGGCATCGCAACTCAGGAGCCTAACTGGTCCCGTAGCCCCTCACTCCCTGGTCTTGTCCTGGTTTCCGGTCAAGGCCAGCGGCGGCTGAGGTACGTGCGGGCCGGGCCCCGCCGACACAGAACTCCAGGGCCAGCAGGAGGGAATTGCGAAATCTCAACCTCATGAACGAGCCAGGAACACTGTTTGGGGGAACCACCCCGCGATCGTCAAGATAAGTCATTAATCCCTTGATGCCCCATCCACGCTCGCTCAGTGGGATTCGGTAGTGACGCTTCAGCAATGTGCCTCGCTTTCTTAGCCTCAGGAAGCCGCTTGCACGCCAAGGGGGACCTCTTGAGCATCGCGCCTTAGGAGCTCTTACCGGACCTCGGGCCGCTCACCTCCTGGCCTTGACCACGGCATCGCGACCTGCCATACCAGCGACGGCTGCAGCTTGCCTTGGGACCGGGTCTTGTCGGCGTAGAGCACTATGCAACCGAAAGGGTAAAAAAGGGGTGATATTGCTGAAACGAGGCTCGCGAACATAGTGCGCTGGCAAAACAACATGATAGAAGTGAAAGCATCACAAGTTATTTACACACCCTAGTGGGGTTGGCTTTGAATCCTCGCAAGGAACGCCACAAAGGGTCTTCAGGGGTTCCCAACTACGGTCTCCATCTCCAACGGCATCAACAGCGGGCCACCTCCGACCCTAGGCGGGTCACCACCAGCGACGTGCCCGCGAGCCTGCCGTGTTTCGGGCGTGCCGCGAGCTCGGGGGCGCGTAGCTGTCATCGCTTGTCTCCGGGGATTCGGCAGACTCGGAAGAGCCGCTAGACCTCCGGAGGCCATCGCTGCCATTGGATAAGCTAGTGGCGGAATCAACGTCCGGCGCGTCGCCAGCAGCATCGCCTTGGTGGCCACTTCTAGGGAAACATTCTAGGCGGCATCCTTCCTCGTCGAACACCTTGAAGCGCAGCATGTAGGCGCCGTCGAACTCGAAGTGGATGGCGAGGGCGCCTTCCGAGCCGCAAGCGCGAGAGACCTCACCCCATCCGCAAGTCATGAAGACCTTGCCTGAGGAGACGACCTCAACCTCCGCCCTCGTCGCTGGGGCCCGACACTTGGCCTGTCGCAACCACAGCCCAAGCAGCCCCCTCGGTGGCACCTCCGCAGCGAAGAATGGCGGGAGGCGAATCCAAGATCTAGGAGGCATCACCGCCCACACCATGAACTCATGGGAGGAGCCTCAGGCGTGAGCTCTTGGGACAACAGCGCATACCACAATGGCATGGTCGGAACGGCCATGGCACGCACGGCGCTGAGCGCCAACTACCTCACCGTGGCCTGGTGCCCTGGCGTAAAGGGGCAACGGATAGCCAGGAGGGGGACGCTCGTGCCAAGGCCTCGTCACTTCCGGCTTCATGGCGGCGCCATGAGGACGGAGTGGCCTCTTCTTCGGGGGGAGTACCACTAGCTCCTCGCGAGGAGTCTTCCCCTTCTGAGCGGCGAAGAATCTTCGGATCAGCGCCATGAGCGACACGACCGAGCACGGGGCAAGGAAGAAGAGACGAGAGGAACGAAGGAAGAAGATGGGTGGCGGAGGCTACACTCGCCGCCTTATTTATACCCAGGAGAAGGCCAACCGCCAGCCCCCGGAATCACAGGTAATAATGATTCGTTGTGCATGCAGGGACTTGTCAAGTCGTGTAGCCTCCAAGGCTGCGTGGGGATGTGGAGACGCCCACGTCCCATCAATCGCCACACGTCAAGCGAGGCCGCAGGCTTTGGGGCCTGCGGCGCTCCGCCCTTGGCCCTTGGCTTCATCGCGAAGCCAAGCCCGAGCACACCTTGGGCCCGGGGGCTACTGTCGGCGTTCTGGGAACGGGGGTACCCAGACTTGCCTGCGTGCGGCCGAGGGCGTGGCTCACAAGGCGGCCTGGTACGGCCCAACATCTTCAGTAACCACTCAAGACCCTCGCAAGGAGCCAAGCCTCGTGAGGCAGACAACGCAAGGCATCCCCTGGGGCGGCCTCGCCAGGCCGGCTCGTGAGGATCGGAGATATCAAGGCAAGGGGAACCTCGCGAGGTCCTCGTGACGTGAGCAGTGACGACCAATGCTAGACGGGTGCCAGCGGGTGCAGAGTGCCAGTTTCCCCTTTGGTGTTAAAGGAACAGGTGCAAGCAAGGAGTCCCGAGGCATCAGGCAAAGATTTCCATATCGGTGCAACGAGACCAAGACCAGCAGGATGGCAGGACGGAGGTCATCACAGAGCCCACGACGGCGTCACCACCAGAGCCTTTAGCAGGAGAAGACCACCTTTTGTCAAGATAGCTTGTACTAGCTGTCCCCCTTCAAATTTGGCCGTTGTGGGATCCCTTCTGGCTCAATATTTGGGAAGAGGACCCGGGTCACTATAAATAGTACTAGCCACCTTCATAGCGGGGGATCAGATCATTGAGACTTGTCATACACCACAAGCTCACCCGAGCTCAAGAACACCTCTCCTCAAGAGGCAGTTCATCCATGTACTAGGTCTTGCTCAGCCTACAAGGCAATCCACCACACCACACTGAATTAGGGTATTACACCACAATGGTGGCCCGAACCAGTATAAATATTGTGTCTTTTGTTCATCGGATCTGACGAGCTAGGCCTAGGGCTGTTGAGTAGATGAGCTACGGCAGAAGGAGAGATCTTCGTGTGCACCCCAGAGTTTGAACCTTAAGGATTTTGCCGGAACCCTAGATCCAATAGCTACTTCGGATTGGTGAAGCGGTTCATCGAAGCGAGTCCGCGAGTCGACGCGTTGAAGCGTTCGGCCTGCATAGAGGGTGCTCGGATGACCTTCGCTCGTGTGAAAATGCATTGGGCGAAGATGAAGGCGCATGACATAGCCACCCTTGGCCCGCCCGAAGGCAAGGACCACCGCAAGCCGGAGAGATACTTTGAGGACGTCATAGAAGGCGCCCGCCTTGTAGAAGGCCAGTGCTCAAAGGATATTATCTTTGAGTAATTGTGTCTACCTGTAAAGACTTAAGCTTATGAATCGATGTATATATAATTTTTGCGCTATTATAATGTGAGCGACTTTCACCTCCTGTGCGGTCATTTATTTAAATCTGAAAGTTTCCAGTCATCGGCTTTAGCCCCCATGTAAATATTACTGGGGTGTTCAGTCATATGCATAAACAATCTTTATCCAACGTCTAGGTGCATGTAGGAGGTGTATGCGGAGCGAACCAGGCAATCAGACTATGCGGCTTTATTGCTTTCACTTAGCCATAGGAGTTTGACAAGTGGGACTAAGTACTAGCCCCTGGTGCGTATATGGTATTTCCGAATTAAGGTATCCATTTGTAAATGGCTGGGCAAAAAATGGACCCTTCGTATAACATGGGGTAGATCTCCATCGATCATAGTATGATATGACACTAAGTCACCGGATCGCAGACCAGATTCTCGCCTATCATGATAGTTAGTTTTCGGCTTTCTCTACTAAGGTACTTGACCGGACGAACCTGAAGTACAATCGCTGTAGTTCTCCCTTTACACCCTAGAAGAACAATTGGGAATGTAGGGGTAAGCACAGGAGCCGGGCAACCCAACTATTGACCCAAGACATGATTGGGAACTGCTGCATATAAAGCAATATCCAGGACGCCAAACACTCCCCATAGGTGTTCAGACTTTTCATCATATGCCGGGCTGAATACAGCCCCTGGTAATGGACCCTGGTGTCAAGGCACATGTGGCAATCTAACATGGGGAGATAACACAGGTGGTGAGAGAATAAAACTCCAAACACAATATGAACCAAGCTGCTTCTATAATATCCCGTTCTAGTACGGCGAGTCGTAAACTTACAGATAATGCCGATAACTTCCTTGGACATTTTACATGCTAGAAAAGTATAAAACAAAAAGATATAAAAGGTTTACACAAGGTCTTAATATAAAAAGAAACCTTAGTGCGGGCCCTGCTGCACGTCTGCGCCGTTTTCTCCTTTGTGATGTGTCCTTGACGGGGGAAGTGTGATGGCCATCTGTAAAATAAAGAAAAAGAAAAAAACCTGGAAAAATGAATCCAGTGTGGCCGTAAACAAAGCTGGTTCATTTAATGAACCTTGAAAGATAACTTTAGAGTCCGAATAGGGTCGAGCCAAACTATGGACTATTCGTATGCAGTGTGCCCCCAGCGCCGCCCAAGGAATTTTAAGGGCATACTTGTGTACACGAGGCACGCATGCTACCACCTTATGGGGCAGTCGATGGGGGCGTAGCTGCTAATCGAGCTCAGGTTCATCTGAGCTGCCACACTTAGGCGTAGGCTAGACACGTTTAGCTGTGTCCGTGGTCTTAACGACCGATGAGCTGTTCGGCTTGAATAGGCCACTTTGGAATTCGGCTGCTAGGGCTGCAGTGTCCTCCTCTGTGCGGAGAGAGCGCTCCATATTTCCATTGACCGTGATGATGCCATGTGGTCCAGGCATTTTGAGCTTTAAATAAGCATAATGCGGGACTGCATTAAAGCAGGCGAAGGCCGTTCTTCCGAGTAGTGCATGATAGCCACTTCGGAACGGAGCTATGTCGAAGATTAGCTCTTCGCTTCGAAAGTTATCGGGAGAGCCGAATACAACCTCCAATGTTAGAGAGCCCGTGCAGCGGGCTTCTACGCCCGGTATCACTCCTTTAAAGGTCATGCTGCTTGGCTTGATTCCTGACGGGTCTATCCCCATCTTGCGGACAGTGTCCTGGTATATCAGATTGAGACTACTGCCTCCGTCCATAAGGACTCGAGTGAGATGGTATCCATCGATTATTGGATCGAGCACTAGGGCAGCCGAACCCCCATGACAGATACTAGTCGGATGATCCCTGCGATCAAAGGTGATCGGAAAGTCCGACCTTTGGTTGAATTTGGGGGCAACATCCTCAACGGCATAGATATCTCGGAGTGCGCGCTTGCACTCCCTCTTGGGGATATGAGTGAAATAGATCATGTTCACTATTTTGATCTCCAGTGGAAATTTCTTCTGTCCTCCTGTGTTCTGCTGGCGAGGTTCATCCTCGTCTTCGCTCTAAAGTCCCTTTCCCTTGTGTTTGGTGTTGAGCTTGCCGGCTGATACGTCTCCAACGTATCTACTTTTCCAAACACGTTTGCCCTTGTTTTGGACTCTAACTTGGATGATTTGAATGGAACTAACCCGGACTGACACTGTTTTCAGCAGAACCGCCAAGGTGTTGTTTTTGTGCAGAAATAAAAAGTTCTCGGAATCGCCTGAAAATCAACGGAGATTTATTTCAGAAAATATAAAAAATACTGGCAAGAAGATCCACACCTGGGGGCCCACGGGCCGTCCTCGAGGGTGGGGGGTGCGCCCCCCTTCCCAGGGCGCGCCCCCTGCCTCGAGGGCAGCCCGGTGCCCCACCGACGTATCCCCAGGTCCTATCTATTCCGTTTCATGGAGAGAAAAATCAGGGAGAAAGAATTATCGCATTTCACGGACGGAGCCGCCGCCAAGCCCTAATCTCTCTCGGGAGGGCTGATCTAGAGTCCGTTCGGGGCTCCGGAGAGTGGAGATCATCGCCATCGTCATCATCAACCTTCCTCCATCACCAATTCCATGATGCTCACCGCCGTGTGTGAGTAATTCCATCGTAGGCGTGCTGGACGGTGATGGGTTGGATGGGATCTATCATGTAATCGAGTTAGTTTTGTTAGGGTTGATCCCTAGTATCCACTATGTACTGAGATTGATGTTGCTATGACTTTGCTATGCTTAATGCTTGTCACTAGGGCCCGAGTGCCATGATTTCAGATCTGAACCTATTATGTTTCGATGAATATATGTGTGTTCTTGATCCTATCTTGCAAGTCTATAGTCACCTACTACGTGTTATGATCCGGCAACCCCGAAGTGACAATAATCGGGACCACTCCCGGTGATGACCATAGTTTGAGGAGTTCATGTATTCACTATGTGTTAATGCTTTGGTCCGGTACTCTATTAAAAGGAGGCCTTAATATCCCTTAGTTCCCAATAGGACCCCGCTGCCACGGGAGGGTAGGACAAAAGATGTCATGCAAGTTCTTTTCCATAACCACGTATGACTATATTCGGAATACATGCCTACATTGCATTGATGAACTGGAGCTAGTTCTGTGTCACCCTAGGTTATAACTTCTACATGATGAATTGCATCCAACGTAATTTCCCATCACCGATCCAATGCCTACGAGCTTTACCTATATTGCTAGTTGCTATTTACTTTTCCGTTGCTATTATCACAAAAACTACAAAAACAATATCTTTACTTTTATTGCTGCTACCACCACTATCATATTACTCTGCTACTAAACTATCTTGCTGTAGATACTAAGTTTCCAGGTGTGGCTGAATTGACAACTCAGTTGCTAATACTTAAGAGTATTCTTTGGCTCCCCTTGTGTCGAATCAACAAATTTGGGTTTAATACTTTACCCTCAAAAACTGTTGCGATCCCCTACACTTGCGGGTTATCAAGACTATTTTCTGGTGCCGTTGCTGGGGAGCATAGCTCTATTCTTTAAGTCACTTGGGATTTATATCTGCTTATCACTATGAAGAATTTGAAGGACTCAAAAACCAAGATCTTACCCTCAACTACGAGGGGAGGTAAGGAACTGCCATCTAGCTCTGCACCAGATTCTCCTTCTGTTATGAGTAAACTTGTGACACCTACTCCTGCTATTGAATCTGATATGTCGTATGTTCTTGATGATGCTACTACTGCTATGTATGATGAAACTATCTCTATGCCTGATACTGTGCCACTAGGTGAATTTCTAGATGAACAAATTGCTAAGGTTAGGGAGAGTGCAAATGTTTATGATATTTATGGAAGTGATGATGAAACTACTCCCAATAGATATGAATTGCCTGTTGTTCCTGAGGGTTATGTTATGGATGAAGAAACTGCTAGAGACTTTCTTGCTTGCAATGATAGATATGATCTTAAGAAGTTATTAGCTAAGCTGAAAGAAAAGTCCTTGAATGATAGATTGAAACACGACCCTGCTTTTGCTACTTGACCTATCTGTGTCACTGGTAAGGATTATGAATTCTCTGTTGATCCTGAATTAATTACTTTGGTTGAATCTGATCCTTTCCATGGCTATGAGTTTGAAACTGTTGTGGCACATCTTACCAAGTAGAATTATATAGCCACCCTTTTTACCAATGATGAAAAGATCCGTTACTACTATATCCTTAAGCTATTTCTGTTCTCGTTAAAGGGTGATGCTAAGACTTGGTTTAATTCTCTTGATCCTGGTTGTGTGCGTAGTCCCCAGGATATGATGTATTACTTTTCTGCAAAATATTTTCCCGCTCATAAGAAACAAGCTGCCTTACGGGAAATATATAACTTTGCTCAAACTGAAGAAGAGAGTCTCCCACAAGCTTGCGGGAGGCTTCTCCAGTTACTTAATACTTTGCCTGATCATCCTCTTGAGATGCATGATATACTTGATCTCTTTTATAATGGACTAACCGATGCCTCCAGAGACCACCTAGATAGTTGTGCTGGTTGTGTTTTCAGGGAAAGAACAGTTGAACAAGCTAAACTATTATTGAATAATATGCTAGCCAATGAAAATAATTGGACGCTTCCTGAACTAGCCCTTAAGCCAACTCCAAAGAAAAGAGGCGTTCTATTTCTCCGTCCTGAAGATATGCAAGAGGCAAAGAAATCCATGAAAGAAAAAGGTATTAAAGCTGAAGATGTTAAGAAATTACCGCCTATTGAAGAAATACATGGTCTTGATAACCCGACACAGGTAGTAAAGGTAAATTCTCTTTATAGATTTGATGAAAGTGATATTCCTCGTTATAAGTCTGCTAGCCAATGCTTAGATGAGTTTGACAATTTTATTGTGAAACAAGAAAACTTCAATGCTTATGTTGGTAGAAAATTACAACACAATGCTCATATGATTGAACGCTTGAGAGATTATCTGTCTAGTGCTAAAGATGAACTGAAACTCATTAGTATACATGCTTCCATGGTTACCACTCAAGTAGAACAAGTACTTAAGGCTCAGAATGATTTGCTCAATGAATTAAATAGTAAGAATAATGACTATGTTGTTAGAGTTGCAACTAGAGGTGGTAAAATGACTCAGGAACCTTTGTATCCTGAGGGTCACCCTAAGAGAATTGAGCAAGATTCTCAGAGAGCTAATTTAGATGCACCTAGTTCTTCTAAGAAGAAGAAAAAGAAAAATGATAGAAATTTACATGCTTCTAGTAAACCTGTAGCTCACCCACCTAAGAATCCCAATGATATATCTGTTTCTGATGCCGAGACACAATCTTGTAATGAACATGAACCTAGTGATAATGTTAATGATGATGTTCATGTTGATGCTCAACCTAGCAATGATAATGATGTAGAGATTGAACCTGCAGTTGAGCTTGATAACCCACAATCAAAGAATCAACGTTATGATAAGAGAGACTTTGTTGCTAGGAAACACAGAAGGGAAAGAGAACCATGGGTTCAGAAACCCATGCCTTTTCCTCCAAAACCATCCAAGAAAAATGATGATGAGGACTTTGAGCGCTTTGCTGAAATGATTAGACCTATCTTTTTGCATATGCGTTTGACTGATGTGCTTAAAACAAATCCTTATGCCAAGTATATGAAAGACATTATCACCAACAACAGAAAGATACCTGAAGTAGAAATATCCACCATGCTTGCCAATTACACTTTTGAGGGTGGAATGCCTAAGAAATTAGGAGATCCAGGAGTACCTACTATACCTTGCTCCATTAAGAGAAACTATGTTAAAACTGCTTTGTGTGATCTTGGAGCTGGTGTTAGTGTTATGCCTCTCTCTTTATATCGTAGACTTGACTTGAGTAAGTTGACACCTACTGAAATATCTTTGCAAATGGCCGATAAATCAACTGCTATACCTGTCGGTATTTGTGAGGATGTGCCCGTTGTAGTTGCAAATGTTACTATTCTAATGGACTTTGTTATACTTGATATTCCCGAGGATGATAGTAAGTCTATTATTCTTGGAAGACCTTTTTTGAATACTGTAGGGGCTGTTATTGATTGCAACAAAGGCACTGTCACTTTTCATGTCAATGGTAATGAGCATACGGTAGACTTTCCGAGGAAACAACCTCAGGTCTTCAGTATCAATTATATTGGAAAAACTTCAACTATTACTATTGGAGGTATTGAGTTTCCTATTCCTACTATCAAGAAGGCATATGACATACTTATAGTTGGGGACATACATATCCCCATTGAGGTAACATAGTGTTATTCGAAAAATTTCCGATTTCATGTTACTCGGAAAGAGTTTATTACAAGACCCGATCAACCTTGTTAATGGATTCCTTTTGATAAATATGGGATAGGTGAATCTAGATAGCACAAACCTTCTGTACCCTTCTTTTACTTTCTGTTAATTAGGCTAAATAAAATAAAAATAGCCTTATATGTCTGTTTCCAGACTTATCCGTGCAATAAAAAAATATCCCGAAAATAAAAGTTCTCCAAATGCCATGAAAATGAAATATGATTTTTTCTAGAATATTTAAGAAAATATGGCACTGAACACACAGCGAGGGGAGCCAACACCTGGCCTCGAGGGCACAGGGCGCGCCCCCTGCCTCGAGGGCCCCACGTGGCCCCCTCCACTTATCCTTTCACCGAGACTCTTCTTCTTCCTCCCAAAAAAAATCCCCAGCCAGCTCAAACCCGAGTTCCAGCTCGTTTTGCTGCCATTTTCGATCTCCTTGCTCAAAGTACTATTCACCAAACAGTTTGGGGAGATTGTTCGTTGGTATGTGACTCCTCCATTAATCCAATTAGTTTTTGTTCTAGTGCTTTATTTGTTGCAAATTTGTGCTGCTGTGGTGAACTTGTTCTTGAGCTTGCATGTCAAATTTTCTTGGTCCCAAGTAGTTCTAATGCATGATATAGCTTCTAGGCACTTATAGGAGTTGTTGCTATCAATCTTGTTGAGTTTGGTTAACTTTTATTTGTGAGTTACTAAAAATTTCAGAAAATTTCAGAAAAATGTCTAGGAAAAACTTCCAAGGTGGTCCGTCAAGGAAGCAAGGACCAAGGCTCGCGTTGCGTGAGCCGGATGATGAACCACCAAGGGATGCTGATGTGCGGCCTTGTGAATGGCCGTCAGATGAATTTATGAGTCAAGGAGGCATCAAAGATGAATTCTATGCATATGTGCGTAACGCTAACCTCGAGGACTTCATGCAAGATAAGTGCATCCAATACCGTGGCTTGACTGATAGCTTTGTGAGAAGGTTTAAGTTTTCATCTTCACGTAATTCTCACACTGTCTTGTTTGATCTATATGATAAATCTTATACCATGGACTTAGAGGATTTTAATGAGGCCTGCAAGCTCCCAAAGTGGGGCAGTATGAGTGATCCTCGTAAATATGAATTTAGAGAATTCCTAGCTAGTATTACAGTGGGGGAATCCAGGGACATCACACAAGCCACCACTGGGAGCATACATTTTCCTGCTATTCATTACTTTGCTCTCTTTATCGGTAGATGCTTAAATGGTAAAGATGAGGCTTTTCACATGTGTATCCCTGATCTTAGCGTTCTCAGGAGTGCTGCACTAGGTGATAGGCAATATAATCTGGGAGCTATTAGTGCACGTAGGCTACACCATAAGGTTCTAATGGAGATTTATTTGGTGGGATCTATGCTACTCGCATAGCCCGCTATCTTGGTGTGTCTGTGCACCCTTATGATGACCCCTTACCTACTGTTTATTTAGACTGTAATGCTATGGCTAGTCACCGGTTTATAGAATGGGATAATCAAACTCTCAAATATCGACTAATCTTTAACCGGCAGCATGCCATCCCTATTGTTCTTCCTGCCCCTACTTTGTTTAACTTCAAGGAAAAGGGGAGATACACTATAACTATGGAGGAGGCAAATGCCCATTATAACATGACGAAAGCAGCCCGCCTTCGAGCTGCAGCTCAGCAGGCAGCAACTGCTGCATCTCAGTACGACCCCAACTACAACTTTGGATATCCGTCAGGCTAGTACTGGCCATAGACCAACTTAGGCCAAAAGCCTAAGCTTGGGGGAGTACGTGTTTCTTACAGACTTACATTCATGTTCACACACTTATTCTAGTTGTCGGTGCTCACACTCTTTCACTGTACCATCCATGCTTAGTTAAATTTATTTTTCTTAGTCTTTTTCTTGTGTCCTAGAAAAACCCAGAAAAATAAAATAATATTAGTTGTAGCTTCCAACTAGTTTACTTTCTTTGCTTGTAGTAGTAACTAAAAATAAAAAACCAAAAAGATTTCCCGTTCTTCTTTTGCTTGTTTGGAGCTTTCCCGTGTAAATAGTTTCTTTTATTTTCTTTAGGGGTTAATAGTAGAAGACCATAATTAAAATGTTTGTTGGCTCTCATATGCTTTGTTGTTGATTTAACCTTGAGCCATGTTACCTTGTCTTCTCTCTGGTATAAAATGTCTGCAGATTCCAGCTTAGTCCAATGCACGCGCACTATTATTATTTTCCACACCGTTCGGTCGTGCGAGTGAAAGGCAATAAGGATGATATATGATGAACTAATTGAGATGAGAAAAGCTGGTATGAACTCGACCTCTCTTGTTTTTGTAAATATGATAGCTCGTTGTTCTTGATTCAGTTTGTTATGAATGAAACATGTTTGCAATGACAATTGGAGATCATAGCTGCTTATGCCATGCTTAATTAGCTGAGAGTTTATAATGGTCTATCTTGCGTGCCAACATGATATTAAAATGGTTGTGATGTGGTATGATGGGTGGTATCCTCCTCTGAACGATTTAAGTGACTTAACTTGGCACATGTTCACGCATGTAGTTGAAACAAATCAACATAGCCTTCACGATATTTATGTTCATGGTGATTCATATCCTACTCATGCTTGCATTCATTGTTGATTAATTTTAATGAATGTTCATGACCGTTGTTGCTCTCTAGCTGGTCGCTTCCTAGTGTCTTTCTAGCCTTCACCTATACTAAGCGGGAATACTGCTTGTGCATCCACTTCCATAAACCCCAAAGTTATTCCATATGAGTCCACCATACCTTCCTATAGGCAGTATTTACCCGCCGTTCCAAGTAAATTTGTATGTGCCAAACTATAAACCTTCAAATGAAATTCTGTTTTGTATCCTCGAACAACTCATTTATCAACTAGGGATGTCTATATCTTCCATGCTAGGTGGGTTATTCTCATGATGAGTGGACTCCACTCATCATTCACGAGAAAATGGCTGGTAATCGGGATGCCCAGCCCCATGATCTAAATCATAATAATTAAACAAAACTCCCCCAGGGTTGTTGCTTGTTTGCACGGTAACCCGTGGATTCGGCTGGCCGTGGAGTGTGCTTATTGGTGGTTGGGGGAGTATAAACTTTTACCATTCTGTTTGGGAACCGCCTATAATGTGCGTAGCATGGGAGATATCGAGATTCTTGGTTGTTATGTTGACAATGAAAGTATACCGCTCAAAATGTTATTCAATCTCTTTTTAAAAATAGAGCTCTAGCACCTCTATAAATCCCTGCTTCCCTCTACCAAGGGCCTATCTATTTACTTTTATGCAGAGTCATCATCCTCTTGTCAAAGAGCACCAGTAGGAGAGCACATCTGTCGTTGCATGTATTACTATTAATTTGCATTGAGTATGATCATGACTGGATCTCTTTTACCATGAATTACAATCTCTAGTCAGCCCTTGATCTTTAAAGGTGCCCTGCATTTATGTTTTGCGGTCTCAGAAAGGGCTAGCGAGATACAATCCTATTATATCATATCATGATTGTTTTGAGAAGTGTTGTCATCCGAGGTTTATTATTATTGCTCGCTAGTTGATTATGCCATTGATGTGAGTAGTCTTGAGACCTGAAAGTTATTGTGAATGTGGTTAGTTCATGATCTTGTTGAAAACCTGAATGCTAGCTTACATATTTACAACAACAAGAGCGAACAGAGTTTGTCAAAGTTTTTCTTTATCACTTTCAGTTTATCAACTGAATTGCTTGAGGACAAGCAAAGGTTTAAGCTTGGGGGAGTTGATACGTCTCCAACGTATCTACTTTTCCAAACACTTTTTCCCTTGTTTTGGACTCTAACTTACATGATTTGAATGGAACTAACCCGGACTAACGCTGTTTTCAGCAGAACTACAATGGTGTTGTTTTTGTGCAGAAATAAAAAGTTCTCTGAATCGCCTGAAAATCAACGGAGATTTATTTCAGAAAATATAAAAAATACTGGCAAGAAGATCCACACCTGGGGGCCCATGGTCCGTCCTCGAGGGTGGGGGGCGCGCCCCCTGCTTCGAGGACAGCCCGGTGCCCCACCGACGTATCCCCAAGTCCTATATATTCCGTTTCGTGGAGAAAAAAATCAAGGAGAAAGAATTATCACGTTTCACGAGACGGAGCCGCTGCCAAGCCCTAATCTCTCTCGGAGGGCTGATCTGGAGTCCGTTCGGGGCTCCGGAGAGTGGAGATCGTCGCCATCGCCATCATCAACCTTCCTCCACCACCAATTCCATGATGCTCACCGCCGTGTGTGAGTAATTCCATCGTAGGCTTGCTGGACGGTGATGGGTTGGATGGGATCTATCATGCAATCGAGTTAGTTTTGTTAGAGCTTGATCCCTAGTATCCACTATGTTCTGAGATTGATGTTGCTATGACTTTGGTATGCTTAATGCTTGTCACTAGGACCCGAGTGCCATGATTTCAGATCTAAACCTATTATGTTTCCATGAATATATGTGTGTTCTGGATCCTATCTTGCAAGCCTATAGTCACCTACAATGTGTTATGATCCGGCAACCCCGAAGTGAAAATAATCGGGACCACTCCCGGTGATGACCATAGTTTGAGGAGTTCATGTATTCACTATGTGTTAATGCTTTGGTCAGGTACTCTATTAAAAGGAGGCCTTAATATCCCTTAGTTTCCAATAGGACCCCGCTGCGACGGGAGTGTAGGACAAAAGATGTCATGCAAGTTCTTTTCCATAAGCACGTATGACTATATTCGGAATACATGCCTACATTGCATTGATGAACTGGAGCTAGTTCTGTGTCACCCTAGGTTATAACTTCTACATGATGAATTGCATCCGACGTAATTTCCCATCACCGATCCAATGCCTACGAGCTTTACCTATATTGCTAGTTGCTATTTACTTTTCCGTTGCTATTATCACAAAAACAACAAAAACACTATCTTTACTTTTATTGCTACTACCACCACTATCATATTATTTTGCTACTAAACTATCTTGCTGCAGATACTAAGTTTCTAGGTGTGGCTGAATTGACAACTCAGTTGCTAATACTTAAGAGTATTCTTTGGCTCCCCTTGTGTCGAATCAACTAATTTGGGTGTAATACTTTACCCTCGAAAACTGTTGCGATCCCCTACACTTGTGGGTTATCACCGGCCTACTTGAAGACCCAACAACTACGGTTGGTATGGTTCGTAGGTTTAGCCGGGGTGCCATGGATCTGGCAGGGCCTGTCTAATATTTTTTCCAGGCTAGATGGACTATCTTTGTTGCCTTTAAATGGCTTCTTCCGTTGACCGGGTCTGGAGCCATTGAATCCGGCGTTTACCGCTGTATCATCTGGGCTTCCATTATTATTTCGATGTTTGTTTTTGTTACGTCGTGGCTTTCCATTGCCATCCCTGGCTTCGGATGTGCCAGGGTAGCTGGTGCTGCTATGAGCTAACCAGTTGTCCTCGCCCACGCAAAAACGGATCATGAGTGTAGTTAGTGCTGCCATTGTCCTCGGCTTTTCCTGGCCGAGGTGTCTAGCTAGCCATTCGTCCCAGACACTGTGCTCGAAGGCCGCTAAGGCTTCGGCGTTCAGAAAGTCAACGATTTGGTTCTTCTTAGTGAGAAACCAAATCCAAAGCTTACGGGCTGACTCCCCGGTTTGTTGGATTATGTGACTTAGATCATCAATATCTGGGGGCCGGACATAGGTCCCTTGAAAATTGGCCCGAAAAGCATCCTCAAGTTCTTCCCAAGTTCCAATGGAGTTTTGTGGGAGGCTGTTCAGCCAGTGCTGAGCTGGTCCTTTCAGCTTGAGGGGTAAGTATTTGATGGCGTGGAGATCATGTCCACGAGCCATATGGATGTGAAGAATAAAGTCTTCTATCCAGACAGCAGGATCCGTTCTTCCATCGTACGCCTCGATATTTACAGGTTTAAACCCTTCTGGAAATTTGTGATCCATCACCTCATCGGTGAAGCACAGAGGTTGTGCGGCACCCCTGTATTTTGCTATGTCGTGGCATAGTTCCGATGGTTGTGATGTTCGGTATTGGCCCCGAACTGGTATATGACCAGCATATTTGGCTTGATAACCGCCGTCACATGCGGGAGCACGGTCCCTGGATCCGTAGATGGATCTGGTCTTGCTAGCCTTTTTGTTCAGGTCCTCATGTAGATCGTGTTCCTGGCCCTGAGCCGCGGCCTCCTTTCCTTTACGGGGAGGTGGTGCGGGCTTGTGTATGCTGTTGCTAGGCACTCTGTCCCGTCCACGAGGTAGTCGGTCCGGCTTATCGGCGGTATTGTTCTTCAGTGGTATAGGCGCAGTAGCCTTGTCGTCGAATTCAGGCAGCAATTTGCGCTTAGGATAGCCCTTTTTTGGCGATTGCAGCCATATTTTTCCTCAGTGTCTAGCACTTCGTTCCATCTATCATTGAGCGTATCCTGTGCGGCTTTAAGCCGTCACTGCTGCTTTTTCAGGCTCCTTGCGGTGGCAATAAGACTCCGATGGAAGCGCTTTTGTTCTAAGGGTTCTTCTGGGACAATGAATTCGTCATCGCCCAGGCTAACATCCTCTCCGGAGACAGGTTGATAATTGCTGTCTTCGGCATCGCTGTGATCAGCTAGCGGTCCCGAACTGTGTTCGCCGTCCTCTCACTCGTCCTGCTCCATCGCTGGATCTGCGGGGTCATCGGCTTGGTCCGGATTATCACCGTCATCAGTGATAGTTTTGCTATCTTTCCCTTTACGGGATCAAGATCGGCGCTTTTGACGCCGACGCTTGGGAGGTTCATCGACGGGCTTATCCTTATCGGGATTATTATCGTCGTCCTCCTCCTTCTCTTTAGGTGTGTCCACCATGTATACATCGTATGAGGACGTAGCCGTCCATCGCCCGGTTGCGGGCGGGTTTTGGTCTGGATCTGCTTCGGCTTCGAGGTCCATCCCTTCGAAGTCTTCAGAAGCGTAGTCAAGTAGCTCGGTTAAATCTTTGACCGTGGCTACCAAGTTGGTGGTGGGTGGGAAGCGAAATTCTCCATCATCTGCCTCGAGTTCAAACCGGATATAATTCGGCTGTGAGTCCCCTGCTAAAGAGAGGGATTTTAATGAGTTTAGCACATTTCCTAAAGGTGAGTGCCGGAAGATATTTGCGGTGCTAAATTCGACGACAGGCGCATGATCAAGCTCGAAGGACACAGATGCACATGGTTTGGAACCTGTGGCCGGAGACGAGTTCAAAGTTCCGGTAGCACGGATCCCGCTCAAGGTTGGGTCTATGTGCGGTCCAGCGCCGCTGAGTCTGCGGCTTCCATGGCGGGGTTGAGCTTCCTGTCCTCGGGTGACGCGATCTGCTTTGGATCTAGGGCCAGAACAGTTATAGGTGCTATCCCCTGGATGTGGCCCGATGATAGATTTAGGTCATGTTCATCGTGGTGGTAGGGAGCGGTTACCATGTGCTTGAATCCGTCGAAGATCAAGTCTCCGCGGATATCAGCAACGTAGTTCAAGCTTCCAAACCTGACCTGATGGCCAGGGGTGTAGCTCTCAACCTGCTTGAGGTGGCCTTCTATGTTGGCACGGAGCATGAAGCCGCCAAACACAAAAGCTGGCCGGGAGGGAATATCTCCCCGGCCGTAGTGTCGTCATTGTTGACGAAGCGATCCATCGGTAATTCGGTTGACGACATAGTGTAAATATCAATGAAAGCACCAATGTCGGTGTCAAAACCGACGGATCTCGGGTAGGGGGTCTCGAACTATGAGTCTGCGGATCGATGGTAACAGGAGATAAGGGACAGAGTGTTTACCCAGGTTCGGGCCCTCTCGATCGAGGAAAAACCCTATTCCTGCTTGATTGATCTTGATGAACATGATTACACGATTTGATCTACCTCGAGATCGTAATGGCTAAACCCTAGAAGTCTAACCAGGGTGATTGCTATGAATCGGTTATTGTTGTTCAGCCTCTACGGACTAAACACTCCAGTTTATATATGCACCGGAGGGCCCTAGGGTTTATACATGACCATCTTGCAGAGGAAGGAAAGATTACACCCGAACCTAAAACCTGCCATTATACGCACACAGGAGTCCTATCCGGATACGAGAGATGATCTTCAGCAATGATCTTCACGGCCCACCAGTCCGGCCCACCACGAGTTATCCGGCTACATGAGGACCCCTCAATCCAGGACTCCCTCTGTGGGTTACATGTGGAGTCCTAGTAGGATTATGACTATTCTATTACAAGTGGAATCCTAGTCTTGCTTCCCTTGTAAGGGAATTATTCCTTATGTCTTCTTAAGCCGGCCCACCACAACATGAGTCGACCTTCCCATAAGCCGCCTTCTAGGACATTGGGTCCTGTCATTCTTGGGCCTTCTCTATGAACCGTCTGTCCAGGCCTCTCTGATGAGCCGGCCTCCTCACGAGCCGCCAAGTCCAGGCGGGTTACTGATGAGGTGCCAAGTCCGTCCGGGTTATCAATGAATTTCCAAGTCCCGGTCGGGGCATACTTCAGGCCGGGTCATACCGCGATGTATATCCCCAACATTCCCCAAACAACTTTTTAATCTGGTTCCTTTTCTTTCTAGTCGTTGTCGTGTTATGAAAGAAACAAGTGTTGCGATCCCCATGCAATAAACAATTTGCACGACCACGCTGTACCTAATAAATCTCCAATTGTTCTAGCAAATTTTCAATGAGAACCAAAATCTCCTTTTGTCATGCTTGGAAATCCACATTCATAGGGCCGCTCTGTAGCTTTTCCAACTCTTTTTAACCTTTTTATTCTTTGTTTTGGGCCTCTCAAAACCTCATGATCCCGAATGTGCAAATCTGACTGAAGCACACGAGTACGATCAGCGAGCTTTGGCCCAATACCTATCATCTTTGCCTTTTCCCATGCGGTCGGTACGAAACGACACCTATGGGACCACTGGAAACCCTTCTACGGTTGGCGGGCGCGAAGTTGTGCAAAGAGCAGGTCTAAGAGTCAGCACATCGATCGTTTACCCAGGTTCGGGCCGCGAGGATGCATAATACCCTAGTCCTGCTTTGGTGTATATTTGAGTGTTCTTGAGTTCTTGAGCTAGCTACGGTGCCTATCCAGCTTTTCAGGATCCGAATCCTCCTCCAGTATGCTGCGGGCCTCCTTTTATAGTCTAAAGGGGTTGACATAGTGGCACACAGGAGGTGGAAAAGTATACAGTGTATAGGCTTATCCCATGCCATTATGGGACAAGGAGCATTAAATGCGCTGCTTAGGTGTCTATTTACTTTATCGGGACGGAAAAGAAGCCCGTCCCATCCGTGGCCTCTCTGTCTGGTTGCAACGCGCGTCCAGGCCAGCGAGGTAGGCAGCTGAGGTGCCATCGCGGTAGGGCCTTCACGAAGACCTGCATGCCACCATGCAGGTGCTTGACTAGCTGGCCCAGGAACCACGTATCGCCACGTGGGTGCCTACCTGGGCCAGCGGGTCGGCCGCCGAGCTGGGGCGGCGACGGGGCGGCAAGGGCTTGCCGCAGACTTGCTTCTGTTCCCGGCAGGGGTCTTGTCGGGGCCTCCGTGAGTATCTTGCGGCAAGAGGCTTGCCGGGGCTCCTGGGCGTCTTCGGTAAGGAGCCTTGCCAGGGCCTCGTGGGCGTCCTCGGCAAGGAGCCTTGTGATCGCCATGTCTTCTGGTTCTTATTTTGGGAGTCATAGATCTTTGTCTTCACAAAGATCTGCATGCCATCACATGGGCGCTTCCTGAGCCTTGGCTCCAATGTTGTTGGTACCGTTGGAGCCCATAGGCTTCAAGGGTGGCTGTGACGGAGGCGCCTGAGTGAATCGCCCCAACAAGATCCCTTGCCGGGGGGTGCGCTGGCCGCCCCGGCAAGATTCCTTGTCGATGGAGAGTCTATCTCCTTGTTTGGTCTTCTCGTGCTACCTGTCTTGGCGTTGTTCTGGTAACTCCGTGTTCCTGGCTTCCTCCTTCTGCCCTGTTATGTTTGGCCACAGGCGTGGCTCTGACTGCCTGTGCACAAGTAAGGGGTAAAAAAGAGCGCTCCAACTTTTGTACACCGACAGGAGTCCCCGGGCCTGGGCCATTGATAAGCGCAACGCATTGTTGGGCTAGGCCCAGAACGGTGTGCGGGCAGTGAGGTTGGATTCCATTTATCGTAGTGACTCTTCTGATGGTTGCGCTTCCCCACGATCTGCGCTGACGTGGGGGTCGTGTGCGGGGTGGCCGCATCGTGCTTGCGTCATTTTGTGGTTCCAAAAATAGTAAAGAGGCAGTTCGCGCTCTCCTCATAAAGAATAGAGGAATTCGTGGGGGCGCGACCCATTTACTAAGTGGACTTAGGTCGCTCCACGATCACGGGGGTGCAAAACGGCCATACCACGTGTCATCCAACTCCCGATCCGCCCGCCACTTATCCCTCATGCATCGGGGAGGGTGAGCGGCGGACACAGAGGGCGTGGGCATTAATGCCGAGGGGGGGCCACACGCCGCTGATTGGAGCAGCTGGTCGGTCCTGTTCCCTCGTGCCTTCGGCGTTTGGACTGGTCAATTCGGGCGGTCGCTCTTCTATAAAGAGGGGAGGAGAGGAGCGGTGCTTCTCACCCCCTAATTCATCTTCTTCCTGTTTGATTCCTTCCCTCCCCAAGGTATGCCGAGAGGGCGCGGTCATGGCCGTGCCTCCGCGGAAGCGACTAGGTCGTCTTCCCGTCAGAGGGCCGCGGTGGTCAAAGAGGAGCCGGATGCCTCAAATGGGGGGCATGCTGGAGGCAGAAGCGCCGGCCGGCGTCGCGGCCAGCGAGGCGGTCGAGGTAGAGGCAGACGAGGTCGGGGGACACCCGCGCCATCCTCGTCTCTGTCTTCATCTCCTTCATCATCTCCTCCTGCCTCCCCACGCGGCCATGTCAAGGACACGACATTGGATTTCATCCTATAGCTACGCGAGCCGCCGCGCAATCGCCTCCGCCTTGCTGGAGCGTTCGCGAGGGTGTTGGAGGTCGACCAGCCACCAAGGCTGAGGCTTCACATGGAGGGGTGTTGCCATGGCGCCATGTGGGTGGACACCAAGTTTCCCACCCCTCACGTGATTCTCCCTCGCCGGGGGTGGAAGACCTTCGCGCGTGCCCACTACTTGGTGAAGGGGCACGTCCTCTGCTTCAGGCTAGCGGAGAGCGACCTGCTCTCCGTCAAAGTCTTCGGGCGCTTGGGACACAGGCTAGGGTGTTCTGTGGAGAGCTCGACCGACAACGAATACTCCTTCTCGAGCGAGAGAGATGGGGAGGACAGTGGTAGCGATGACGAGGGCGGCGGGTGGGAGGATGACGAGTCCGACTAGGCGGCGAATACGCCGTCCCTGGACGGTGCTGGCAGTACCATTATCTGCACCGCCAGCCCCTCGAACTTCTCGGGGTTGCCTCCTTGGGCGGCTGGCATTGGAAGGCTGGAGAAGGCAACGAAGGTGGGCGACGGTCGTCATGTCGGATTACGCGGGCGTCAACCCGTGCATTGCCGGCCCGCTGCCCCATCTTTCGGCTCTTGTCCTTGCGCCTCCTTTGGGACAGCCGTCGGGATGTTCTCTTGGTGCTTTTTGCTGCTTGTGCTTCGTCAAGGCGCTTCTTTTGCCCTTCGCCATCTTGTTCCATTTCCTGAGGAGAGGGACAAGAAAGGGATTACGGGCACCTTATCTCTTTTTAGTTTTTAAGCTTACAAGCCTTTGTAAGATTTAAATCCTGTAACCCCCTTGCTTATGTATGAATTCCGTATGAATTGTACTTGTTTACAACGTATTTATGAAGAGAAGGGTGTTTGCCGGGTTCATTTCTGCGCGGGCAAGAGCCACACCAAGGAACGGATCCTTGTTATCTTAAGATAAGGAACGTGCCCCGGAAACAAGCCTTGATGTTCCTTCGCCGCCCCATAATTGTATTCGTGCCCTTGGCGGGAATAGTAACAGGGCAGGGTCAGGTCCTTTACTCGCTCCGTTCCCATCACGCTACCATCCAGCCCCGGTCCAAGACAAAGCTTGTTGGACATAAGGAAAAGGGGAGCACGATGGCATAGGAGCAAGCGAAGCTTTGTACGTTCATGTTCCATACGGAAGAAAGGAGCGGGGCGAAAGACTTATCTGGGTCGTGTAGCTCCAGGCAACCTTGTCTTGCCGTGGTTTGACCTTTGGTTGTGCAGCCCCCCGGCAACCTTAGCCTTGCCTGGGTCGGAGCATCGGCTCGCCTCCTTTCTTTCAAACGGTTCAGCAAGGACGTCCATGTATCTTGTGAATCAAGAGGACAGAAAGGAGACAGAGAGATGCAAACTCGACCTCTATGCTAGGGGTTAGCCGCCGTTAAGCTCTATCGACACTAACAAAGATAGAGACTCAACCTAGCATGCATGCTAAAACTGAGGGCGCCAGCGCTTCGTTTATTTATGCTCAGGGTATGCACCTGGCTTTGTACGAAGGGTTACATGCCTTGGCAGCAAGGCTTGTACAAAAGGGTGGCTTGCCGGGAGGCCTGGCAACCGCGCCTTACGGGTAAAACTTGCGAATATGTTCGATGTTCCAGGAGTTACTCACTGGGATCCCATCTTCGGTCTCCAGGCGGACTGCGCCAGGCCTAGTGACTCGTATTACCCGATAAGGGCCTTCCCACTTCGGCGTCAACTTGTTGGAATTCTTGGCCGACTGAATATGCCGAATAACAAGGTCACCTTCCTCAAAGCCTCGGGCATGAAACTTGCGCCTATGATAGCGGCTCAAGGATTGCTGGTAGCATGCTGCTCGTACAGCCGCCCTAAAGACGATCTTCCTCGAGGAGCGTTGCATCATCTTTCCGCAGTCTCTCTTGCTCAAGCTCATCATAAGCGAGCACTCGGGGTGACCCGTACGTGAGTTCTGTGGGGGGAACTGCCTCCGCCCCGTAAACGAGGGAGAAGGGTGTCTGGCCGGTGGCTCGATTTGGTGTCATTCTGATCGACCAAAGAACCGCCGGCAAATCATCGATCCAGCGCCTTCCGCACTTGTGTAGCCTATCAAAAGTCCTTGTCCGGAGGCCCCACAGTACTTCAGCATTTGCCCTTTCTGCCTGGCCGTTGCTTCGTGGATGTGCAACAGAAGCAAAACATACTTTGCCGCCGAGGTCTTGCATATATTGCATGCCGGTGTTGCTTGTGAACTGCGTACCATTGTCGGTGATGACTCTGTTTGGTACACCAAAACGGCAGACCAGGCCCTTGAAGAACTTGACGACCGACTGTGCTGTCACCTTTCTCACTGCTTGCACCTCCGGCCACTTTGTGAACTTGTCGATTGCTATGTACAAGTACTCAAAGCCCCCGATGACACGGGGAAAAGGGACCAATATGTCGAGGCCCCAGACCGAGAATGGCTAGGAGAGAGGGATTGTTTGGAGAGCTTGAGCTGGTTGATGAAGTTTCTTCGAATGGTACTGACACGCTTCACACTTGTTTACTAGTGTCGTTGCATCCTGGAGGGCAGTGGGACAGAAGAAACCCTGCCGGAATGCCTTGCTGGCAAGGGCTCTTGACCCTTTGTGGGAGCCACATATGCCTCCATGTATCTCTGCCAACAGCTCCAGTCCTTCCTCCCGGGTGATACACTTCAATTTCACGCCGTTTGGTCTTTTCCTGTACAGGACGTCGTCGACGAACTGGTACATGGCGGACCGACGGGCTACTTTCTCCTGTTCTTCCCGCTCTTCAGGAAGTTCCCCAGTCTGGAGGAATTGGATGGTATGTTGTGCCCATGCCGGAGCCTGGGGCTCGACGACAAGAACCAAAGGCATTTCCTCTGCTATGGGAGCGATTGCCTCTACGTCTAGGGCTTGACGCCTCGCCGGAGTCTGTTGCCCCACGGCAGGCTCAGCGTCTCCGGCAATACTTTTGCTGGCCACCCCTACCGGTTCGGCAGGAAAGTACTTGTGGGGGCCTGATTTCCTTCGCTTGCTCGGCTCAGTCGATGGTTCAACAGATGGGCGAAATAATCGGAGCACAAAGGTAACTGGTTCCACAGGTAGTTTGATTGCGACGCGTTTCGACAAGTAGTCGGCGATATCGTTCTCCGCTCGTGGGACGTGTTCAGCTTGTATACCGTCGAAATGCTCCTCCAGTTTCTTTACTTCATCCATGTAGGCTTCCATCAACGGGCTCTGGTAATCTTTGTTTACTTGCCTGACGACGAGCTGCGAATCTCCTCTGATGATGAGCTTCTTGATCCCGAGGTCCGCCGCGATCCTGAGACCGGCAAGCAGTCCCTCGTACTCGGCAGTGTTGTTTGTTGATACCTCCCTGGGGAAGTACATCTGGATCACATACTTGAGGTGCTCTCCGGTGGGTGCAACAAGCAGCACACCAGCACCGGCGCCTTGCAGCGAGAAAGCCCCGTCAAAGTACATAATCCAGTCGCGACTCACACCCTTGCCGGGGAGAGTAGTCTCCTGGATCTCCTCGTCAGGCGTTGAGGTCCATTCTGCAACAAACTCTGCCAAGACTATACTCTGAATCATTGAAGTGCTTTCAAATTTCAAACCGAAGCTTGACAGCTCCAGGGCCCACTACACAATCCTCCCAGTCGCATCTGGGTTATGCAATATTTGTTGCAATGGGAGGCGGGTGACGACGGTGATTTCATGTGCTTGGAAGTAATGACGCAACTTCCTCGAGGCCATAAGGAGGCCGAAGAGCAATTTCTGCACGTCGGAGTACCTCGATCTAGCCCCCTATAATAGGGAGCTGGCAAAGTAAACTGGGTGCTGCATCATCTTCTTCTTCTGCATCACTCCATCCGGCTGCGTCTCTTCGGCCCTAGTGGCATCAGGTGATGTCGTTGCTATCGCTTCCGTATTGACCTCCCTCTGGGCCACTAGCGCAGCACTAACCACTTGGTTCATTGCCGCTAAATACAGCAACAACGGTTCTTGTAGTTTAGGCGCGACCAGTACCAGTGTAGAGGAGAGGTATTGCTTCAAATCTTGCAGTGCCACTTCGGCTTCCGGGGTCCACTCCATTGGGCCCTCCTTTTTCAAATTCTTGAAAAAGGGGAGGGCGTGCTCGGCAGATTTGGAGATGAACCTGCCCATGGCGGCAACGCATCCAGCAAGCCGACGCACATCCTTGATTCTCCTGGGCGCTTCAATCTGCTCGATGGCCTTGATCTTGTCTGGATTGCCTCAATTCCACATTGTGACACGAAGAAACCGAGAAGCTTGCCGGATGGGACGCCGAAGACACACTTCTCAAGGTTCAGCTTAAGGTTGATCTTGCGCAGATTCATGAATGTCTCTTCCAAGTCTTGGACGAGCATTGCTTTGTCCTTGGTTTTGAGAACTATATCATCCATATAAGCTTCCATATTTCTATGTAGCTGAGGCTCAAAACCAATCTAGACCGCCCTCGCAAATGTTGAGCCAACACTCTTCAATCCGAAAGGCATCCGTATAAAGCAATACGTACCACATGGGGTGATGAAAGATGTCTTCTCTTCATCTTCTCTCGTCATGAAGATCTGGTGGTAGCTTGAGTAAGCGTCGAGGAATGATAACAAGTCACACCTGGCTGTGGAGTCCACAATCTGGTCGATGCGTGGCAATGGGAAAGGGTCTTTTGGACAAGCCTTATTAATGTTTGTGTAGTCTATACACAGCCTCCACTTCCCATTTTCCTTACGCACTACTGCCGGATTGGCCAACCACGTTGGATGGAGCACTCCTCTCACTAAGCCGGCTGCCTCTAACTTTCTGGCCTCCTCTCTGATGAACTCTTGCCGCTCCAGATCTTGCTTCCTGACCTTCTGCTTGACGGGTCGCGCATGAGGGTAGACAGCAAGATGGTGCTCAATCACCTCCCTGGGAACGTCGGGGATGTCAGACGCTTGCCATGCAAACACGTCGACATTCGCCCGCGGGAAGCTAACTAGCGCGTCTTCCTATTTGTTGGCGAGGGCAGAGCTTATGGTGAAAGCCCCTCCCATGCCGTCCTCCTCGACGGACACTCGCTTGGTTTCATGTGGAGTGGCTCTGGATTTCTTGCTCTTGCCGATGCAGATCTCTAGCGTGTTCTCGACGGGAACGCTACACTCCAAAGAGGAGCGCTTGCCGGAGTAGGCGCGAGATGTCTTACCGGTCTTCTTTCCTCCCGGGGCTTCAGTGGCAGGAGCAAGCGCCTTAGCGGCAGTCGCTGCAACTGCCTCCCGGGAAAGTTGACCAGCGCTGATCACCGCATCCTTCTTGTCAGAGGGGACGGTAATGATGGACATCGGCCCAGGCATCTTCAACATGTTGTAGGCGTAGTGCGACGCCACCTTGAATTTGGCCAACGCTGGGCGGGCGAGAATCCCATTGTAAGGCAAGGGGATCTCGGCTACATCAAAAACAATCCTCTCCGTCCTGTAGTTTAGCTCGCCCCCAAATGTCACAGGTAGCATGACTTTACCCTTGGGCTGGCTTCTTCTTGGGTTGACTCCCTGAAACGAGCCCGTCTCTTTGAGGTCTCCATCAGGGATTTGCAACCTTTTGATCACGATGGGCGAGATCAAGTTCAGGCCGGCCCCGCCATCAACCAGCATCTTCGTCATCTTGAGGTTGCGTATCATTGGTGAGACCAACAATGGCAAACACCCGACAACAGTCGTGCAGTCAGGGTGATCGTCGGCGTCAAAGATGATAGGAGTGCCGGACCACATCTGCGGCTTCTGGGAATCGAACGACGGCACCGCTGCTGTGATCTCACGCGCCCACATTTTAAGTTGGCGATGGGAGGAGTGCAGGGAGGCATCACCGTCGATGCACATGGCCTCCGTGGCCTTGTGGAACTCTTGCTCGCCGGACTCATCGTCCTCTTCGCGATCATCATCTTTTTGCTTCTTGTCACGGCCCCGGGCGGGTCGTTCTTGTTGGTTATCTTTGCCGCGGCGGCCAGGCTGGCCGCCACATTTCTTGCCAGATCGTACTGCACCATCTTGGCCCTTCTCCTTGTCTCGTCTCTCGTACTCGGCCTTTTGCTTCTCCGTGAGCTGCTCGACTTGTCAGCAGTTCTGGAGGTCATGGCCTTCGGTACGGTGGATCTTGCAGTATTGCTTGTCAGAGCTTCCCGGCTTGTCCGCGGCCGCCAAGGCCCGGCAGGCGACACACCCGGTGATTTCCTTGCCGAGGTCGTCTGCCTTTGTTTTCTTGGTGGCGTCAGCGTCGTCGGATACCTCAATGGCAAGCACAACTTTGCCCTTGCGTTTCCTGTTACGGCGTCGACTCTTTTTCATTGGGGCGATGGCATCTTTGTCCGAGGAACCGGTTTCCACACCGGCGTCTTCGCCGGGGTACTTCCCTCTTCTGACCGGGCGCATCTGTCGGCTAGAACATAAAGTTCAGCCATATCCTTGACTTTATTCATCGCCAGCTCCTCACGCATCTTGCGGTTGCGCATGTTCTGGTGGAACACGCTGATGATGGCGACAGGATGAACGTCTGGGATGTTAAACTGCACTCGGCTGAACCTCTGTATGTACTTGCACAGGATTTCACCTTCCTTCTAGGGGATGACATGCAAATCTCTTGCTTGGCCACGAGCCCGGTGGCCTCCCGTAAAAGCGCCAATGAACTCATGGCACAAATCCGACCAGGAAGAAGTGGAATCCACCGGCAAGTGCATCAACCATGACAAAACGTTGGGTTTAAGTGCCAACGGGAAATAATTGGCAAGCACGTTGTCGTCGCGTGCTCCAGTAGCCTGCATCGCGATGGTGTAGATGCTAAGGAACTCTGATGGGTGAGTCTTCCCATTGTACTTCTCGCCAACGTCGGGCTTGAAGGTGCGGTGGGTGGGCCACTAGAAATGCTGCAGCTCACGGGTAAAGGCTGGACAGCCTACCTCGTAAGGTAAGCCTCCAGATCCTCCCGGTGCTGGGTTGTCCACAGCAGGCCCCGCCCGTCTATCCGACTGGTGGCGCGCTTCGCGCCGGCGCTCGATGGTGGTTCGAGCGTCCTCGTGGGCACGCTCTCAAAGAACTTGGCGCTGATCACGGTGGGTCCGTGGGTCGGACGACGCTATGGATACGTCGTCGCAAGCGTTGTCCCGACGTGCCGGCACAAGTGATAGGTCGCGAGGAGGAGGAGAATGCACCGTAGCCGCCATGCCTCTAGTCCTTCCACCGCTGGTGTGTGGTGGCTCGGGAGAGAGTCGGCCCGAAGGCCCCGTCGGCCAAGGTTCATCCTTGTTGGCGATGGCAACCAGGCTACGGACGGTAGCTTTGCACTCGTCGAGCTTCTCTGCAGCACGAGGGAAGTCGAGGAGCAACTGAGCACGCGCTAAGGCTTCCGCTGGCGTGGGTGGCGGGGAGAGCTGCGTGGATCGAGACGCGCTGCGACTTTTAACCATGTTAGAAGGAGTTCTATCACGGTCCTGCAGCTACACGCCATCCTTGCCAGCGCCTCGGTGAGCATGCTGATCTTCCGCATCTCGTGACTGATGCGCGGGGGTCTTTCCATGGTGGCGCCCGGGGTCCTCTGCGTGGCGATGCTGCTCATCACGCACGACCTGGGAGGAACACGCCGTGGGCGCTGCCGTAGGCATCTTGGAAGTCGCCGCGTCGCCCGTGCGGGGTACGACGCCGCTCTTGGAGGGCTCCGCGCCGCCTGCGGGGGCCCGGCTCCACCCTTGGACTTGGTGGCATGTGGCTCATCGTCTCGCGCACGAACGACGCCGCATTGTGACGCCCGGGTAATCAAGCTACAGTAAGCCTATGGTAATGATGCCATGTCACCACAATTATTGTTGCTAATCTCGCGTTAGTCCAAAACTGATCCAAAATCCAAATTCAAAAAAACAATTCAAACAATTAAAGTTTTCAAAAGTCAAAAAACAAAAATGTCCTCATTGTGACAAATAATTCATAAGATATGTTGGTGGAGAAACCAAGTCTTTATAAAATGGTTAAATACAATAAACTAATTAAATCAGTAGCTAAAACCATTAATTAAATGCCTTTTATAATTTGTAGAATACTAAACTATATAATTTTGGAATGAAACTTTTGGTGGTTGTGACATTATTTGTAACAACAATTTAGGTGCCACTTTGGTATTTTATTAAAGCTAAAATAATTAGGAACTAAAAGAAAACAGAAAAGAAAAATAAGAAAAGGTAAAAAAACAAAACCAAAAAAAAGAGGGGGGGGACCCGCCCTCACTGGGCTTCGGCCCAACTGGCCACCGGGCCAGCGAGGCTGGCCCACCACGCCTCCCTTAACCCTCGCGGCCCCGAGACCAAACCCTAACCACTACCCACTTGCCCCCCATGATCCCCTTCTTCCCTCCCCACGCGATCTGGATCGGGCGCATGCTTCGCCCCCGACGCGGTCGCCTTCGCATCGAGCACTCCGTCATCGACCCGACCCCGACACCGCCGCCATCGTCCTCGTCCCCTCCCCGCATCGCTACCTCACGCCTCGCCGACCCCCCGGTGCATCTACAACGGGGGTGAGCCCCGCTCGCACCGACCGTCCCTTCTTTCTCCTTGCGCCTCCTCGCGGTCTCCCGCGCCCGCGTCTTCGCGCGCCCCAGCTTTGCTCGCAACCCACCCGCCGTGCGCCATGCTGCCGTTGCTGCTGGCTGCAGCTGCCACTGCTGCCGCCTCGCCGAGCATATGTGCTAGCACCCGCGGCCACGCGCGCAGCACCTTGGCCACGCCCAGGCACGCGCTTGTGTTAGCTGCGCCGTCGCACCTACCGTCGATGCCTCCCTCCGCTTCCCGCAACCGCATCGGAGCCCTGCACCGCCGACGCCGCCACGCCCGCGGCTACCTCCGACGCTCCGACGCCCACGCTCTACCTCCGCCCCGACCCTTCCCGCACTCGCCCGCGCCTGCGCGCGCCATCGCGTCTCCTCGCCCCGCCCGACGAGCGCGCCCGGGGCCCCACCCTGGCGACCGTGCCTCGCCCCGGCTGTCTCGCTCGGCCACAGCCGCTCGAACTCCGACCGTCACATGCCCCATCCCTGCGCCCCCGTGCCAAGCTCGCCGGAGACACGCCTTGGCCGCAGCCGCGCCTCGGGCGTGTCCGTCCTGCTCCCCCTTCCGCTCGCCTCGTCCCGCGGCGGCATGGCCGCGCGCGCCGCCGCTCGCTGCTTGCGGCGGCCGCCGGCAGCTGTGGCCGGCCCCGGCCTCCAGCCCTCACGGCGCCGCCGCCGCTGCCGCCCACCGGCACCCCGCCATGACCGCGGGTGTGGGCACGCGCCCAGCGCCAGAAACCGATAACTGCCGCCCGATAGGCCCCTGTGCCTATGACCGGGGGCCCCACAACACCAAAAACGTTTAAAAAAAAGAAGATTTGAAATAAAAATAAAATAAGAAAATAAAATAATAATAGTAAATAATAAAAGTTTTAATTAATTAATTACTTAATTAACTTAATTAATTCTATTAGAATAACCTAATCACTAATTAGCGTAATTAACTGTTAATTAACTAATCTGTCAATGACATGCGGGCCCACACGTCAGTTTGACTCAGTCAACTGACTGGTTGACTGCTGACGTCATGATGACATCAACAGACAACATTATGGATAATTAATGTTAGATTTAAATAAATAATTAATTCTAGAAAATGTTATAAACTTTAGAAAATCATATAAAATAATTCGTAACTCGGATGAAAATAATATATATATATATATATATATATATATATATATATATATATATATATATATATATATGAAAGTTGCTCAGAATTTCGATACGAATCCGAATACGCGGTCCGTTTGTCAACCACACATACCTAGCATAGAAAACCTGCAACTTTTCACCTCCGTTTCATCTGCCAGAAAACGCCTAACACTGGGAATACCTTCCCGGATGTTTTCCATCCTCGCCAGTTTCACTCAGTACCGCGTTAGGTCACACGTAGCACCGCGTTTTGCCATGTTACACTTTGTGATGCTTTGATTGCTTTATTATGTTCCCCCTCCATTACTTCTCTCCGATAGACGCCGGGACTGAGACTGCTAACGGTGCCACTGTGATCGACTACGTCGACGACGACCGCTCCTTCTTGCCAAAGCAACTAGGCAAGCCAACCCCCTTGATCACCAGATATCTCCCATTCTCTTCTCTCTTATTTTTGCATTAGATTTGCTAATGTTGATGATTCGTTAGCTCCTATTCTGTTGCATAGCCTGTCATGGTTGCTACTATTGTTGATACCTTTACCTGCTATCCTAAATGCTTAGTATAGGATGCTAGTATTCCATCAGTGGCCCTACACCCTTGTCCGTCTGCCCTGCTATTCTATCGTGTCGTGATCACTTGGGTGTGATCACGGGTATATACTACATACACTTTACATGGCACATGATGTGACTAAAGTCGGGTCGGCACATTGAGTACCCGCAAGTGATTCGATGTGGGGGCTGAAAGGACAGGTGGCTCCATCCAGGTAGTGGTGGGCCTGAGTTCCTGATGGCCCCCGAGTGGATCTTTGTGGCGGAGCGACAGGGCAGGTTGAGACACCCAGTGGAGAGGTGGCCTGGCCCTGGTTGTTGTCCGCGGTTATTTCATAATAACACGCTTAACGTGTTTGGATATTTGATCTGAGTCTGGCCATTGGCCTATACGCACTAACCAGCTACGTGGGAATAGTTATGGGCACTAGACGTCGTGGTATCAGCCGAAGTCTTCTTGACGTCTGCGACTGAGCGGCGCGCGCCGGGTTGGACCGCGTAACGTAACTTCCTTAGTAATGGAGGTTGCTAGGTCTGCTCACCGGCCGCGTACGCAACGTGCAGGTGTGCGTTGGGCGATGGGCCCGGACCCCTGCGGGCCTAGGACTTAGACCGGCGTGCTGACCTCTCTGTTGTGCTTAGGTAGGGCTGCGACGTGTTGATCTTCCGAGGCCGGGCATGACCCTGGAAAGTGTGTCCGGCCAAATGGGATCAAGTGTGCTGGGTTATGTGGTGCACCCCTGCAGGGAAGTTAATCTATTCGAATAGCCGTGTCCTCGGTAAAAGGACGACCTAGAGTTGTACTCTGACCTCATGACAACTAGCACTGGATACTTAATAAAACACACCCAAACAAATTCCAGATATAACTCGGTGGTTGCTCTCTCTCAGGGTGATGTGCGGGAGGATCGCCGGGTAGGATTATGCTATATGATGTTACTTGGTGAACTTACCATCTACTCCCTTCTACTGCTGCAAGACGGAGGCTGCGAGAAGCGGGGATACTTGTTACTTTCCAGCTACCCTCATCTTCTGCTGCAAGATGGAGGTTACGAGAAGCGTAGTCTTCGGTTGGATTAGTTATCCCCCTCTGATTCTGGCATTCTGCAGTTTAGCCCACAGATATTACCCCTTTACCAATATATCATTGCATATGTAGTGTATATCCTTGCTTGCGAGTACTTTGGATGAGTACTCACGGTTACTTTTCTTCCCCTTTTCTCTCTCTTCTCGGATGACGCAACCAGATGTTGGAGTCCAGGAGCTAGATGATCCCTAGGATGTTTCTACGTGGAGTTCGGCTTCGAGGAGTAGTTAGGAGGTCCCAGGCAGGAGGCCTTGCCTTTTTGATCGTTGTTACTTTTGTGCTAGCCATCTTATGGCAACTTGTTTAACTTATGTCTGTACTCAGATATTGTTGCTTCTGCTGACTCTTGTGTTTTCGAGCTTATGTATTCGAGCCCTCGAGGCCCCTAGCTTGTAATACAAAGCTTGTATTATTTTAATTTGTGTCTAGAGTTGTGTTGTGATATCTTCTAGTGAGTCCCTGATCTTGGTCGTACACATTTGCGTGCATGATTAGTGTACGGTCAAATCAGGGGCGCCACAAGTTGGTATCAGAGCCGACTGCCTGTAGGAATCCCCCTTTCCAACTCCTTGGCCGAAGTTGAGTCTAGTCTTTGAAAAACAAATTTACTAAATTGTTGTGTGGCTCACGGGCCCACAACACAAATGGATGGTGTTAGGATCTTTTATTCCTTTCTACGCTCTGGAACTCTTATCTCTCTCCTATTCGGGTTAAATGATTTTACTAATTATGACACTAGGTTCTCGTAACTATTTCTCCCGGAGAGGCCTCATTCCGAAAGATCACCTGCTTCGTCAGAAGACTCTGAGGATATCCCTCGATATTTTCCCCAGACCCTTGTGCTAATTGTCTTTGCAATTCACTGCCACCAATATATCCATATGGATATCTGCATGCACTTGGCATTCTCATGATCATTCCTTGTCGCTCTTGTTGTTAGAAGATGCCTCGAAAAATTCTCCGTTGTCCCAAGAATCCTGACAAACAATATTTCTCATAGATAATCTTAATCATAAACTCACAATTCATCGGATCTCGACAAACACACCACAAAAAAGAGATTACATCGAATAGATCTCCTCGAGGACCGAGGAGAACTTTGTATTGAGATCCAGAGAGAGAGAGAAGAAGCCATCTAGATACTAGCTACGGACCCGAAGGTCTGTGGTAAACTACTCACAACTCATGGTGAGGGCGATGATGATGATGTAGAAGCACTCCGTGATGGATCCCCCCTCCGGTGGAGCTCCGGAACAGGCTCCAACATGGGATCTCACGGGAACAGAAGGTTACGGTGGTGGAACTAGGGTTTTTTCTCCTCCTCTGATGGTTTTGGGCTACGTAGGCTTATATAGGTGGAAGGAGGACACCGGGGGCCTCACGAGGGACCCACGAGGCAGGGGGGCGTGCCCCTCACCCTTGTGGGCACGTCGTGGCCCCTACTTCGTGGTTCTCAAGTCTCCCGTGCGTGATTTTCTCCAAAAATATCTCTCCCGAAGGTTTCATTCCGTTTGGACTCCGTTTGATACCCCTTTTCTGTAAAACCCTAAAACATGCAAAACACAGCAATCTGGACTGGGCCTTTGGGTTAGCAGGTTAGTCCCAAAAATAATATAAAAGTGTATGACAAAGCCCATTAAACATCCAAAACATCATAAATAATAGCATGGAACAATCAAAAATTATAGATACGTTAGAGACGTATCAAGCATCCCCAAGCATAATTCCTGCTCGTCCTCGAGTAGGTAAATGATAAAAACAGAATTTTTGATGTGGAATGCTAACCAACATAGTTTTTCAATGTAACTCTCTTAATTGTGGCATGAATGTTCAGATCTGAAGGATTCAAGACAAAAGTCTATATTGACATAAGAAATAATAATACTTCAAGCATACTAATAAAACAATCATGTCTTCTCAAAATACTATGGCTAAAGAAAGTTATCACTACAAAATCATATAGTCTGGCTATGCTCCCTCTTCATCACAAAAAATATTCATATCGTGCACAACCCCAATTTCAGCCAAGCACTTGTTTTCATACTCTATTCTTTCAAACCTTTCAACTTTCACGCAATACATGAGCGTGAGCCATGGACATAGCACTATGGGTGGAATAGAGTGATGGTTGTGGAGAAGACAAAACGGAGGGAGATAGTCTCACATCAACTAGGCGTATCAACGGGCTATGGAGATGCCCATCAATAGATATCAATGTGAGTGAGCAGGGATTGCCATGCAACGAATGCACTAGAGATAAAAATGTATGAAAGCTCAACAAAAGAAACTAGTGGGTGTGCATCCAACTTGCTTGCTCACGAAGACCTAGGGCATTTGAGGAAGCCCATCGTTGGAATATACAAGCCAAGTTCTATAATGAAAATTCCCACTAGTATATAAAAGTGACTAAGCATGAGACTCTCTACAATGAAGAACATGGTGCTACTTTGAAGCACAAGTGTGGAAAAAGATAGTAGCAATTGTCCCTTTTTTTGGGCCTTTCTTTTTTTCTTTGGCCTTTCTTTTTTTTCATTTTTTTGTGGAGGGGCTTTATTGATTTAGCCTTTCCTCCCATGGGACAATGCTCTAATAATGATGATCATCACACTTTCATTACAACTCGATATTACAACTCGATACTAGAACAAAGTATGACTCTATATATGAATGCCTCCAGTGGTGTACCGGGATGTGCAATGAAACAAGAGTGACATGTATACAAAATTATGCATGGTGGCCTTGCCACAAATACAATGTCAACTACATGATCATGCATGGCAATATGACAATATGAAGCGTGTCATATGAACGGAACAATGGAATGTTGCATGGCAATATATCTGGGAATGGCTATGGAAATGCCATGATATGTAGGTATGGTGGCTGTTTTGAGGAATAATATGGTGGCTGTTTTGAGGAAGGATATATAGTGGGTGTATGGTACCGGCGAAAGTTGCGCGATACAAAAGAGGCTAGCAACGGTGGAAGGGTGAGAGTGCGTATAATCCATGGACTCAACATTAGTCATAAGAACTCATATACTTATTGCAAAAATCTACGAGTCATCAAAACAAAGCAATCAACACATGCTCCTAGGGGGGAGGTTGGTAGGAGTTAACCATCGCGCGCCCCCGACCTCCACACAAAGGTTGACACTTTACAAATACCTCATGCTCTAACTTCATGACATAGCGGTTCACCATACGTGCATGCTACGGGAATCACTAACCTTAAGACAAGTATTTCTCAATTTCATAATAACTCCACTAGCATGACTCTAATATCACTATCCTCATATCTCAAAACAATTATCAAGCATCCAACATCTCATCATATTCAATGCACTTAGTGTGAAAGTTTTTACTACATTGATATTGGATGTCTATCATGTGAAGACTAGTTTTATAGCCTAAACACATTACCATGATGTTTTAATAGACTCTCATAAGGATCTAAGTGAAGCATGAGAGTTCAACAATTTCTTCAAAATATTATCACCACCGTGCTCTAAAAGATATAAGTGAAGCATTAGAGCAAAAACTATTCAACTCAAAAGATATAAGTGAAGCACATAGAGTGTTTTATCAATTCCTAGGCCATGTTTAACTCTCTCAAATAGGTGTGTCCAGCAAGGATAATTGTGGCAAACTAACAAGCAAAGACTCAAATTATACAAGACACTCCAAGCAAAACACATATCATGTGGTGAATAAAAATATAGCTCCAAGTATAGTTCCCGATTGATGAAGACGAAAGAGGGGATGCCTTCCCGGGGCATCCCCAAGCTTAGGCTTTTCATTGTCCTTGAATTTTACTTGGGGTGCCATGGGCATCTCCAAGCTTAGGCCCTTGCTACTCTTTGTTCCATATTTCATCAATGTAATACTCAAAACTTGAAAACTTCACAACACAAAACTTAGACAAAAATCTCGTGAGCTCTGTTAGTATAAGAAAGCAAACAACTACTCAAAGGTACTGCAATGAATTCATTCTTTGTTTATATTTGTGTTAAAGCTACTGTATTCCAACTTCTCTATGGTTCATACCTCCCAATATTACTCATAGATGCATTGAAATAAGCAAACAACACACGAAAAACAGAATCTGTCAAAAACAGACCAGTCTGTAGTAATCTGCAGGTTTTGCATACTTCTGTAACTCCAAAAAATTCAAACTAAATTGGTAAATGTGAGGAATTTTTCTATTAATCATCTGGAAAAAGAATCAACTAAATATCATGATCCAGTAAAATCTGATGACCATTCTAGCTAGCGCTAACGATTCTGTTTTTCACAGCACGATCATATAAACTTCACAAAAGTCTTCCCAAAGGTTCTACTTGGCATAAACACTAAAAAAACATGAAACCACATCTAAACAGAAGCTAGATGCAATATTTATTACCTAACAGCAGCAAAATCAAAAAAATATAAAATTGGGTTGCCTCCCAACAAGCGCTATCGTTTTACGCCCCTAGCTAGGCACGATACAAGGATAAATCTAGGTATTGCCATCGTTGGAAGGCAATCCATAAGTGGCTCTCATGATAGATTCATATGGTAATTTGATTTTATTTCTAGGAAAGTGTTCCATGCCCTTCCTTATCGGAAATTGGAATCTAATATTTCCTTCCTTCATATCAATAATTGCACCAATCGTTCTAAGTAAAGGTCTACCAAGAATAATAGGACATGAAGGATTGCAATCTATATCAAGAACAATGAAATCTACGGGCACATAATTCCTATTGGCAACAATAAGAACATAATTAATTCTTCCCATAGGTTTCTTAATAGTGGAATCCGCAAGATGCAAATTTAAAGAACAATTATCAAGCTCATGGAACCCTAGCAAATCACACAAAGTTTTTGGGATAGTGGAGACACTTGCACCCAAATCACACAAAGCATAGCATTCATGATCTTTTATTTTTATTTTAATAGTAGGTTCCCACTCATCATAAAGCTTTCTAGGGATAGAAACTTCCAACTCAAGTTTTTCTTCATAAGATTGCATCAAAGCATCAACTATGTGTTTGGTGAAAGCTTTATTTTGACTATAAGCATGCGGAGAATTTAGTACGGATTGCAACAAGGAAATAAAATCAATCAAAGAGCAATTATCATAATTGAATCCCTTGAAATCCAAAGTAGTCGGTTCATCACTATGCAAAGTTTTAATCTCTTCACTCCCACTTTTAACAATCTTAGCATCAGATCTAAAAACGCTGAATCACTGGGACACGTTAAAGCAGAATCATCTCTAATCCTATCTTCATCAAGATTTATACTAGAAAACAAGGATCTAATAGGAGACACATCAATAACTTTCAGATCTTCATATTTATTTTCATGCTCTTCCGGTTTAGTAGCCATCTTATTGATCAAGGTGGGTTGTTTATCCGAAATTTGGGCAATTAAGTTCTCAAGATGAGCAAACTGAGATTTCAAGCCATAAAATTCCTTAGACATATCATCAAGGTCTTTATTCATATACTCCATAAACTTTTTCTGTTCTGTAAGCTCACTTAAAAAGTCATTATGCTCAAATTGTATAGTCCTAAAATGTCTAACATTGTTTTCAATCTCCTCCAGCCTCTTGAGGTGAGGGTCAACACTAATAGGGAGAGCCATAGTGGCAAGCAAGCAAGCAACACACACAAGCAAACAAGGGGCAAGCGAACGATAAACACACGGTAGAAGAAGGGCAAATAAAATGGCAAGGGTGAAGTGGGGGAGAGGAAAACGAGAGGCAAAAATGTAATGCGAAGCATAAGGGTTTGTGATAGGTACTTGGTATATGACTTTTGTGTAAGCCTCCCCGGCAACAGCGCCAGAAATTCTTCTTGCTACTTCTCGAGCTTGCGTTGTATTCCCTCGAAGAGGAAAGGGAGATACAGCACAGTAGCGTAAGTATTTCCCTCGGTTTTTGAGAACCAAGGTATCAATCCAGTAGGATACCGCGCGCGAGTCCCTCGCACCTGCACAAACAAATAAGAACTTCGCAGCCAACGCGATAAGGGGTTGTCAATCCCTTTACGGTCACTTACAAAAGTGAGATCCGATAGAGATGATAGTTTATATTTTTGGTATTTTTTGTTTATAAGAACAGAAAGTAAAAGCGGAAAAAGTAAAGTAGATGTAGTTTGATATGTTGAGAAAAGACCCGGGGGCCATAGTGTTCTCTAGTGGCTTCTCTCATGATAGCGATATTCTAAGGCGGGTAAACAAATTACTGTCGAGCAACTGATAGAAAAGCGAATAATTATGAGACTATCTAGGCATGATCATTGTATATATGCATCACGTCCGAGACAAGTAGACCGACTCCTGCCTGCATCTACTACTATTACTCCACACATCGACCGCTATCCAGCATGCATCTAGTGTATTGAGTTCATAAGAACAGAGTAACACCTTAAGCAAGATGACATGATGTAGAGGGATAAACTCAAGCAATATGATATAAACTCCATCTTTTTATCCTCGATAGCTACAATACAATACGTGCCTTGCTGCCCCTACTATCACTGGGAAAGGACACCGCAAGATTTGTCCTCGATAGCTACAATACAATACGTGCCTTGCTGCCCCTACTATCACTGCCAAGCACTTCTCCCATTGCAAGAACTATAGATCTAGTAGGCCAAACCAAACCAATAATTCGAAGAGACTTGAAAGGATATTATGAGCACACATAAAGAGTTCAGAAAAGAACCAAATATTTCTCATAGATAATCTTGATCATAAACTCACAATTCATTGGATCTCGACAAACACACCGCAAAAAGAGATTACATCAGATAGATCTCCTCGAAGACCGAGGAGAACTTTGTATTGAGATCCAGAGAGAGAGAAGAAGCCATCTAGATACTAGCTATGGACCCGAAGGTCTGTGGTAAACTACTAACAACTCATGGTGAGGGCGATGATGATGATGTAGAAGCACTCCGTGATGGATCCCCCTTCCGGCAGAGCTCCAGAACAGGCTCCAAGATGGGATCTCACGGGAACAGAAGGTTATGGCGATGGAACTAGGGTTTTTTCTCCTCTTCTGATGGTTTCGGCGTACGTAGGCTTATATAGGAGGAAGGAGGACACCGGGGGCCTCACGAGGGGCCCACGAGGCACGGGCGCGCCCTGCACAGGGGGGCGCGCCACCCACCCTCGTGGGCACCTCGTGGCCCCTACTCCATGGTTCTCAAGTCTCCCGTGCGTGATTTTCTCCTAAAATATCTCTCCCGAAGGTTTCAATCCGTTTGGACTCCGTTTGATATCCCTTTTCTGTAAAACCCTAAAACAGGCAAAAACAACAATCTGGACTGGGCCTTTGGGTTAGTAGGTTAGTCCCAAAAATAATATAAAAGTGTATGACAAAGCCCATTAAACATCCAAAACATCATAAATAATAGCATGGAACAATAAAAAAATATAGATACGTTGGAGACGTATCATATGCCGCAGGCCTCCTTTTATAGTCTAAAGGGGCTACCACAGTGGCACACAGGAGGTGGAAAAGTGTATATTCTATGGGCTTATCCCATACCATTATGGGACAAGACGCATTAACTGCACTGCTTAGGTGTCTATTTACTTTATCGGGGACGGAAAAGAAGCCCGTCTCGTCCGTGGCCACTCTGTCTGGTCGCGACGCGCGTCCAAGCCAGCGAGGCAGGCAGCTGAGGTGGTGTTGCGAATTGGCCTTCATGAAGATCTGCATGCCACCATGCAGGTGCTTGACTAGCTGTCCCAGGAACCACGTATCGCCATGTGGGTGCCTGCCTGGGCCAGCGGGTCGGCCGCCGAGCTAGGGCGGCGACGGGGCGACAAGGGCTTGCCGCAGACTTGCTTCTTTTCCCGGCAAGGGTCTTCCCGGGGCCTCCGTGAGTATCTTGCGGCAAGAGGCTCTCCGGGGCTCCGGGGCATCTTTGGTAAGGAGCCTTGCCGGGGCCTCGTGGGCGTCCTCGGCAAGGAGCCTTGTGCTCGCCATGTCTTCTGGTCCTTATCTTGGGAGTCATAGATCTTTGTCTTCACAAAGATCTGCATGCCATCATGTGGGCGCTTCCCGAGCCTTGGCTCCAATGTTGTTGGTACCGTTGGAGCCCATAGGCTTCAAGGGTGGCTGTGACGGAGGCGTCTGAGTGGATCGCCCCGGCAAGAGCCCTTGTCGGGGGGTGTGCAGGCCGCCTCTGCAAAAGTCCTTGCCGAGGGAGAGCATGTCTCCTTGTTTGGTATTCTCGTGCTGCCTGTCTTGGCGTTGTTCTGGTAACTCCGCATTCCTGGCTTCCTCCTTCTGCCATGTTATGTTTGGCCACAGGCGTGGCTCTGACTGCCCGTGCACAAGTAAGGGGTAAAAAAGAGCGCCCCTACTTTTGTACACCGACACATGCTGTACAAACAATTTCACTGACCGTCTCCTCCTTCAGCTGTCTAGCTTCAAATTGTTTTACTCTTCCCCTTGGGGCATTAAAAATATTTCCATCAAAATATTCTATATCCAGTACGAGTGGACGATGATCAGAATGAACATGTTCCTCATTAATTATCGCATCCCGAGGAAATTTGTTCGCCCATTCCACATTGCACACCGCACGGTCAAGCCTATCTCTAGTATCGCCTCTCCTCCAAGTGAAAGGGTCGCCAACATAACCCATATCCTCGAGGCCACACTCTCCTAAACAATTACGAAAATCTCTCATCATAGCATTTGGTCTTGCATTTCTGCCCTCTTTTTCTGATGACAGTAAAAGTTCACTAAAATCCCCTAAGATCACCCAGGGGTGATGACCTAGATTATTTAAATTCCTAATATTATCCGACGATAACTTACGATCACTCCAAGCCGGATGACCATAAAACCCCGTGAACCACCAATGTACATCATCACCCTTCATAAAAAGAATGTCAATAAAATGAGATGACACATAGTTTGAAACAACTTTATTCAACTTATTATAGTACAAGACTAGGCCACCGGCCCGACCATCACTCTCTACTACAATCATCGAATCAAAAGATAAAGAACAACACAACTCATCGGCTTTACATTTATTCGAGTGTGACTCTGAGAGAAAGATCAAATCAGCCTTGGTACACTATTGGAGCTCCAAGAGCTCAAGAACTGCCATGGGGGAGAGCATACCACGACAGTTCCATGCTAGGATCCTCATTTGGCCCAGTGGTCCTCCTCCTTGGAGGCCACCGATGCGCCATAATCTCCAATCGGCTCCCTCCTCTGTTGCATGTATGCCTCCTCCTCCTCTATTTCCTTTGCTACATGTGTGACTATACCATCCCCATCCCTCATAGTGTCAACTATAGCCATACATACTCTCTTAGAAGAAACACTCATGTCACCATACATCACACACTCATAGCTATCCATTTCCCTCTCAAAAGAAAAGTTTTGGTCACTCCCTGTTGGTGGTACCCGAAAAGGATTACCCCTCTTTTTCCCTATGATCTCTTTTCGAGCACTCTTAGCTTTCTCACCCCCTCCTTTATTTTTACTTTTCCTCTCCTTTGCGTGGCCCTGCATAGGATTCTTTTTAGTAGTAAAAGTAAACATTGCAGATTCCTTGGCTGTAGCTCGGCTAGCTAGCCTCGTAGCCACAACCCTGTAAGTGCCTCAAGCACACCAGGCTAAAAAACCTGATTATGTGTGTTAAAAGTACCAGCCGCATCAAAAACGACATTAGATGCACCCTTCGAGTGGATCCACTGGCCCTCCTGGCCAGCAGGACACTCCAGATTGGCAGCAGCAGCCATCACTTGGTAAGATGGGGGCGCTCCTAGGTGCAGCCGCACATGGCCCTCTTGGCCTTTGTGCGGAGGTAGTGCAGGGGCACCCAAGCATGCAACCTGGTCCTCCTGACCAGGGCCATCACCCCGCTTGAAGTGCAGGGATGCCCAGTGAAGTCGGCCCTCCTAGCCAAGTGGTAGCACCCCCCTGATGGGCGCACTCGTGGCTGCTATTCCGTGGCCCTTCCAGCCAAGCATAGCGTGCTTGAGTGGTCTGAGATCCGGGTCCGCCTTACCCGAAGCAGCTCCAACGGGTGCCGGCAATGTAGGCACCTTCCCCCGTGCCTCCTGGCTGAGCGAGTGGCCTCCATGGACTAGTCCTCCAGTCGCTAGGATAGCCGAAGTCGAGGATGACACTGCACCTTTTTCTTTCATGATGAGGTCGTTTATAGCCTTAGTGACCTTGACCACCATACCTTCAGTGTCCTTGGAGGTATTTTTGTATTATAGCATGTGTACAAAAGATATCTTCTACTAGATGTGTTGCCTTTCCAGTAGGCCTCTACACTAAGGGTTTTTGCAAAAGCAGCTACTCTACTCTCTTTAGGAATCCTATAGAACCTTTCCGACATATGACCTACAAGTCCACAACACTCACAATACAACGACAACTTTTCATAACAAACACCAAATTGAAGTGCTTCTTTGCTGCCTAAGGGAGTGAACTTTACCCTACTTTTGATTGGCTCATGCAGCAGGATATTTATGCCTACACGCAAATACTTATCTACGATGAGGTGGTTCTGGTGTGAGACTGTTATCACTTTAGTGAGTTGGTCCCCTAGAGACAAACCCACCTCTTCTTTTTTAAGCTCAAATGGTAGGTCATGAACCTGGGCCCATATAGCCATGGCACCAAGATCCACCTCTGTCGGGTTACCCTTGTCGTCGAACTCGGCAAAAATGACCCTGTTGCGCTTATGGTGCCACTGTTGGGCCTTCAGCACGAAGCGTCTATCCATGTCAGTAATGAAGTTGAGGATGAACCTCCCGTTGTCACTGGCCACCTCCTGAACGGTGACCTCGCCTTGCATCCTCCAAGTCGACGTAGCACGGAGGTCATCGATGAGAATGCGTATATGTACTTGGAAGGGTGACAGAAATCACCCTACCACCAGGTAGCCACTAATAGCCCTTCTCACGGCCTCCAGGTCGATGATCAGCGTGGAGCCATCCCTGCGAGGCCGCCTTGACACCTTCATCTCCTCGCCCTCAGGCGAAGGGGGAACCCCTCCCCATGGTCGCTGGCACAACCCCCGAACACTGACCCACTTCCTTCTTCGCCTCCCCTCTCTTCTCCATCTCCCTCTTTCTCACTATCACAACCCGTCCAGGGAAGAACACTAAAGGGAAGCGAGGAATTCTAGCTGTGGATGATGAGCTGGTGACTCAAGACTCACCCCTATGTTGAAGATATAGTATTCCCCTCTCCCAAAATCATCACAACCAGGACGAGAATTATGCACTTAACGAAAATTAAAGGATCATAATGTGCAGTTTCCATAATAAAATCCCACTAATTTCTTTATTTTCCTTTGATGTAAAGAAAACGCTCCTCCCCTGATTTCTCTCTTCCTCATCCAAATATCTCAAATAAGAAATTTTGTTGTAATCCTGAGCAATAATACTAATTTGCAAATTACAAGCACCCAAAATTGGGCCCCCTATCCCAGATGGGATCAAGACCAGAGAATCACCATATGGTAGTACCTCGGATTTGTTGTCGTTGAAGCCGCCTGTCTTCACACCCCCTTCCCTATCGGGTAGAGACTTTGTTGGATGCACACACAACATCTCCTCCGCACGACTCTTCATCTACTTCCAACATCTCTCCCGGTTTGGAGATCGCCGGAGGATTCGCCTTGATTCCGCCTGGATTTTTTCCCAATCCGGCGCGCCCGCTGCGCCCCCGATGGAAACCCCGCTCCTAATGGGATCACGATGCACCGTAGATTCCGCCTGGGGCGCTACAGATGCCCCTCGCCCGATGGGGACTCGATCCGCCGGGGCCTCCACTGGATTCACCGATGCCATCACTCCCCCTCTCTGTTTCTGTCACCGCCAGATCGCCTTGCGATTGTGGGAGCTACAGGTTTTGTTTTTGCAAAACTGCCCCCTCCTACTTTCTTCAATGCCGGGCAGTTGAGTGTCATTAATCCGTAGTGTAGTTTGTAAGAAGCTAATTGGGTGATTGACCATGTAGTATGTGAGGTCGTCTCATAAACATATTTTCAAAGAAATAACAGATGACATATGTGAGCTGCATATGAAATATTCAAATTAGTCCATGACATGAGGCTTCTACATATAATAAAGAAAGGAATGTGAACAAAATACTAATAACTTAGTAATATGAACAAAATAGGATATATTTTTATTTTGCTGTTGTCAAAAGATATAATATGAATTATATATTACCCTCTTAATTACATATCAAGTATATAATTTAATTACATCTATATGTGTGTACCAATTTGACAGAATCCGTAGATTAAAAATCACATGAATCCGAGAAGGGCAAGTGAAGAATTGGATATTTGACCTGAAAGGACAATATGTATGCGTACTTATCTTGGGAGGCGCCTTACACAACTAAAATCAGTTGCTTACATTGAGTGGATGGCAACATGCATGCATTGGTGCGTGCGTAGACAAAGAAATCACGAAGGTTAATCATCTGAAGTGTAGCCAAGAGAAGCTGCAGAGCCTGCAGCATGTAGCGGACCCCGTTCTCCTTCTGATACGATCCCCAATTACTCAACCGCCTTGACCATGAACGCGTGCTCGTGGAGATCATCGAATGCCAGCCGGCCTGATACATCGATGCGTGGTGTGCAGAACATGCCACTCCGCCATACCCCTCCCAAACATCGGCTGCGCAAACACCAGACGCCTAACCATCATCGCCATGGTCACGGCCCGGGCAACCATTGGTTCACCGGCTTGCCGATAAATAAAGGTAGGCAACGCCATCTGAAGAAAGAACATCAGAGGCAAAATTAAAAATTCATATGCTGCGACTTTATAGTGGAGGAGGAGCGGAAGAGGAGAAGAACCATGAAGGGGCTCTTGACTTTGATGTGGTAGTTCCATGTCATGAAACCAACATTTATAGATCATAGTGGAGAGGTGAAGGGACCAGCCTAGTGGAGCAACATCTATTTGCTTGCCTAGATTGTAACTGATGAAGGAAGCGACTCTGGGACAGGAAGGACGAATCAAGCCACTCGATCATGAGGAACGGGATAGGAAGGGAATCACATAGGTTGCCTTCAATTGCATGACTTGATTTTAGTTTTACTCCCGACTATGACCATTCACTTCGTTCACAGGAAAAGCTAGGTATGTGCTAAGTAGAAATTTATTCACAAGATTTTCTTGAAAAAGAGAAAAAATGACGTGGAAGATCCGCTGGGGTGGATAGGTTTCATGTCAAGATAATTAGGATAATGGGGATGAACTATTTAGGTATTATAGATTCTATAAAAAATCATGTTAAAATTTTAGGACATTCCGAGCACTTTTATTTTTGGGTCATTTTTCATTGCACAGATAATTCAAAAAACATGATAATCCTGGCATTTTACTTAATTAAACTATGAATAACAGAGAGCAAACTAGGATTACGTAAAGTTGTGCTTACTGAATTCATCTACCACATGCCCCTAAAAAAGAATCCATTAATATGGTTGATCTAGTTTTATTAACAAACTATCTGCGAGTAACATGAAACGATGAATTTTCGTAACACTATGTTACATCAACAGGGTTATGCATCTCCCCAACAATATGAATTTCATATTTCTATTTGACGGTCAAAAGGGGGAATTAGAAACTTCCAATAGTGATTGTCAAAATTCTTTCAATAGAGTTGTACTATTCACTAGGGGTTGTTTCTTCGGAAAATATACCGTATGCTCATTACCATTAACATGAAAAGTGACCTTACTTTTGTTGCTATCAATAACAGCCCCTGCAGTATTAAAAAAGGGTCTACCAAGGATAATCGACATACTTTCGTCCTCGGGCATATCAAGAATAACAAAGTCTGTTAAGATAGTAACATTTGCAACCACAATGGGCACATCCTCACAAATACCGATAGGTATAGAGGTTGATTTATCAGCCATTTTCAGAGATATTTTAGTAGGTTTCAACCTATTCAAATCAAGTCTTCTATATATAGATAAAGTAGTTTTGACATAACTTCTTTTAATGGAGCATGGTAAAGTGGGTATTCCTAGATCTCCTGACTTTTTAGGTATTGCACCCTTAAATGAATAATTTGCAAGCATGGTGGAAATTTCAGCTTCATGTATCTTTCTTTTATTAGTGACAATATCTTCCATGTATTTGCACGAGAGGCATTTTCAAGATATCAGTCAAACGAGTACGCAAAAAGACCGGCCTAAGCATTTCAACAAAGCGTTCAAAATCCTACTCATCCTTAATTTTTAGGAGGCTTAGCGTGAAAAGGCATGTTTTTTTGAACCCATGGTTATCTTTCTTTACCATGTTTTGTAGCAACGAAGTCCCTTTTATCATATCTTTTATTTTTAGGAGGTAGGGTTATCAAGATCATCACCAAGTTCTATTTCTACTACATTATCAGGTTCTTTATTAGTATCCGGTTGGGCATCAACATGAACATCCTTATAATTATCATCAGGTGGATGTTCATTACCAGATTATGTCTCCGCATCATAAATAGAAACATTATTATGATTCTGAGAAGGTTTTCTACCACAGGTTCACTAGAAGCATGAAAATATCTATCATTTTATTCTTCTTATCGATATTAAATCTCTAAGAATCTTGAACAATTCTCTTAGTATGACATTCGGGATATAGGGGCTCCTGAGTCATTTGACCACCTCTAGTCACAACTCTAACATCATGCTCATTCATTTTATTATTCATTTGAGTAAGCAAATCATTTTGTGACTTAGAAACTTGTTCTAGCTGGGTATATATGAACCATGGATGCATATTTGCTTAACCCTTTAACATCATTAGCAATCCTAAACGTCATGTCACTCAAACAATCAATCATGGAATCATTTTGTTTCAATTTGTTTCTAACGTACATATTGAAATTTTCTTGCTTAATGATGTAATTATCAAGTTCATCCAGGCATTGACTAGCAGATTTATTATAGGGAATATCACCCTCATCGCATATATAAAGATAATTTACCTTTACTACCTCTAACAGGATGTCAAGTCCATGTATTTCTTTAATAGGTGGTAAATTCTTAACATCTTTTGATTTAATACCTTTTCTTTCATAGATTTATTTGCCTTTTGCATATCTTCAAGACCGAGGAATGGAATACCTCTCTTCTTTCAAGTTGGTTCAGGTGGTGGTTCCGGAAGTGTTCAATCATTGACATTTCTCAATATATCCTTCAATAGTTCTTTAGCGCGTTTAATAGTTCGTTCACTAATAACACAACCCTCACAACTATCTAGGTAATCCATAGAAGCATCAGTTAGTCCATTATAAAAGATATCAAGTATTTCATTTTTCTTAAGAGGGTAATCAGACAAAGCATTAAGTAATCAGAGAAGGCTCCCCCAAGCTTGAGGGAGATTCTCTTCTTCAAATTGCACAAGGTTAATTATTTCCTATAAGGCAGCTTGTTTCTTATGAGTAGGAAAATATATTTCAGAGAAGTAATATATCATATCCTGGGGACCACGCACACAACCAGGAGCAAGGGTATTAAACCATTTCTTGGCATCACCCTTTAACAAGAATGGAAACAATTTAAGGATATAGTAGTAATGAATCTTTTCCTCATGAACAAATAGCGTGGCTATATCTTTTTATTTAGTAATGTGTGCCACAACAGTTTCATTTTCATAACCATGAAAATGATCAGATTCTACCAAAGTACTTAAGTTCGGATTGACAGAGAATTCATAATCCTTATGGATAACAAAAATAGGAGAAGTAGCAAACTTAGGATCATATTTCATTCTCTCTATCATAGACTTTTCTTTAATCTTACTCAATAATTTGTCAACATCATCTCTATCATTACAAGCAAGAAATTCTCTAGATATCTCCCCATACATAACAAAACCTTCAAGTATCTTAGGCATTTCAACTCTAGTAGGAGAGCTAGGCATAATGGGTGAATCATAATTTTCATCAGTTTTAGCATTCTCAAGTTCTTTAGCTTTAGCAAGTTGTTCATCAAGAAATTGACCTAGTGGCACAATATCATCATGCAAAGTGCTAGCATCTTCACAAGTTTCATTTATAGTAGAAGTAGCATCATCAATTACTTGCGACATATCAGGTTGGATAGCAATTGGTGGTGTCGCAAGCCTGCTTAAAATAGAAGGTGAATCAAGTGCAGAGTGTGATGGCAATTCCTTACCTCCCCTCATCTTAGTGGGTATGATCTTGGTCTTAGCATCTTTAAGGTTCTTCATAGCGATCTACAGATATAATTCCAAAATGACTCAACAAATAGAGCTATGCTCCCCGGCAACGGCGCCAGAAAAAGGTCGTGAGAACCCACAAGTATAGGGGACCGCGATAGTCTTTGAGGGTAGTATTTCACCCAAATTTATTGATTCGACGCAAGAAGAGCCAAAGAATATCTATGAGTATTAGCAGTTGAGTTGTTAATTTAACCACACCTGGAGAACTAAATATCGGTTGTTAAGTGTTTAGTAGCATAGTAGTATGATCGTTTGATAGAAATGGTAATAGTAGCAATAGTAGTAGGAAGAGTAACGGTAGCATTTTCGTAGCGATTGTAACAGCAGCACCATCAGCATCGATAGTAACTTAGCAAAGCTCAATATGAGAAAACTGTAGGCATTGGATCAATGATGGGTATTTGTGTTGGATGACATACATCATGCATTAGTCACGACCTAGAGCGGTACACAATAGCTCCAATTCATCAATGGAATGCATGACTGTATTCTATATATAGTCATACGTGCTCATAATAAGAACTTGCATGATGTATTTTGTCTTACCCCCCCATGGCAGCGGGGTCCATAAGGAAACTAAGGGATATTAAAGCCTCCTTTTAATAGAGTACCGAAACAAAGCATTAACACATGGTGAATACATGAACTCCTCAAATTACAGTGCCCAGAGAGTATCCCAACTATTGTCACTGTGGGCTATGGATCAGAACAATAATAAGTGTGTATAACTAGCAGATAGGGTCAAGAACTCAAATATGTTCATGAAAACGTAGAGGGTTCAGATATGAAATCATCGCACTCGGGCCCTAGTGACAAACATTAAGCATAGCAAAGTCATAGCAACATCAATCTCAAAACATAGTTGATACTAGGGATCAAGGCCAAACAAATTGACCCAATTACATGATAAATCTCATCCAACTCCATCACCGTCCCACAAGCCTACGAAGGAATTACTCACTCTTGGTGGTGAGCATCATGAAATTGGTGATGAAGAAGGGATGGTGATGAACCCCCCCCCCTCTTCGGAGCATTGAATGGACTCCAGAACAACCCTCCTAATAAAGATCAGGAGGTGGCAGCGGCTTCGTATCGTAAAACATGATGAAACTTCTTCTCCTATTTTTTCTCCGGGAAGACGGTCTTTATGGAGTCAAGATTAGGGTCTGCGGAGCCTTGTGGGACCCACAAGGTAACATGGCATGCCTAGGGGGTGGCCGCGCATATTTTCCTTGTGGATAAGTGGTGCCCCCTTCGAGTGGGTCTTCCTTCCAGTATTTTCTACATATTCAATAAAAAATCACCAAAGAATTTTGTCTGATTATGAGAACTTTTATTTCCGCACAAAAAACAACACCATGGTAGTTTTGCTAAAAATAGCATCAGTCCAGGTTTGTTTAATTCAAATCGTGCAAATTAGAGTCCAAAACAAGAGCAAAACTGTTTGGAGAAAGTAGGTACGACGGAGACGTATCAGTTGGCCATAGGCTGGACCATGTGTTCAAAATGGCATTTCGCATCACGGAAGGCTGCGGCTATAAATAGACACCCCACACCGGTTTTGTCTGGTGGCTGCTCCATTTGATTACGAGAAGTTTGTTGAGCAACACTCTCTTGTGAGTAATTTGAGTTTAAAATCCACCAAGAGAAAAACCCTAGAGCCGAAAAATTAGATAGTGGTTTAGCATAACTCGAATCTAAGTTCAGTACGCTCCAGCTGTCACTCCTGGGAGCTGCGAACTCTGTAGACAGTTGAGTGTCAATCTCTTCAGAGATCAAGAGTAATTGGATATCAAAGAAGTTTGTAATGGTTCAGAGATCACCTCGAGCATCTACCATGAGTAATTAGCATTGGTTGATGAATCAATTTATGAGGAGAATATGGCAAATAGATTTTATCTTCCGTCTTAAGTCACAACCCCTCCAACCAGACATAGTCCTTATACAGAAGGGTGAACTGGTCTATCAAATTACTTCTGGTCATCGAGCATTACTGGTTATCTCTTCTCTAGATTTTCTTTCTCTATGAGCAGTATGAGTAGATTCAATCATGTGATTCACTTTCTTACTTGTTGTTACTTTTTGCTCGTTAGTTTATTCTCGTGCACTGTAGTTTAATTTCATTCACACTGTTGCTGGGTTCCATGAGTTTTGAAGTTTCTGAAGAAATTTTAAAACTCCCATTCACCCCCTCTGGTAGACGTACTTGGTTCCTACAATTGGTATCAGATCAAGGTACTCCTTCGCTCTACTTATTTTGGTCTAACAACCTTGGAGTTTAAGTATGTCTTTAGTGAGCTACAAGTCGCACCTCAAGATCCCCATCTTCGATGGGACGGACTACCCTTTCTGGAAAGAGAATATGAATATTCGTCTTCGAGCAATCAATGATGAGATGTGGAATGTGGTGTAGAACTGATTCCCTATCAAAGTCCCTCAAGTTCCCACTGACCTCAAGAAGAAACTCAGATGGAATTGGTGGCCATCTCTCTCGTGCTTAGTTCCTTCGCTAGTGTGAAATGGTGAGGGAATTATGGGATATTCTCGAGAAGATCAATGAAGGCGTTTCAACTAAAAAATAATCTTGTGCTGATACCCCTCGTGCGAAGTTCTACTGATTCAAGTGAATTGCAATGGAAGCTGGCAGGAAATATTCGACCATCTGAGTGATATTGCAAACAAGATGGAAGGCCTTAGCGCCAAAGAAGTACCACCGATCTCTTGATAGTTCTCTCAACAACCTCGTTCTAGTGATTTGTGAATGAGTGGATTTCAAGGTCATTGACTCTGCTAATATCATGGAAAGGATGAACACCCATGAGGAACAAGAATAAGAAAAGAGAGATCTCCATGGCTCTAGACATAGAAAGAGTCATGCACTCAAGGCCATAGCTGATTCTTTGTCTAATGAAAATTCCAAGGAAGATTCTAATGGCACAGAAAGGATCAACAAGGATCTCGCATTGATCGCCATAAGGTTCCAGCGCTTCGAAAAGAAAAATTAGATTCAGACAAAAGCTTCCAGCAACTCTAGCGGTTCAAAGTCTTTGCCAAAGCCTACTTGAGGTTACACCTATTTGAGGTGCAAGAAACCAGGACACTTCATCTCGGACAGCCCTCGCTGGAAAGCTGAGATACGAGCCAGTGGAATATTTGACTCGGGAAACAACAACCATGGAAAAGGGAAGAGCAAGAACTACGACTCAGATGGTGAGAAGAAATCAAAGAAGTTCTTCAAGAAGAGGGATAGTTCCTTCAAGTCCTCGTCAAGATCTTCTTCAAGGAATCCCTCCAAGTCCTCTTCCAACTTCAAGAACACCTCTCACAAGGCCAAGGCATACATTAGCAAGGAGATGGACTCAGATGAAGAACAATTGTAAGTCCATCTAGTGCCCCTTAGTGATTTTGGTGTATTGAAGACTTATAAGTTAATGGACTAATGTGTTTGTGAGTGTACACAGGCTTTACAAGACTATGAGGAGTTTGATATTTACGAAGAAAGTCGACCCCTAAAAATGAATGTCTTCAGTTGAAGACTTCAGTTTTCTTGAAGACTTTGAAAGTGAGGAAATTGGTGTGACCTTGAAGACTTTTATATTGATGCGAGGATTATGAAGCGTGAACACTTTTATTTTTGTAGTTTCATTTTCTCTTTCTTGAGTCATAGGAAACACCGTACTGTTAAAGGGCATCAAGGTAAAACTAAGGAAACACTTTCCAAGTGATGCTCATCTCAAAGCCTACACTACCCAATCCTTTCTAGTGAAGCCATTGGAAATCTCATACAGTTCAGTCAATTTCTTTAGTGACAGCGACGAAGATCTTCTCGTCTTTGAGGAATTTGTCCTGACCGAGGAGTTAGGAATTCGCTAGTGCGAATTTCCTACAAGTGAGGATCATGATAGCCCTGAGGAATTTGAGAGCTCCAATTTCCAACCGTTGCTGTGCTACGCGCCAGCTGTCCCAAAATATCCTATCCACCTAACGGTCATATCATTGAAGGCATATATGTCTTATCATGTCGAGCTGCTCCTAGGCTATAAATATCCCCCCCCTACAACCACTAGTTGGTTCCCTGATACGAGAGAAACTGACATTTGTCATTTAGAGCAACCCATCCTCCGAGGACTTTGAGCGAAAATCATCAAGTGAGGAAAAACCGAAAACCCCAACACCTAAAACCCAAAGTGATTGAGCATCACTAAAGAAATCGTTCCTGTGTGGAACCAATGCTTGTTACCTTTGAAGACTGTGCATCTTCCAGATGGTTAGGTGTCAATGGTCTAGAGCATCCAAGAGGAACTGTGGATCGCCGGGTGACCAAGTCTATGAAGGTTTGGAAGTCACCTTGAAGACTTACCATGAGTGATTGGGTGAGGTCTGTTTGACCTTAGATCAAGGGGATTACGGTGAGGACTATGTGTCCACAGGTTTAAATACCTAGCCGCCCTAACCAGACATACAACTGTCGCAACAGTTGGAACTTGTCTACCAAATCATTGTCTTCACCGAGGTACTGGTTCTATTACCTCAACCCTTTCATTTCCTCATTGATGTGTTGATGAAATTTGTCATTACTGTTTGAAGACTTTGACTGAAGACTTACTCAATTTCCTCAATCCTATTTCTTCAGTCATTCTGTCTTTGGCCTGCTTATCCTGTTTACATGCTACCTATGCTCTGTGTATGCTTCATTTCATCATGATGACTATGCCACTGCTTTGTTGTGCATGCACCTGAGTACTTATTCCGCTGCTTGTAGTTCGTTTCTTAAGAAATTCCTCACTTAGAATTTCCTCAGTGACGAAGTTGTAAAAATTGCCTATTCACCCCCCTCTAGTCGATATAACGCACTTTCAATTAGTTTCAGAGCAAGGTACTCCCTTGTGCTATGTGATTTTGGTTTAACCACCTGGAGTTTTAGTTATGTCGACTGGAGGCATGATCAAAGTATCGACTGGATGTCCTATCTTCGATGGGACAGACTACCCCTACTGCAAGAACAAGATGCGCATGCATCTTGAGCCAATTGACCACGATCTCTGGTACATTGTGGAAAATGGCGTTCCCACCATCACTCCTTCTATGAACGCTACTGATGTGAAGAGATTCAAGCAACTCGACTCTCAAGCGAAGAATATCATTTGTGGCCATCTGAGCAAAGGGAAGTACGGCAGAGTGAGTGCTTTGGAAACTTCTAAGCTTATCTGGGGTAGGTTGTCCAAGTTCAACGAAGGAGTCTCAACCCAACGTGACTCTTGAGTTGACGTTCTTTGCAATCTCTTCAACCATTTCAAAAGACTCGACAATGAAAGCATTCAGCAAACCTTCGATCGCCTCATTGACATCTCAAATGAGCTTCAAGCACTTGGTACTACAGACATGACAGACCATGAGGTGGTGAAGAAATTGCTGAGATCACTTGATTCGTCATTCGATACACTGGCACTGATGATTCAAGAATGTGGAGACTACAAGTCACTAGATCATGCTGATATCCTTGAGAGGCTGAACACTCATGAATTCCAACAAGCTGCAAAGAGAGATCTCTACGGGCCAAGCTATGGAAGATCACGTGCATTGAAGGACAAGGCAGTTTCCTCATCTGAAGGAGAAGATTCTGATAGCAGCCTTGGCGATCCTGAGGAACTAAGCCAAGAGCTAGCAATGCTCGTGAGGAAATTTTCAGAAGTTCTCAAGACGTGGTCTCTTTGGAAAATCTTCAAGAGGTGATGACATGAGATCAGATTCCTCATCTTGTGATTACAAGAAGAGGACTTGCCACCAATGCAAGAAACCTGGTCACTTTATAACTAATTGTCCTCGGTGGGAGAAGGAATCTAAGAAGAAGAAATACAAGGATGATAGTTCAGATGAATTGAAGAAAAAGAAGAAATCTTCAAAGTCCTCGTCATCAAAATCTTCAAAGACTTCATCCCACAAGAAGAGCAGTTCCAAAAAGGCTCGGGCATTCATCAGCAAGGAAATGGACTCAGAAGCCGAATCTGACGAAAATGAGGAAGAGGAGGAATCCGAGGAGTCAGTCTCTCGTGTGGCGAGCCTAGCTCTCGCTACTGCTTTCGTCAGCAAGTCCATCTTCAACACTGAGGAAAATGGCTTCCCCAAAACTGCTAACGACGGCAACGATGACTACGCTCCCACCTATTGCTTCATGGCAAAAGGTGTCAATGTACTCAAATATCACTCCTCTGAATCAAGTGAGAATGAATTTGATGAGAATCACAAACTTAGCTATTCCAAAATTGCTAAGATTGTCATAAAACAACAAAAGGCTTTGGAAAAGGTTCAAAATCTGCTGGATAGAAGCGATGACCTGTTGGGTGAGGAAATGGATTAAACTCAAACTCTAATTGATATCTTCAGCGACTACAGTCTAAGTTTTATAACCTTCAAAGTCATCATAACACTCTCTAGCCCATGATGAGAAGCTTTCCTATTAATTTCTTCAAAGAAAGCAAGATCATGAGAAGTTAAGGGTGAGTCATGAAGATCTTCAGAAACAAAATGATTCATTGCTTGCTCAACAGATCAGTTCCGCTCAGGAAGAATTCATTCCACCATGTTTGAAATGCATCGAACATGAATCTGCTAATTCTTCACCTGAATGTTCAAATGCTTAAATTACTGCAAATTCTTCAACTATCTATGTGGTCACAAATTCCTCATCTGAGGATACCACAAGTATCATTGACGATAATTTCGGGTTGAAGGAATTATATGTGACAGGCGTGTACAAAAGCCTCAAAGGGCATCAGGCTATTTGCGGCGTGCTTAAAAAGCAAATCTTGAACAGGAACCCTAGGAAAGAGGGTATTGCCTTTGAGAGGAAACTCAATGCTGATGGGACCTACTGGAAACCTGAGCAGTACCCCAAAACCTCATGGGTTGCTGCAAAAGGACCCCCCATAGATCCATCCACTTTATGTGGTTTTACTTGTGAATCTTCATATTCATCTAGTGAGTCATTTGACACCAACTATAAAATGTTCAAAAATCAGAATGGTGAAGTATTTGCTATATATGTTGGAACTAACTGTAGGAATGGTCCTCCAATGAAGAAACTCTGGGTTCCCAAAAGGTGCCTTGAAAGTCTTCAGGTGAATGTCACACCCTGCATTTTGTAACATGTTATTTGTACCTTTGAAGCATGAAAATTTGGACCAGCAAATTTTTTTAGCATCATTTGGCTTTTATTTGGAATTGAGTTTTCTTCATGTGCTTTTTCTTGTGCTCATTAAAGTCAACTATGACCTCTTGTAGAATTCATCTCCATACTCAAAACTTCTGCCCAATGATCATGCCAAGTGTTATATAACAGTATAGTATTTTCTTACAAAATTAATTTGGCCAAAAGGTATTTTTATAAATTTAGTTTTCCAAAACCCCTGAATTGAGATTTGCACTGCAAGTACTTGATTTAGGGTGAGAAAATTATTTCAAAAGGTTTATTTGAAACCTAGTAGTCATAGGACTTCCAGAAACCACAACGGTATAATTTTAAAAGTTATTTTCCTATTTTATTTAAAGGCTTTTTCTTAAGGCCAGAAATGGTCTTTAATAGGGGAAAATTATTTAACTGTTTCAAAAATATTTGCCAATATTCAGAGAGACTCAGAGGACATATATTGTCCATATATAAGAGTTTCAACACTTGGTCATGTTCAAAATAATGGGCTAAACCCTCTAAAACCCTTTTTGGATATTTCAAGATTTTGAAATATTTACAAAGGAATTTTTCTCCAAAAATTCCAGGGAAATTCTATCCTGTCATATATGACATATTTGATGATCTTGCCAAGTCCCATGCCTGGGGAAGCAAGAAAACATCCTCAAACCCCTTCATAACCATTCTGTCCATATTTGAAGTTTGAGCAACTTTACATTGCCAAACTTGTCCAAATGCTCTCAAACTTGGTGCACATGCTAGAATGGCCTAATAAGGCATCTAGACCAAATGGCACAAGATTTGGAATAGAGCAACTTGATCAGATCACCTCAAAACCCTTTCTGTTCAAATGCAAATTTGAACAACTTTACATTACCAACTTTTTATCTGGAGCTTCAAACTTTGTGGGCATGATCAATACCCCAAATGATGATGCTACACCAAGTGGTGAATCAAGGGGAGATGATTAGCTTGACTCAAACAAGATGAAGCTGTTTCTGTTGATTTCTAGGGTTCACCAAAGTTACATTGGCTAGTTTCTTCAAATGAGCCCAAATTTGGTGAAGCACCCTATTTTCTCATGTCTTACAATCCTGTTAAGTGCCATGTCAAGTGGAGGTCATTTGCTTGACCAAACACTGATCAAACACCTTCTGGCTTTTACTAAAACCTCCATCTTGATCACTTTTACTCTTCTCCATGGCCTCAACTTTTTACCACATGATCATTGAGTTACTAGCTACCCCCAGTAACTTCCCCAGCACCCCAGCTCCATGATTGAGGGGTGAGAACCCTGTTTTACCTTGCTGGACAGCAGGTTTTCACCAAGTCACCAGCATCCTCCCTCTCTCTCAGCATCTCCAGGGCATCCAAGGCCGCAGGCCATTTCTTTACTCCACCCTCAACCTTGTAGACACTCTTGGACACGTTGGTTTTGTCCAGAACGGCGAGAGCGCGATGATGCCAGCAATACGCACACTCTGGAGCACGCTACAGTGCACCTCCGCACGGTGGCTCCAGCCAATCAGCCTCCCCCGACAGCCTCGGGCCTCCCCTTCGCGCTAGTCGAGGCCTCTCGACGTCCGCAACCTCCCCGGCGCTGTCCCACCTCCTCCTGCGCCCTCCAGTGGCCGTCGTCGCACGCGCGCTGGCCGCCCGCAACGGCCACTCCTCTGCCTCGCATGCGCGCGTCGATTGGAAGGTCCCCCGCTCCTCCTCTCACTTCTACTTGACGTGGAGCTCGTCCAGGAACACCATGGACTCATCCCCTCGGCCTCCCGTGCGCTGTAGCCTCGAGCCGGAGCTCGCCGGCGCACTGGACCACGGGCCTCCGTCGACCTCCTATATAAGCCCCTCCCGAGCCTCTCCAGCAGCATCAGCAACCTCACCTCACTCCATTGAGTCCCCCAACACCATCCATTCTTCCCCAGAGAGCTCCAGTACGCGGGATCGACCGGAGCACCGCCGCGTCGGGCCGCCGGTGATCTCGCAGTACGAGCCTCCCCTGCCCTTCCTTTCGCCCGATCTGAAACCGCCGTACTCCACTGACCATTTCCCCCCTGTTTCCCCCTCCGTTTGCAGTCGGAAATGACCGGAGCAACGACCCTCCGACAAGCTTCCGCCGTCCCACCTCGCCGCTGACGAACCTAACCTCCCCGGCGTGCCGCACCACCACCACTACAACCGTCACTCGACGCTGAGTCCACCCCTGGCCTCTGTTGCCGTCGCCGTGGCCGGAAACCTCGCCGGTGAGCTCGCCGTCGTCGTGGCCGCAAGGTTGGAGATGACAGGCGGGCCCCACCTGTCATCCCCACACCTCTCTCCCCCTCCTCCCTGTCGCTGACCCACGGGCCCCGCCCGTCAGGTTCAAAAACCTGACGTGCGCGCGCAGGCTCCCGTGCGGCTGGGCTTGACCGCCCTGGCCCAGTGCACAGGACACATTTTCCTTTTTCTTTTCTGTATTTGTTTTAAACATTTCTACAGAAAAGAATAATGGTCCAAATAAAATAATTTCAACTCCTAAAATCTTGTAATATTCCGACCTATTTAATGGTACCACTTTCACTCAAATCCATGAAACTTTTCTGTTCTGTTCAAATTTAAATTCAAATTTGAGCAGTAAAACTCCTGTCTAAATCCATTCTGTTACTCCAAAACTCCAACTATGAATTTTCCCCATCTTAGAAATCCCTCTAGTATTTTATAAAAATGAGTTGACATTTTTCTGAGCACTTTGATTTTTCTGTTTTGTTTGTATTCTTATTTTCCCGTGGTTATTATGCGACTTATAGATCCCGTATTTGACGAAGTTGCTGTGGAAGGAGAAGGAGAAGGATTTGAAGACTTTGAAGACCAAGCCAATCCAGGCAAGCAGCCCTTTGACCATGATACACTTGTTTTGCGGAACCCGTTGTTCCCGGTGCATGATGATAGATTCACGGTGGTGACTTAGTTGAAACCACCATATGATGCATGTTTGATCTTGATCTTGCTAAGTGCTAGAGGTCATGCAAATAGTTAGTCTTGATGCTTGATGATGCATGTGTAACATGAACCATCGTAGTTGAAATCTTTGCATGAACCCATCGGGTGCCCCTAATGCCCGAGGGTGATGATGTATTAGGTCATCACTTGAGAAAGAAGTGATGTGCAGGTAGAATCATGTGCATGGTGAAATGTTGGATTAGATTTATGTGTGACTACCGTCCCAACCAAACATGCGCAACCACACTACCCCTTATGGGACGGGGCATTATTGATTACTTAGGTCGATACTAGCATGGTGCCCGCATTACTAGTGACGGGAAGACTTGAGGTCTTTCCCGGGACGGGGTCGTGCTTGGATAGACGACCATGACTGTTTTCACAGGGCACCGGACACACCGTTGGTCCCTTCGGGTACGCGTGAACATTGAATTTAGGGAAAGTCCCATGATCTATTGTTTGTACCCGAGGGCCGTGTACCAACGAGTGGACTCTATGTTAGTTTCGTCTAAGGAAAGGTAATGACCGGGTGCTTACCCCGGGTACTTGAGGTACCGCGGGTCGTGGATGACACGGAAGTTCCCCGGATCTTGTGGGTAAAGTGCGCAACCTCTGCAGAGTGTCAAACTATTCGAATAGCCGTGTCCACGGTCATGGACAGTTGGGTGGTGCTACTTAAACTATGTCTAGAATTTTACTTCATCGGTGATAGTATGTGTATGATAAGTCAAGGTGGTGACTTGACGCGATGAGTTGAATCATATTCATGTTGATATCGGTAACCTGTCATCAAGGTTACGCGAGGGTATTGATGCATAAACTTGATGGTAGAATATTTATTCTAGCCTTTTTGCTAGATTGTTCATTATTGTTCCATTGCATTGTTACTTTGAACCACATCATGGGTTGCTTGCGAGTACATTCAAAGTACTCATTGGCTTGCCACTGGTTATTTAATTGGCCAGGCATGGAAGAGCAGGAATATGAGGAAGAGTTCTTTGGAGACGAACATGCGAACTAGGACGCTATCCCAGTCAGAATGCCTGTAGGGTTAAGGCAGATGGCATGGGTTCTACCCGTTATCAAAGACTTCCGCTATTTGAGTTATTTGTTATTCAGCTCGTGAGGCTCTATCTATGTAAGACTTGGCCATAATGGCCTTAATTCGTGTAAGACTATTTGTATGGATGTAAGACTCTTGTTATTTCAGCTTCTGTGTGTTCAGTGAGCATTGATCTCTGGGATCACTGTACACGTGCATTCGGTTATCTCGACTTCTAAGTTGGGGTCCCCACAGAGCTGGTATCAGAGCCATCCTGACTGTAGGAAGCCTTAGTTAGCATGGGCGTTAGTTAGATGAGACCCCTTTTCAAAAATCTTCTGAACCTCTCTTCTTTTCTAAACCTGAGATTTCATCAGCTTATTAACCCCTCCTATTCCACCTTTGTAGATGGCCGCTGTACCCGAAGAGCACCTGACCACTGGGTTTCCCTTACTTCTCGAGGATAGCCTCCAGGAGTGTCAGTTCCGCCGAGCACCCATCCTCACCTACCTTGAGCATTGGGTGAGCGACACTGAGGTGGAGTACCATGTGGAAGTGATCGTGAAGGCAAACGATCCTCCCACAAGTTGGTTCTTCGAGGGACCCCAGATGGCAACACTACCACTCGCTGTCGAGGCTGCTGCACTCAAGGCATTAACCCGTCTCCGCGAGCTTCTTCCGGAGATGGCAGCCAAGATGACAACTCGCTTCTTACCTTACCGGAAGGAAGGTGAAGAAGAAAGCAGCGCACTAGCCCCTCCACTGAAGGAAGGACTCTCGCTTCGGTTCCAGACCTACTTCAGTCTATGTCCCGACAGCTTGGCACAAGACTTGGCCTCCGAATCAATGAAGCTTCGAGAAGAACTTCACAAGACCAAGGCACTTCTTCGTCGAGCTCAAGAGAAGGCAAATAGGATCAAGAAGGAAGGAGCACCTTCTGGACAATCCGCTATCGCATATCGAGGCGGAAGGCCCTCCGAGGATGTATCTTCCAAGAATGAGGAACCACCTCGGCGACGCCGGATGACGGCAAGGGAATATCGCAAGCTTTTCCCTGCACCACCGACGAAGCACCGTCGTATCCAACTCCTCCACTCCCCCACACCCTCAAGTGACAAGGGGGCCCAGACAGATGAAGACAAGGAGGAAGACCCAGAAGAGCCGGAATACGCGACCGAGCATTCCGCCGCTTAGGCATTATTCGCTACTCGGATATGCCAGTTGTGACCTCTACGGTAGGATAGGTCGTGTAAACCCTATGCGCAGTCGAGTCCTTGTATGGTTCATATGAAGCCATCTAGTGTTTGCTTTTGTTGTGTTTGGATGTATGTCGTATTCTTCCTTCCAGAATGTGTAAACGACTACATCACCCATTTGGATTTTAATGAATGTATTTTGGCCTTTCGGCCCTTGCATGATTTGATTTAGTGTCACACCCACCCCCTTACTAGGCACCCATCTATCTTGCTTTCCCTCTTCCGAGTCATGAGACCTTTTACCGCTCCAACAGGATGCCTGTTGTAACTCGTACTGGTACCTCTACCCAGCAGCCCGAAGCCGGAGCATCCTCTCAGCCAGAGGCAGGCCACGACCAAACCAACGACCAAGCTCCACCACCACCTCCTCCTCCAAGCATGGACATGGCTCAGCTTCTCCAAGCTTTCCGAGAGGAACGCCAAGCCAACACTGCAGCCCTTCAGCTGATTGCTCAAGCTGTCACCAACAACCGCCAGCCGGCGGGGAATGGCAATGGACGTTCCATGTTGGCAGAGTTCAAGAAGCATGCACCGCCAACCTTCATCGAGACTGCTGAACCCCTGGATGCAGACGACTGGGTCCGCTCCATTGAGGAGATACTGGAACTAGTCAGATGCACCGAAGACCGCGAGAAGGTGGCTTATGCAGCCCACTGCCTCAGGGGGACTGCTAGAGCTTGGTGGGATGGATTCAAGGTCATGCACGCTGAACAAGACATCACTTGGGTTAACTTCAAGGCAGAATTCCGCAAGGCCCACATTCCCTCCGGAATCATGGCTATCAAAAAGCGTGAGTTCCGATCCCTGAAGCAAGGAAGTGGCACTGTCAAGGAGTACATGCAGAAGTTCAGTATTCTGTCAAGGTATGCCCCTGAAGATGTCAGCACTGATGCTGCCAAAAGGGAGCGCTTCATGGAAGGCCTTAATCAGACTCTGCAATACTCGCTTGTCGTGTGTGACTGCCCGTCTTTCCCTGACCTGGTGAACCAGGCACTTATGCTTGAAGACAAGCGGCGTGCTTTGGAAGACACTCGCAAGCGCAAGTTGGTCAGTAAGGGAAGTTCCAGCAACCAGAAACCTCGTCCATGGCAGTCAGCCCCGGCCAAGCCAACCTATCAGCAGCCAAGAGATCCTGCACCTCGTGCCAACCCTCAGCCTCAGCAGTATGCCAACCCCAGGCCAGCTTTCAACCCCAATACCAGTGGTGGCAACAAGATCAATCCAAACCAAGTCACTTGCTTTGGATGTGGTCAGCCCGGACACATCTCAAGGGTGTGCCCCAACAAGAAGCCTGATGCCCCACGCCCCAATGCGCAGAACCAGGGACAAGGCCGTGGAATGCCACCAAGGAACCCAGCTCCTCGCAACCCACCGAACCAAGGGAAAGGGCATGTGAATCACGTAACTGCTGAAGAAGCCCAGGAAGACCCGGTCGTCATGCTGGGTACGTTCCTTGTCAACTCAACACCTGCAACTGTCTTGTTTGATTCTGGAGCAACGCATTCATTTGTCACTCAAAGTTTTGCATTAAAAAGTGGCATGACCCCTACACCCTTGAATAACCCTATGGTGGTACAAACCCCCGGAGCCGAGATGAGAGCCAAGATAGGCTGTAAAGGAGTCGGTATTACCATTAACGGTGTAGACTTCCTAGCAGACCTTATCATCCTAAGATCGCAAGGCTTGGATGTGATCTTAGGGATGGATTGGCTCAGTAAGCACCAAGGCCTGTTAGACAGTGCCAATCGGACAGTCACTATGACCAATGACCAAGGAGTCGAAGTCAAGTTTGCTCCCAACTCCTCTTCCGCTCAAGCCGCTAAAGTCAACTGTCTGTCTGAAGTTGGGCTAGATCAAGTACCGGTGATATGTGAGTATCCTGATGTCTTTCCGGATGAACTACCGGGAATGCCCCCTGACCGTGACATTGAGTTCATCATCGAGCTCGTGCCCGGAGCAGGACCCATCTATAAGAAGCCTTATAGAATGGGGACGGAGGAATTAGCCGAGTTGAAGAAGCAGCTAGAAGAGCAGCTAAGGAAGGGATTTATCCGCCCGAGTGCCTCCCCTTGGGGATCTCCTGTTCTGTTTGTGGCAAAGAGGGACGGTACCATCCGCTTATGCATTGACTATCGTTCCCTCAATGAAGTTACAATCCAGAACAAGTATCCACTTCCCAAGATCGAAGATCTGTTTGATCATCTCAGCGGAGCCAAAGTATTCTCCAAGATCGACCTCAGATCTGGGTACTACCAACTGAAGATCAGACCCCAAGATATTCCGAAGACGGCATTCGTAACCAGATATGGCCTGTACGAGTGCATGGTCATGTCTTTTGGGTTAACCAATGCCCCAGCTTACTTCATGTATCTCATGAATAAAGTCTTCATGGAATATTTGGACAAGTTTGTTGTTGTCTTCATTGATGACATTCTTGTGTTCTTGAAGTCGGAGGAAGAGCACGAACAACATCTGAGGATGGTCCTAGACAAGCTTCGTGAGCACCAACTGTATGCCAAATTCAGCAAGTGTGAGTTCTGGCTGCATAAAGTTGGATTCTTAGGTCATGTCTTGACCGAGGAAGGATTATCTGTTGATCCTGCAAAGATCGAAGCTGTGACCCAATGGCAATCTCCAACGACCGTCAAGGAAGTTAGAAGCTTCCTCGGACTAGCGGGCTATTACCGCAAGTTCGTGGAAGGATTCTCTAGCATTGCACGACCAATGACTCAGCTCCTCAAGAAGGACAAGAAGTTCGAGTGGACGCCAAAATGCGAAGAGAGCTTCCAAGAGCTCAAGAAGAGATTGACCACCGCCCCAGTTCTGGCAACACCTGATATTCACAAGGAGTTCGTGATATATTGTGATGCCTCTCGAACCGGATTGGGGAGCGTTTTGATGCAAGAAGGCCGCGTCATAGCATACCTCTCCAGGCAGCTACGACCCCATGAGGAGAACTACGCTACTCACGATCTTGAGCTAGCGGCAGTAGTTCATGCCTTGAAGACATGGCGGCATTACCTCCTAGGGAAACGGTGTGAGATCTACACAGACCACAAAAGTCTGAAGTACATTTTCACCCAAAAGGAATTGAACATGAGGCAGCGGAGATGGTTGGAACTCATCAAAGACTATGACCTCAGTGTTCAGTATCACCCTGCGAAGACTAACGTGGTGGCCGATGCCTTAAGCAGGAAGGCTTGCTCTTTGAATGCCGTTATTCAAGAAAGGCAGCCAGCCTTGTTTAAGGAGATCGAACAATTCAGTTTGGAATTGGTCACCCCTGGATTTCTGGATCATTTGGAAGTCAGACCGACCCTGATGGACGACGTCAAGAAGGCACAAGATGGACACGCAAGCATTGAAGGCTTCAAGAGGAAGGTGAAGCTGGGCAAGGCCCCAGGATTCTCTGAAGACGAGCACGGGATTGTTTGGTACAAAGGTCGCATCTGCGTACCAAAGAACACCGAGCTGAAGACGCTGATTCTGCAAGAAGCCCACAACACTCCGTATTCCATCCACCCCGGAGGAACCAAGATGTACCAAGACTTGAAGGCACGATTCTGGTGGCACGGGATGAAGAGAGAGATTGCAACCTATGTTGCAAAGTGTGATGTGTGCCAAAGGGTCAAGGCTGAATATCAGCGACCTGCTGGATTGCTTCAACCACTCAAGGTTCCTGAGTGGAAGTGGGATAAAGTCGGAATGGATTTCATCACTGGATTACCAAGGTCGAATAGAGGACATGACTCTATCTGGGTCATAGTCAATCATTTGACCAAGGTGGCCCATTTCATTCCTGTCAAGACCACTTATGATGGCAACCGGCTGGCAGCTCTCTACATCGACCGAATCGTAAGTCTTCACGGCGTTCCCAAGGAGATTCTGTCAGATCGAGGAACCCAGTTCACCTCAAGGTTCTGGAAGAAGTTCCAAGAAGCCTTGGGAACCAAATTGTCTTTCAGCACAGCTTTCCACCCGCAGACCGGAGGTCAAACAGAGCGAGTCAATCAGATTCTCGAAGACATGCTCCGAGCCTGTGTCCTGGCGTATGGAGCCAAGTGGGAAGACTGTCTCCCTTTTGCCGAGTTCTCCTATAACAACAGTTACCAGTCGAGCCTTCAGATGGCACCATTTGAGGTGTTGTACGAACGCGGATGTCGCACACCCCTCAACTGGTCAGAAACTGGAGAAGGACTAGTCTTTGGACCGGATAATCTCCGCGCAGCAGAAGAGCAAGTCCAATTAGTCAGAGAGCGATTAAAGGCAGCCAAGTCAAGGCAGAAGAGTTATGCTGACACTCGACGCCAAGACATGAGATTCCATGTCGGGGACCATGTGTACCTGCGGGTAACTCCTCTGAAGGGAACCAAGCGTTTCCACGTTAAGGGGAAACTTGCGCCAAGGTTCATTGGCCCTTTCAAGATCACTGCACGACGAGGAGAAGTGGCTTACCAGTGGAACTACCACCTGAGCTATCCGATGTGCACAATGTATTCCATGTGTCGCAACTCCGGAAATGTCTCCAAGTTCCAGACAAGCCTAATCTCTACAAGGATGTGGATCACCAAGCCATTGATCTGCAGCCTGATTTGACCTACCGCGAGAAGCCCATTCGCATTCTGGACGAAGCAGAACGACGTACGCGAAGCCGTACCATCAAGTATCTCATGGTCTAGTGAAGCAACCACACCAAAGCAGAAGCAACCTGGGAACGAGAAGACTATCTTAGATCCGAGTTTCCCGACCTCTTTTAAGACCTAATTTAGGAATCTCGGGGACGAGATTCTTGTAAGGGGGGTAGGTCTGTCACACCCTGCATTTTGTAACATGTTATTTGTACCTTTGAAGCATGAAAATTTGGACCAGCAATTTTTTTTTAGCATAATTTGGCTTTTATTTGGAATTGAGTTTTCTTCATGTGCTTTTTCTTGTGCTCATTAAAGTCAACTATGACCTCTTGTAGAATTCATCTCCATACTCAAAACTTCTGCCCAATGATCATGCCAAGTGTTATATAACAGTATAGTATTTTCTTACAAAATTAATTTGGCCAAAAGGTATTTTTATAAATTTAGTTTTCCAAAAACCCCTAAATTGAGATTTGCACTACAAGTACTTGATTTAGGGTGAGAAAATTATTTCAAAGGTTTATTTGAAACCTAGTAGTCATAGGACTTCCAGAAACCACAAAGGTATAATTTTAAAAGTTATTTTCCTATTTTATTTAAAGGCTTTTTCATAAGGCCAGAAATGGTCTTTAATAGGGGAAAATTATTTAACTGTTTCAAAAATATTTGCCAAAATTCAGAGAGACTCACAGGACATATATTGTCCATATATAAGAATTTCAACACTTGGTCATGTTCAAAATAATGGGCTAAACCCTCTAAAACCCTTTCTGGATATTTCAAGCTTTTGAAATATTTACAAAGGATTTTTTCTCCAAAAATTCCAGGGAAATTCTATCCTGTCATATATGACATATTTGATGATCTTGCCAAGTCCCATGCCTTGGGAAGCAAGAAAACATCCTCAAACCCCTTCATAACCATTTTGTCCATATTTGAAGTTTGAGCAACTTTACATTGCCAAACTTGTCCAAATGCTCTCAAACTTGGTGCACATGCTAGAATGGCCTCATAAGGCATCTAGACCAAATGGCACAAGATTTGAAATTGAGCAACTTGATCAGATCACCTCAAAACCCTTTCTGTTCAAATGCAAATTTGAACAACTTTACATTACCAACTTTTTATCTGGAGCTTCAAACTTTGTGGGCATGATCAATACCCCAAATGATGATGCTACACCAAGTGGTGCATCAAGGGGAGATGATTAGCTTGACTCAAACAAGATGAAGCTGTTTCTTTTGATTTCTAGGGTTCACCAAAGTTACATTGGCTAGTTTCTTCAAATGAGCCCAAATTTGGTGAAGCACCCTATTTTCTCATGTCTTACAATCCTGTTAAGTGCCATGTCAAGTGGAGGTCATTTGCTTGACCAAACACTGATCAAACACCTTCTGGCTTTTTACTAAAACCTCCATCTTGATCACTTTTACTCTTCTCCATTGCCTCAACTTTTTACCACATGATCATTGAGTTACTAGCTACCCCCAGTAACTTCCTCAGCACCCCAGCTCCATGATTGAGGGGTGAGAACCCTGTTTTACCTTGCTGGACAGCAGGTTTTCACCAAGTCACCAGCATCCTCCCTCTCTCTCAGCATCTCCAGGGCATCCAAGGCCGCATGCCATTTCTTTACTCCTCCCTCAACCTTGTAGACACTCTTGGACACGTTGGTTTTGTCCAGAACGGCGAGAGCGCGATGATGCCAGCAATACGCACGCTCTGGAGCACGCTACAGTGCACCTCCGCACGGTGGCTCCAGCCAATCAGCCTCCCCCGACAGCCTCGGGCCTCCCCTTCGCGCCAGTCGAGGCCTCTCGACGTCCGCAACCTCCCCGGCGCTGTCCCCCCTCCTCCTGCGCCCTCCAGTGGCCGTCGTCGCACGCGCGCTGGCCACCCGCAACGGCCACTCCTCTGCCTCGCACGCGCGCGTCGATTGGAAGGTCCCCCGCTCCTCCACTCACTTCTACTGGACGTGGAGCTCGTCCAGGAACACCATGGACTCATCCCCTCGGCCTCCCGTGCGCTGTAGCCTCGAGCCGGAGCTCGCCGGCGCACTGGACCACGGGCCTCCGTCGACCTCCTATATAAGCCCCTCCCGAGCCTCTCCAGCAGCATCAGCAACCTCACCTCACTCCATTGAGTCCCCCAGCACCATCCATTCTTCCCCAGAGAGCTCCAGTACGCGGGATCGACCGGAGCACCGCCGCGTCGGGCCGCCGGTGATCTCGCAGTATGAGCCTCCCCTGCCCTTCCTTTCGCCCGATCTGAAACCGCCGTACTCCACTGACCATTTCCCCCCTGTTTCCCCCTCCGTTTGCAGTCGGAAATGACCGGAGCAACGACCCTCCGACAAGCTTTCGCCGTTCCACCTCGCCGCCGGCGAACCGGACCTCCTCGGCGTGCCGCACCACCACCACTGCAACCGCCACTCGACGGTTAGTCCATCCCTAGCCTCCGTTGCCGTCGCCGTGGCCGGAAACCTCGCCGGTGAGCTCGCCATCGCCGTGGCCGCAAGGTTGGAGATGACAGGCGGGCCCCACCTGTCATCCCCACACCTCTCTCCCCCTCCTCCCTATCGCTGACCCACGGGCCCCGCCCGTCAGGTTCAAAAACCTGACGTGCGCGCGCAGGCTCCCGTGCGGCTGGGCTGGACCGCCCTGGCCCGTGCACTGTGGCCTTCTCTGGCCCAGTGCACAGGACACATTTTCCTTTTTCTTTTCTGTATTTGTTTTAAACATTTCTACAGAAAGGAATAATGGTCCAAATAAAATAATTCCAACTCCTAAAATCTTGTAATATTCCGACCTATTTAATGGTACCACTTTCACTCAAATCCATGAAACTTTTCTGTTCTGTTCAAATTTAAGTTCAAATTTGAGCAGTAAAACTCCTGTCTAAAATCAATAGATTCCATTTTGTTACTCCAAAACTCCAACTATGAATTTTCCCCATCTTAGAAATCCCTCTAGTATTTTATAAAAATGAGTTGACATTTTTCTGAGCACTTTGATTTTTCTGTTTTGTTTGTATTCGTATTTTCCCGTGGTTATTATGTGACGTATAGATCCCGTATTTAACGAAGTTGCTGTGGAAGGAGAAGGAGAAGTATTTGAAGACTTTGAAGACCAAGCCAATCTAGGCAAGCAGCCCTTTGACCATGATACACTTGTTTTGCGGAACCCGTTGTTCCCGATGCATGATGATAGATTCACGGTGGTGACTTAGTTGAAACCACCATATGATGCATGTTTGATCTTGATCTTGCTAAGTGCTAGAGGTCATGCAAATAGTTAGTCTTGATGCTTGATGATGCATGTGTAACATGAACCATCGTAGTTGAAATCTTTGCATGAACCCATCGGGTGCCCCTAATGCCCGAGGGTGATGATGTATTAGGTCATCACTTGAGAAAGAAGTGATGTGCCGGTAGAATCATGTGCATGGTGAAATGATGGATTAGATTTATGTGTGACTACCGTCCCAACCAAACATGTGCAACCACACTACCCCTTATGGGACGGGGCTTTATTGATTACTTAAGTCGATACTAGCATGGTGCCCGCATTACTAGTGACGGGAAGACTTGAGGTCTTTCCCGGGACGGGGTCGTGCTTGGATAGACGACCATGACTGTTTTCACAGGGCACCGGACACACCGTTGGTCCCTTGGGGTACGCGTGAACATTGAATTTAGGGCAAGTCCCGTGATCTATTGTTTGTACCCGAGGGCCGTGTACCAACGAGTGGACTCTATGTTAGTATCGTCTAAGGAAAGGTAATGACCGGGTGCTTACCCCGGGTACTTGAGGTACCGCGGGTCATGGATGACACGGAAGTTCCCCGGATCTTGTGGGTAAAGTGCGCAACCTCTGCAGAGTGTCAAACTATTCGAATAGCCGTGTCCACGGTCATGGACAGTTGGGTGGTGCTACTTAAACTATGTCCAGAATTTTACTTCATCGGTGATAGTATGTGTATGATAAGTCAAGGGGGTGACTTGACATGATGAGTTGAATCATATTCATGTTGATATCAGTAACCTGTCATCAAGTTTACGCGAGGGTATTGATGCATAAACTTGATGGTAGAATATTTATTCTACCCTTTTGCTAGATTGTTCATTATTGTTCCATTGCATTGTTACTTTGATCCACATCATGGGTTGCTTGCGAGTACATTCAAAGTACTCATTGGCTTGCCACTGGTTATTTAATTGGCCAGGCATGGAAGAGCAAGAATATGAGGAAGAGTTCTTTGGAGACGAACATGCGAACTAGGACGCTATCCCAGTCAGAATGCCTGTAGGGTTAAGGCAGATGGCATGCGTTCTACCCGTTATCGAAGACTTCCGCTATTTGAGTTATTTGCTATTCAGCCCGTGAGGCTCTATCTATGTAAGACTTGGCCATAATGGCCTTAATTCGTGTAAGACTATTTGTATGGATGTAAGACTCTTGTTATTTCAGCTTCTGTGTGTTCAGTGAGCATTGATCTCTGGGATCACTGTACACGTGCATTCGGTGATCTCGACTTCTAAGTCGGGGTCGCCACAGTGAATGTCCTCATGACATCACCTGTGAAGAATAAGAACTCCAGATCAAAATTTTCATATGGATCAAAGTTTTCATATGGATCCAAGTCCACATATGGACCAAATTCCTCACGTAGATCAAAGTCCTCATATGGATCCAAATCCTCATCTGATCATTATCGCGCTAACACTTCTGTTCCGCAGAGAAAATCTAAGAGCTATGAATATGTGCATTATTATTCAAATCATTATGTTCATAAGTCCTCGAAGAGTTTCTCTGCCTATTCATATGCATACTCTAACCCCTCTCCTGTGAAACGAAGTGCACTGCCTTCAATGCCACCTTTCTCTATGGAGCTCACGGAATGATGAATTCATTGCCACCCCTCCAGATGTGGGTGGTGAAGAAAAACAACTAATCTCTTCTGCAGGGTCAGGTCTCCAGACGAACTTAAACGTCTGAAGAATTTGCTGGAGACCTAAGTGTACTTGAAAGGATGCAAGCTAATCATGAAGAAATGAATTGCTCATTTCTCACGTCCTTATACTACTATCTCTATAACACTACTTGATGAAATTCGTTTTGATGAACTTGATGTCATATTCTTCACTATGAAGTATATGAGTTCGTAAGATGCACTAATTCATCTACAGGATGAATCACTCAAAGCTACTGAGTTGGTCCCCGACAGTGGATGTACAAATCACATGACAGGTGACAAGAACTTATTGATTGTCTCTGCTTTATCTCCATCGCATATAAAACATATCACCTACGCTGACAAAGGAAAAAACCAAGGTATTGGGTCTAGGTTAAGTTGCAATATTAAAAGATCGACACATGGACAAAGTCATTCTTGTCGAGACTCTTGGATTCAGCGTCATGTATATCTCAATGGTTTGTGATCTTTATATGGTTGTCATCTTTGGAAAATATCGCAGTGTTGTAGTCTTAGAATCTAACCACTCCAAAGTCTTCGAAGGATTTAGGAGAGGAGACTTGTATATTGTTGATTTCTCTATAGGACCACAACCTTCCACATGTCTACTCGCAAAAGATTCAGAAGGCTGGCTATCGCATTGACGACTCGGTCATGCTAGCATGAGGAACTTGCACACACTTGTGAAGAAGAAGCACATCATTGGTATTGAGGGTGTCAAATTCCTCAAAGATCATCTTTGTGGGGCTTGCGAAGCTGGAAAGATGACAAAATCCAAGCACCCCTCAAAGAGTATCATGAATACCACTCGTCCTTTTGAATTGCTTCACATGGACATCTTTGGCCCCACTCATTATTCAACACTAACAAATGCAGCATCGCTATATGGCTTTGTTATTGTTGATGATTATTCTCGTTACACATGGGTGCATATCATCACATTTAAACATGAAGTGCAGGAAATCTTCAAGCAATTTTCCTCAAGGGCCTCTACAAATTTCAATGTGAAGATCAAGCATATCCGGAGTGACAATGGGACTGAGTTCAAGAACACTGGTCTCGATGACTATCTTGATGAACTTGGTATTACTCATGAGTTATCTGCCCTATAAAATCCACGGCAGAATGGTGTCATCGAGCGCAAGAAAATGACTCTTATTGAGATGGCTCGCACTATGCTTTATGAATACAAGACGCCTCTTCATTTCTGGCCTGAAGCTATTAATACTGCATGCCACATCATCAACGGGGTATACCTCCACAAACTCCTCAGGAAAACCTCGTATGAACTCCTCACTGACAAGAAACCCAATGTGATTTATTTCAAAGTCTTCGATGCTAAATGTTGGATTAGAGATCCTCATCACAGTTCTAAATTTGCACTGAAAGCACATGAAGGTTTTATGATCGGTTATGGAAAGGACTCGCACACCTACAGAGTCTTCAACACCCACTATCACAAGGTTGTTGAAACTTTAGATGTGCAGTTCGATGAAACTAACGGCTCGCAAAAAGAGCACCTGCCTCCTGTGTCAGATGAAATACCTCCTGAGGAATCCATTAAGCGCAAGCCTACTGAGGACATCATACCCACTGAAAAAGCTGCTGAAGAAGTCATTCCAGACCATGAAGGAAATCATATCGGTGCAACTGAAGAAACTGTTTCTGAAGAAAATGCTCAGCCAAACCAAATTCGTCAACCTGCTCATCCTCGAGTGGCAAAAGAAGTGCAGATAGAGAAAATCACCGACGACATCAGCGCACCAGGTCCTCTCAGACGCTCAAAAGCTTCACACTTATCTAACTTTTGTCGGCAATTCGCTTTTTTCTCTATCACAGTGCCCACCAAAGTTGATGAGGCATTTTTGGAGCCCGAGTGGATTTAAGCTATGCAAGAGGAATTGCATCAATTCGAGCTCAACAATGTGTGGGAACTCATCAAGGGACCAGATCCTCGCAAGCACAATGTCATAATTACCAAATGGATCTGTCGCACCAAGCAAGATGAAAATGGCCTTGTGGTGAGGAATAAGGCTCGTCTTGTAGCTCAGGGCTACACACAGGTTGGGGGAATCACTACCACAGGATGATCCAAATGCGATAGTCGAATCAGAGACCCTTCCACGAAACTGTGTGCAATGCATCAATCACAAATGATGATGTAATAAAACCATAAAAAAAGATGCAAAGTTTTTGCGATGGCGGTGACATCAAACATAGTTCATATTGGAGTTACATGTGCGATGGGTGGCATACGGTTAATTCAGAAGTATTTGCGATGATGCAGAACAACAGGAATGGGCAACCAGATGACGGTGTGTGTGCGATATACATCACACAATTCACTAGGATGAATTGTGTGTGATTAGGCAACACAATAGAAATGGTTCAACTGAACAAGATGTGTGTGATATGCGGCAAACAGGTCCATAATAAGAAATGTGTGCGAAGACAAATAATCACACAGACGATTGCTGCTAATAAGCCATGTGATTTGCTCTGTCTACAGAAGAATTGCAAAAGTGACTATAAAGATCATTCACACACACCTCAATAATCAATTGTATGCATTCTAAACTAGGAGAAATGACCGTCTAGTCATCTACTTCTTGTGATGCTCCCGCCACTACTCTATGGCTCGATCCCTCATTCGGGGTAGGAAGAAGACACTCCATCATGTCACCGATCTGCTTGTACATCTCGTAGCTTGTGTACGCATCCTTGGCCGCGTACGTGATGTGTTGTTCATCCACTCTCTCATGCCAGACACTGTGCCATGCGTTCTTGTCCTTCTTGCTCTCAATCTTCATCTTCATGTAGTAGGGGTCGATGATGGCCGAGCCAAGGTCAACCAGGGAGTTCTTTTTGTTCTTGTCGCTGCCTCAGACCTTGTAGTGGTCCTGGATGTTGACAAGATTCTGGCATTTCAAGCCCGAAACCTTAAGCGCTTTTAGATCGTTGGTGGTGTCCACCATAGAGAAACTATAGTCGGAGCTATTGATAAACCTGGAGAAACGCTCGCAAGGCCTTGTGGCCAGGTGGTAGTGGTAGACGAGGACGTCAGGTCGCACACACAACTGGGTGTTGGCAACCTTCTGATCTTGCCCGGCATGACCGATGGTGTACTTGAGGTCGAAGCTGACCACTTGGTACTTGTCCTTGGCAAGGAACTGCTCCATAGTTTGGATGGAGCTCTCCACCGAGACTGGATCGTTCTTTACACCATTGAGAGGGCCTTCCCCCTCACGTGGGTGTCCACTACGTGATGCTTGGTGAATTGTCAGCCGTTGTCATCGTCGGCCGCTGGGAGCGCCATTGGAGCCACGGGGAGCGCCATTGGAACCACTGGATGTCCTCTTTGTATGTGTCGTCTTGGGTGTGCCTATTGTGTTGTGTGACGCGGGAGATGAAGGTAAATGGCCGCATGAATAAATGGGGGTCGGGCCGCCTGGATTCTCGGCGCGTCCGCATGGCAGTTTTTGCAGCGGGTAACTGCATCATTGCGCCGCGCCCAGCGCAACCGCATGCACACGAACATGCATGATCATGCGCTGACCCCAAACACTGGCAGCACGCATGGAGGGACGAGGGCAGAGCACCCGGAGGGACGCGAGAGCAGAACGCACGCGGCGGGACGCGAGCAGAGCGCGCTGCAGCCGCCTCAACCGCAAGCAACCACACGCATAGAGCTGTTGAACAGGCAGGAAATGGTCGCCTACAAGCCCGTAAGTGCATCTAGTGCCATCCCTAGTTGCTTTTGAAGTATTGATGACAAACGTGGTTGAGGGACTAATGTGTTTGTAAGAATTGCAGGATAACACAGGTAGTAGTCCCTCACTGATTTAATTTACCTACCAGAGATGACCCCTAAAAATGTGAAGACATTGAAGACAATGGTGGCTGGTGAAGACATTCATTTGAAGATAATGACCCATGAAGACATTCACTTGAAGACTATGGAGTGGGAAGACATAGTTTCTTTCGTAGTTCCTTTTCTTCTTTCTTGAGTCATGGGAACCACCGTACTGTTAAGTGGGGTCCTAGTGAACATAGTCAGATGACTGATGTGATGCTCAACCAAAATCCTATGTCTTCGAGCAAAGACAATGAGAGCAAATTTTATCCAGTTTTGGATATGTCAGCTTTGCTTGGAGCCCAAGCAAAGTTGCCGCGTGGGTTTGAAATTTGACCGTTGGACACGTGTCAGTTCCTTAGTGACCAAGGGTCATTTCAGACATATCATGTCGGGTTGCCTCCTGGCTATAAATAGCCCACCCCCTACACCATAAATTGGTGGCTGCTCAGAGATAGTGCACGGCTTTTGTCGTTTGAGAGCAACCCACCTCTGAAGCCTTTGATAGAAAAGATCCATGCGAGGACCAAGCCCAAACCACCCAGAGCCAATGAGTGTTAGGCATCATTGAGGTCTTTTTGTTTGTGTGATCTGTAGACTTGTTACACTTGAGGACTGTGCATCCTCCAGCCAGTTAGGCGTCGCGTTCTGAGCATCCAAGAGTCATTGTGGATTGCCGGTGAACAAAGTCTGTGAAGGTTTGGAAGTCTACCTTGAAGACTTACCAGAGTGATTGGGCGAGGACTAGGTGTCCTTAGCTCAACGGGAATAAGGTGAAGACACGGTCTTGTGAGTTCAATCTCAACCTCCCTAACCAGACATACAGTTGTCACAGCAACTGGATCTGGTCTACCAAATTCCCCTAGTCTCCAAGCTACTAGTTCTATCTTCCATCTTATTTACATTTTAGTTTGCCTTCGTGAAGTCATTACTTGCTTGCCTAATCTGTGTAACTTCACAGTGTGAAGATTGTTTCCTGTTTATCTTCATTCTGTCTTCCACCTTGATCCATGCTACATAGCTGTCAATAGTCTTCGTACTTTCACTATGCTGCTTACTTGACTACTGCTTGTCTAGTGTAGTTTATATTCCACTGCATACCTAAAGGTTCGTTCCATCTGTCTGTCTTCAAAAGATATCGTGTATTGAAATCTTTCATAAAAATCTCCTATTCACCCCCTCTAGTCGATAACTAGCACTTTCAATTGGTACCAGAGCAAGGTGCTCCCTTGTTCTGTGTGATTTGGTTTAACCACCTGGAGTTTTAGCTATGTCGGCTGCAGGGATAATCAAAGTTTCAGCTGCATGCCCCCTCTTCGATGGCACTGATTACCCCTACTGGAAGAACAAGATGCAAATGCATCTTGAAGCTATTGAGAATGATCTCTAGTATGTCATGAAGACTGGCATTCCCAAAGCTGGTGAAGGTGTCACCCTGCTGATGTCAAGAGGTTCGCACAACTGGTCTCAACTACTAAGAACATCATCTGTGGTTATCTGACCAAAGGATAGTATGGACGTGTGAGTGCACTGGAATCCGCAAAACTCATATAGGATTGGTTATCCAAGGTCAACAAAGGCATCTCAACTCAGAGAGACTCGAGGATTGACGTTCTTTGCAATCTCTTCAACCGCTTCAAGAGAAACGACAATGAAAATGTCCAGCTCACATTTGATCGCCTCACCGATATCACTAATGAGCTTCATGCCCTTGCCGCCACTGAAATCACCAAGCATGAAGTTGTGAAGAAGCTATTGAGATCTCTTGACAGTTCATTTGACACCTTGGCACAGACGATTCTAGAATGACCCGACTTCAAGAGTCTTGATCCATCTGACATAGTTGCGAGGCTCAACACACATGAGTTCCAGCTATCTCAGAAGAGAGATATCTATGGGCCCAACTATGGTCGATCCAGAGCCTTGAAGGCAAAAGTTGTGTCCTCATCTGAAGAAGACTCTCACTGCAGTTCTGACGATCCTGAAGACATTGGCAAAGATCTAGATATGCTTGTGAAAAAGTTTCAAAGGTTCTCCAAGAAGAAAATCTTTGGAAGGTCTTCATGATCCAACTCAAGAAACGATGAGGCCTCCTCTCGTGACTACAAGAAGAGAACATGCCACAAGTGCAAGAATCTCGGCCACTACATATCTGAATGTCCTCAATGGGACAATGAATCCAAGAAAAAGAAGAAGAGCAAGGAATATGGTTCTGATGACAAGAAGAAGAAGAAATCTTCAAAGTCTTCTTCCAAGTCTTCATCGAAGTCTTTGTCTTACAAGAAGGGTTCATCTGGCAAGGCTCGTGCGTTCATTGGAAAGGAAATGGATTCAGAGGAGTCCACTTCTGAGGAGGCAGAGGTGGAGTCTGAGGAGGAGTCTGATTCAGGTGTGGCTAGCATGGCTCCAGCTTCAGCATTCGTCGCCAAGTCCATCTTCAACATTGAAGACAATGGTCACTCCGCCGATGCTGAAGCCAATGATGAGAACGACTCTTCTCCAACCCACTCCTTCATGGCGCGTGGTGCTAAGGTAAACTCACGTGATGCCTACTTTCAGACCTCTAGTGAAGATGGCTTTGAATGTGAATCCAAACCCACCTATAAAACCCTTGCTAAAATTGTAACTAAACAACAAAATGGTATGGAACATATTCAAAAGTTGCTAGACAAAAGTGATGATCTGTTGGACGCGGAAATGAATCAAACTCAGTCCTTAATTGAAGACGTAAAAATCTTCAAAAGTACAATGAGCTTGAAAGTCGTCATGAAACACTCTTAGCTATTCATGAGAAGCTTTCCTATGATTATCTTCAACGGAGCAAGATCTAGAGAAACTTAGAGCGTCTCATGATGATCTTCAAAAGGAAAACGATTCACTACTTGCCCAACAGATCAGTTCCACTCAGGAAGACTTTGTGCCACCTTGTCTAAAATGTCTTGAGCGTGACAATGCTGTCTCTGTTACTGAATGCTCTAATGCTTATGAAGTTGCAATATATTCAACTGTTAATATGGTAACTAACCCCTCTGCTGACGAAACCACTGCTATTGCTAATGAGAATGCTAGGTTGAAGACATTGCTTGAAACAGGCGTGTACAAAATCCTAAAAGGGCATCAGGCACTTTGCGATGTTCTCAAGAAACATATTCTGAATCGAAACCCTAGGAAAGAGGGTGTTGGGTTCGAATGGAAAATGAATGTTGATGGTTCATACTGGAAGCCTGAGCAGTACCCCAAAACCGCATGGGTTGCTGCAAAGGGCACACCAGTAGATCCATCTACCTTATCTGGCTTCACTTGTGCTAACCCTATTGTCATTGATGAGTCATTTGACTCAAACTATGAACTGTTCAAGGATCAGAACGGTAAAGTGTTTGCCAAGTTCATTGGAACTAACTGCAGGAATGGGTCACCTATGAAGAAGATCTAGGTTCCGAGAAGTCTTCTCGAAAAGCTTCGAGTGAATGTCATCACGACACCACCAGAAAAGAAGACAAACCCCAGACCAAAGGCTTCATATGGCCCAAAGGCTTCATACAGACAGAGTACCACACAAGGTCACCCTAACGCAAATGTTTTGCAGGGATATTATCATCATACTCATGAATATGAGCATGTTTCATCTAACTGCTTTGTTCATAAAACAAAGAATTTTTCTTCATATTCATATGAGTATTATTCACCTCCTGCTAAGCTATTTTCTCGGGCTCCCAAGACAAAGTTCTCAGATGCTTCACTTAGACTTATTGCTTCTAAGCCACTGATGTCTACTATGCAACTTTATTCTTGTAGACTCGTGTTGGGCCTCCAAACGCAGAGTTTTGTAGGACAGTAGGAATTTCCCCTCAAGTGGATGACCTATGGTTTATCAATCCGTGGGAGGTGTAGGATGAAGATGGGCTCTCTCAAACAACCCTACAACCAAATAATAAAGAGTCTCTTGTGTCCTCAACACACCAAATACAATGGGAAATTGTATAGGTGCACTAGTTTGGTGAAAAGATGGTGATACAAGTGTAATATGGATAGTAGATATTGATTTTTATAATAATAACAATAAAAATAGCAAGGTAGCAAGTGATAAAACGGAGCACAAAAAGTATTGCAGTGCTTCAAAACAAGGCCTAGGGTCCGTACTTTCGCTAGTGCAATCTCTCAACAATGCTAATATAATTCGATCACATAACCATCCCTCAACATGCGATGAAGATTCACCCCAAAGTTCTTATCTAGCGGACAACATAAGAAGAAATTGTTTGTAGGGTATGAAAACACCTCAAAGCTATTTTTTCGTTCGACCTATCCTAGAGTTCGTACTAAAATAACACTAGCTATTCTTTCCGATTGATCTAATCAAGAGTTCGTACTAAAATAACATCATATGACACACATCAACCAACTCTAATGTCACCTAGATACTCGAATGTCACCACGAGTATCCATAAGTTAATTATACGATATGCATCAAACAATTCCAGATTCATAATACTCAATCCAACAAAAAGAACTTCAAAGAGTGCCCCAAGATTTCTACCGGAGAAACAAAGACAAGAGCGTGTATCAACCCCTATGCATAGATTACCTCAATGTCACCGTGGGAATCCGCAAGTTGAGTGCCAAAACATATATCAAGTGAATCAATATGATACCCCATTGTCACCACAAGCATTCAATTGCAAGACATATGTCAAGTGTTCTCAAATCCATAAAAGTATTCAATCCAAAGAAATCTCAAATGGGAAACTCAATTCATCACAACAAGAGAGGGGAAAACACCATATGATCCGACTATATTAACAAAGCCCGCGATACATCAAGATTGTGCATCTCAAGAACACGAGAGAGAGAGAGAGAGAGATTAAACACATAGCTACTGGTACAAACCCTCAGCCCCGAGGGTGGACTACTCCCTCCTCACCATGGTGGCGGCCGGGATGATGAGGATGGCCACCGGTGATGGTTTTCCCCTCCAGCGGAGTGCCGGAAAGGGCTCTAGATTGGATCTCGTGGACTACAGAGCCTTGCGGTAGCGGAACTTCTGATCTAGGTTCACCCTGAGGGTTTTTGGAATATTTGGGAATTTATAGGGTAAAGAGGGGGTGCGAGAGGCCACCGAGGTGGGCACAACCCACCTGGGCGCGCCAAGGGGGCCTGACGCGCCCTGGTGGGTTGTGCCCCCCTCGGGGCACCCCCTAGGTGCAACTCTGGCCCATCGTGGGTGTTCTAGCCCATAAAAATTCTCCAAAAAGTTTCGCGGTGTTTGGGCTCCGTTCGATATTGATTTCCTGCGATGTAAAAGACAAGCAAAAAACAGCAACTGCCACTGGGCACTGGGTCAATAGGTTAGTCCCAAAAACATGATATAAAGTGGCTATAAGATGATTTTAAAACATCCAAGAATGATAATAAAACAACATGAATACTTCATAAATAATAGATACATTGGAGACGTATCGGCTGTCGGCATTCTGGGAATGGGGTACCCAGACTTGCCTGCCTGCGGCCCAGGGCGTGGCTCATCAGGTCGCCTAGTATGGCCCAACTTCTTTAGCAACTACTGAAGACCCTCGCGAGGGGACAAGCCTCGCGAGGCGGACGACGCAAGACATCCCCTGGGGAGATCTCACAAGGTTGGCTCCTGAGGATCGGAGATATCGAGGCAAGGGGCACCTCGTGAGGTCGTCGTGACGTGAGCAGCGACGACCAAGGCCAGGCGGGCGCCAGCGGGCGGAGAGTGCCAGTTTCCTCTTTGGTGCTAAAGGAGCAGATGCAGGCGAGGAGTCCCGAGGCGTCACGCAAAGGTTTCCATATCGGTGCAATGAGACCAAGACCAGCAGGACGGCAGAGCAGAGGTCATCGTGGAACCCACGGCGGCGTCACCACCAGAGCCTTTGGCAGGTGAAGACTACCTTTTGTCAGGATAGCTTGTACTAGCTGTCCCCCTTTAAATTTGGTCGGTGTGGGATCCCTTCCCGCTCAATATTTGGGAAGAGGACCCAGACCACTATAAATAGGATTAGCCACCACCAGAGATCTCATCTTAAGTTGATCAGATAGAAGGCCACACACCCACAAGCTCACTCGAGCACAAGAACACCTCTCCTCAGGAGGTTGTTCATCCCATGTACTAGTTCTTCCTCAGCCTACAAGGCAATCCAGCACACCACACTGGATTAGGGTACTACCCTACAATAGTGGCCCGAACCAATATAAACCTTGTGTCCCTTGTTCATCGGATCTGACGAGGTAGGCCTAGGGATCGGTGAGTAGACGAGCTAGGGCGGAAGGAGAGATCTTCGTGCGCACCCCAGAGTTCGAAACACAAGGGTGTTGCCGGAACCCAAGATCCAACAGTTGGCGCACCGGGTAGGGGTGTGCCGAAATTTCCTCCCCATTTGTCCCGCTCTCCGCCCGCCAAGTTCCCATGGCAAACGCCTCTCCTCCGACCAGCTTGGTGGGCGCGCGCGGCGGCGCTCCGGGCCACTCGGCCTTCACGCCCACCTTGCGACGGGTGCAGTGGCCACCCAGGTTTAAGCTAGATCTGCCGCCCCATTACAACAGGGCGACAGACCCGGCCGTCTTCCTCCATGCTTACCAAGAGGCCATCTCGGCGGCCGGCGGAGATAGCAAGGTCATGGCTAGCTGGCTCCCTATGGCACTCACCCGCGTGCCGCGCACCTTATTTTTCAGCCTGCCAAAATCGTCCAAGGCATCCTGGGAGGACTTGCGCGACCTCTTCGTCGCGCGCTTCGGGATGCCAGCGCCCCACGTCGTCGCGGCCCTCCTCGGTGGCTCCCAAGCGCCACCCTTCGGCCGCCACGTCAAGGAGTTCTTTTGCCAGGGAGGCGTTGCCTCTATACGCCAGAGGGCTCCTCCTGGATGGGCGGCGCCCAAGACCGACCTCACCTTCGACTCAGGGGACCACCCCGCTTCCACCGCGGGCTCAAGCGCTCTCCCGATGCTCTACACCCCCACCATCTGCAATGTGGCAGTCATCAAGACCCTCGTTGATGGTGGAGTGGGCGTCAACGTGCTCTCAGTGAAGACTTTTAGCTTGCTTCACGTGCCGCTCGAGCGGCTGCACCCCACCAAGCCCTTCTCCGAAGTCGGCAACGGTTCCACCAGCCCTCTGGGGCACATCCGTCCCCCGGTCACCTTCGGCACCCGCGACAACTACCGCACCGAGCTAATCGACTTCGACATCGCCCCTATCGGCCCCCCGTACGACGCTATCCTCGGATATCCCACGCTAGCTAAGTTCATGGCCACGATCCATCCGGCCTATAACCTCATGAAGATGCCGGGGAGCAGCGGTGTCCTCACCGTGGCAGGAGACACCAAGGAAGCTCTGGCGGCCCTCAAGCGCGCCTTCCGGACCGCTGCAGCAGTACATCCGGCCGGTGAAGCCACCCCTGGAACCGAGGGGGCTACACCGACAAAGAAGAATCAACTTTTCTCCCAAGACCGAGCTGAGACGAAGCAGGTGCCGGTGGATGAAGACGAGCCAACATGTGTCGCCTTCACCATAGGTCCCGGCCTTCTCCCGGCTCAAGAAGAGGCGCTGGTTGGATTCTTGCGCTCAAACATGGATCTGTTCGCGTGGGAACCCAAGGACCTAGTGGGAGTCCTGAGGGAGTTGATTGAGCATCACCTGAATGTATGCCCCAATATGCGCCCCGTAAAGCAGAAGGCCCAACGCCAATCTATGGAGAAGCAGTTCTTCATCGTGCAAGAGACTTGTGAGCTAGAAGCGGCGGGTGTCATCCCTGAGGTCCGGTACCCGGAGTGGCTGGCAAACCCTACCCAAGAAAGGTGGAAAAGAGCGCATGTGTGTCCACTTCACCAACCTCAACAAAGCTTGCCCACAAGACCCGTTTCCTCTGCCCCGCATCGACCAGTTCGTCGACTCCACCACCGAGTGCTAGCTATTGTGCTTTCTGGATGCCTTCTCAGGTTACCACCAGATCAAGATGGCGTTGCAAGACATCGAGAGGACTGCCTTCCTCATCCGTGCGGAGTATACTGCTACACCTGCATGCCGTTCGGGTTGCGGAATGCGGGAGCAACCTTTCAGCGATTGATGCATATAGCACTGGGAAAACATCTCGGGAGGAACACCGAGGCATACGTTGATGACATCATGGTCAAATCTCAGGAGGCCACAACCCTTTCACAGATTTGGAAGAGACCTTCGCCAACCTGGATAAGGTAGACCTGCGACTCAACATAGAAAAGTGCGTGTTCGGTGTCCCGTCAGGAAAGCTTTTGGGCTTCCTGTGTCGCACCGAGGGATCAAGGCAAACCCCGAGAAGATCAAGGCTATAGAAAAGATGAGTCCGCCCAAGAACCTCAAGGAGATGCAGAAGCTGGCCGGTTGTGTAACATCGCTCAGGCGTTTCATCTCCAAACTAGGGGAGAGAGCCATCCCTTTCTTCAAGCTGATGAAGAGGAAGGGGCCGTTTGAGTGGACCCCTGAAGCTGATGCGGCGTTCGAAGACCTCAAGAGTACCTCACCAGCCCACCAGTAATGGTGGCGCCCAAACCTCAAGAGCCATTGGTGCTCTACATGGACGCTACACCACATTCAACCAGTGCAGCGTCGGTGGCTGTCCGAGAGGAGCTCCAAGAAAAGACCTTACAGCCCGGGGGTAGTACTCCCGTGGCCCTCGCAGGGCCGGCGGGCGACCACGTCCTGCAAGCCGACTCTCTTGAGGCCCCAGCCGCCCCATCTGGCGACCAAGCCCCATAGAGCCCCTTTACCTAGTCAGACTACACAGCCACAGGCGAGCCAGGACCTCACCCCCGTCGAGCACCCAGTATACTTTGTCAGCACGGTGCTCCGTGATGCCCGAGCGCGCTATTTCATGCCGCAGAAGTTTCTGCTTGCGCTCTTCGTCGCTTCGCGTAAGCTGCACCACTACTTCCATGGCCACCCCATCAAGGTTGTCTCAGCCTATCCTTTGGAGACGGTACTCTGGAGCCCAAACGCGGTAGGAAGGATCACGGAATGGAATATAGAGCTGCAGGCGTTCCAGCTAGAATTCAGCACAACTAGAGTCATCAAAGGAGTCGCACTTGCTGACTTTCTGGCAGAATGGACCGACGCCCCAGAGCCCGAAGCAAGTCAAAACCGGTCCCTCTCGCCCGGAAGCGAAGCGCCGGATGCCTGGGTCATGTACTTCGATGGCGCATTCGCCCACCAGGGTGTGGGGGCTGGAGCGATGCTCATCTCGCCCACTCAAGATAAGATCTACTACGCCGTGCAGCTCTGCTTCCAGCCAGGCGATAAGGTCTCCAACAACATCACGGCGTATGAGGGCCTCATTGGTGGTCTCAAGGCGGCGATGGCCCTGGGGGTGAAACGCCTCGTCATCAGGGGCGACTCCCAGCTCCTCGTCAACTTCTCCAACAAGGTGTATGAGCCGAAAGACGAGCATATGGAGGCATACCTCACGGAGGTACGCAAAATGGAGAAGCAGTTCTTGGGCGTGGAGCTGGAGCATGTACCCCATGGAACTAATAAGGAAGCCGATGACATCGCCAAGAGAGCATCCAGGCGCCTGCCCCAAGAGTCGTGCGTCTTCAAGGAGAGGCTCCTCAGGCCCTCGGTGTCGCCCCCGCGAGAAGGGCCAGTGAGGCCTCAGGAGGAACTCCCCCAACCACGGGCCTCGGGAGCTCCCGCCTGCGGCCCGGCCTTAGGAGCCCGCTTGCTCCTGGCGCTCGAGCCTCAGGAGAGATGCTGGACCAAGGAACTCAATGCATAACTGGTGCGAGGAGCGCTGCCAGAAAAGGAGGAGGATGCCGAACGCGTGGCCCGACAGGCTACGGCATACTACATCCAAGACGGTGAGCTTTACAGGAAGCGATCGAATGATGTGTCTTTGCGTTGCATATCCGGGAAGTAGGGAGGCGACTTGCTAGCTGACATCCACGTAGGGGACTGCGGGCATCACTCATCATCGCGCACCTTGGTCGGCAAGGCGTTCCGTAGTGGTTTTTACTGGCCCACAGCGCTCAATGATGCCACCGAGCTGGTGAAATCTTGCGAGGCTTGCCAGTTCCATGCCAAGGAGATCCACCAACCGGTTTAGGGCCTCCAAACCATCCCGCTCTCCTGGCCGTTCGCAGTCTGGGGGCTAGACATCCTGGGCCCTTTCCCTGAGCGCCCGGGGGCTACCGATACCTCTACATCGCTGTCGACCAATTTACCAAATGGGCGGAGGTGGAAGCTGTCCGAACCATCCCAGCCGGCTCCGCAGTCAAGTTCATAAAGGGCCTCGTAAACCGGTTCGGGGTCCCCAACCGTACCATCACCGACAACGGCTCATAGTTCACTAGCAACCTTTTCAAGACATATTGTGCTAACCTTGGAACGCAGATTTGCTATGCTTCTGTAGCACACCCCATAAGGAATGGCCAGGCCGAGTGCGCCAACGCGGAGGTTCCGAGAGGCCTAAAGACCAGGACCTTCAAGAAGAAGCTTGAAGCTTGCCGAAGGGGTTGGCACGACGAGCTCCCGTCCATGCTATGGTCAATCCGCACCAATACCACCAAGCCTACAGGCGAGACCCCATTCTTCCTCATCTACGGAGCTGAAGCGGTCCTCCCTCACGAGATCAGGCACCGCTCCCCGTGAATCCTAGCGTTCGACGAGGCGCGGTAGGGCGCCGTGCGGGGAACGGACCTCGTGCTGGGGGAGGAGCGCCGGCGTGACACTTCACTCCGAGCTGCAAGATACCAGCAAGGCGTTACGGCGGTACCATTGCCGTAGCATCCGACCCATGGACACTCGAGGTAGGTGATCTCGTCTTGAGGTGAGTCCTCTCCAGAGAAGGGCTGCACAAGCTCTCACCCATGTGGGGGGGCGTTCAAGATCACCCATGTCTCCAGGCCTGGCACCGTGCGCCTGGAAACAGGGGACAGCGTCCCCGTCCAGAATGCATGGAACATCCGGCACCTCCGGAAGTTCTATCCATGAAACAAGGCCCTGCGCCTGAGAAGACTAGGCTCCGTTCCTGCGAACAACAAGGCCCTGCGCCTGAGAAGACTAGGCTCCGTGCCTGCGAGGAACAAGGACCTACGCCTGAGAAGACTAGGCTCCCTGCCTACGAGGAACAAGGCCCTGCACCTGAGAAGACTAGGCTCCCTGCCTGCGAGGAACAAGGCCCTGCGCCAGAGAAGACTAGGCTCCATGCCTGCGAGGAACAAGGCCATGTGCTTGAGAAGACTAGGCTCCATGCCTGCGAGGAACAAGGCCCTGCGCCTGAGAAGCCAAGGACTAGTGCCTGTGAAGCAAGGCTCACACCTGTGAAGATCTCCGCTTGTGAGACTCTCACGTAATAATGAGTGGGGCTATACACGCCCCGGAGTATCCGGAGAGCCGCCCTCGGGCCTCGGGGGCTCCCTCCCACGTCCTAGTAGCAACACTTAGCTTCGCGCTAGAGAGAATACTAGATTAGGTGCTAGACACGGCTGTTCATTTGCTTTCTGGAGTTGGCTTGCCCCTTGCTTCTTTTTAATGGATTCTGAAAGTTCTGGCGTTCCTCGATTGCTCGGTTTAATTTCCCTGTGGTCCTTCCCTCAGTTTTTGGGCTTGCCCAGGGAGAGCGGCAGTTGCCCGGCGCTCTTCCCAGCGTGCCTCCCTTAGCCTTCATGAGGCGCCCATGCCGGGGCTTGTGATTAGCACGCCCCCTCCTTATGTTCGTGTCCCACGGGTACCACGATAGGGGGCGGCCAACCATGCTCAGCCCATGTCAAGGGCCTCGGGCGGTAAAGGATAATAACCACCTAACGAGTTTTTGCAGCCACACAAAGGGTCAAACATCATGAGATGAGGGAAATTCCGAGTGCGTCTAGATAAGTTTCATCACCCTAAGAGCGCATAGTACACAGATCACACAGTGATGGACAGGGACACTAAGCATGGCGCTAAACATCATAAAACCAAGGTCCATTACATGCCCTCCTAGGACTCCATGATTGTTTGCTTGAACGATGCAGGAAGAAAGAAAGATCAAGAATAGGCGGTGGCGGCCCTCGAGGCGCTACTGCTCACGAGGAGCTGCCCCGTGAGCTCAGCTGGAGCCCTCCTCGCGCTTCACCCGGGCGTGACGACGAGACTACCCAGCGCCACCTTCAAGGCGGGTGTGGCGGCGTGGCGGCTGGTCGTAGCCACCGCTGCTAGAGCTACCGCTGAGGAAGGAGCCGCCATAGCTGGATGAGGTGCGGCCATCGCCCATGCCAAGCACCTCGCCGTCGTTGTTGTCCTCGGGGCAGCACTCGGCGCGGTGCCCATCATCCCCAAACACCCTCACGAAGAGGGTCAAGTTGTCATCGTACCGAAAGTGAAGGGTGCACCGCATGCCCAAGCCGCGCACGTGGGCGAACGTCTACCAGTCGCGAGCCAGAGTCATAGCACCCGAGGAGGAGACCTCCACCGCAACCCACAAAGCCCTGCTGCAGCAACCATCCGCCTGCAGCCAAAAGCTGCCGGAGCTCGTGGCAAGGATTAAGCCGGCTAGAGAGCACGGGAGCTGGAGCCGGGTACCGGCTGGGCTCTCTGACCACACGACGAACTCCAGCGTCACCTCCGCCGAGTGGGATCGCGGCCGGGGAGGCCTAGCAACCCCTGGAGTGCCTTTCCTCGTTCACAGGAGCACCAACGCCACGGCGATCCCCACCGCCCGAGGAGCCACCGCCGCGGTTACCGAGGGCGGCTATGGGCACTGTGGAGGTCCGCCCACTCCCGCTAGCAGCCCCGACAGGAGTCACGACACACTTGCGGGGACGGCCTCGTCCCCTCTTAGCTGGTGGTGAGCCGGGACCCTCCTGCCAAGCCTTCCCCTTCTCCGCGAACGAAAGCTTCCTGATTGACGCCATGAGCAGCTTGGTCAGGCGAGGAGCAAGGAAGACGAATGAGCGAGAGGAACGAAGGAATAAGATGGGCAGCGAGGACCCCGCCTGCCTCCTTATTTATAGCCAGGAGAAGGCCAACCGCCAGCCTCCATAATCATAGATAATGATGGTCTTTTGTGCATGCAGGGACTTGTCAAGTCGCGCAGTCGCCAAGGCTGCGTGGGGAAGTGGAGACGCCCACATCCAATCAGTAGCCACGTGTCAATCAAGGCCACAGGCTTTTGGGGCCCGCGGAGATCCGCACTTGACCCTTGGCTTCGCCACGAAGCCAAGCCCGAGCGCACCTTGGGCCCGGGGGCTACTGTCGACGTTCTGGGAACGGGGGTACCCAGACTTGCCTGCCTGCGGCCCAGGGCGTGGCTCATTAGGTCGCCTGGTACGGCCCAACATCTTCAGCAACTACTCAAGACCCTCGCGAGGGGCCAAGCCTCGTGAGGCGGATGATGCAAGACATCCCCTGGGGCGACCTCACAAGGTTGGCTCCTGAGGATCGGAGATATCGAGGCAAGGGGCACCTCGTGAGGTCCTCGTGACGTGAGCAGTGACGACCAAGGCTAGGCGGGCACCAACGGGCGCAGAGTGCCAGTTTCCTCTTTGGTGCTAAAGGAGCAGGTGCAGGCGAGGAGTCTCGAGGCATCAGGCAAAGGTTTCCATATCGGTGCAACAAGACCAAGACCAGCAGGACAGGAGAGTGGAGGTCACCGCGGAGCCAACGGCGGCGTCACCACCAGAGCCTTTGGCAGGCAAAGACCATCTTTTGTCGGGATAGCTTGTACTAGCTGTCCCCCTTCAAATTTGGCCATTGTGGGATCCCTTCCCGCTCAATATTTGGGAAGAGGACCTAGGCCACTATAAATAGGACTAGCGACCACCAGAGATCTCATCTTGAGTTGATCAGATAGAAGGCCACACACCCACAAGCTCACTCGAGCACAAGAACACCTCTCCTCAGGAGGCTGTTCATCCCATGTACTAGTTCTTCCTCAGCCTACAAGGCAATCCACCACACCACACTGGATTAGGGTATTACACCACAACGGTGGCCCGAACCAGTATAAACCTTGTGTCCCTTGTTCATCGGATCTGATGAGCTAGGCCTAGGGATCGGCGAGTAGACGAGCTAGGGCAGAAGGAGAGATCGTCATGTGCACCCCAGAGTTTGAACCACAAGGGTGTTTTCGAAACCCAAGATCCAACATCGGCCAACCCTAAAGATGTGGGTGGTTAAGTAGAATTAACTTCTCTTGCAGGGAAAGGTCTCCAGCCGGAAATCAAAGACTTTAGACGCCAATGCTAGGGACCTAAAACATCTTGTGGGACGCAAGACAAAATGTCAAAATGGTCTTACCATTTATTTCTTCCCATGGTTTCTTGACAAGCGTTTATCTTCAACATTGTTTTGACTTCAAGGCTTACCTTCGCAATGTTGATTTGACTTCTCTACAACATATATAAGTTGCATGCTCGCCACGTGTCCTTCAGATGTGTGACGCCCGAAGACCGACGTCCCAGAAGATTCCAGAAGATTCCAGATGTTCCGGGATTCTTCCGTGTGTTTCATTGGTGCTTGCTTTATTTATTTTGCTTTGCATCATGTCATCATGCCATCATTGTCTTTAATCTTTTGCATCTCAACTTAAATAAATCGTGTGGACCTTCAGTCCATTTAAATCGAGGGAAGTGTGACTTCTCTTTATAAATAAATATTCCATTGCTTCGGAATCACCAACACACACTTGCATATCTTCCCTATTTTGTTGGAACCATTTTGTTGGGTTGGTATATTCCATAAAGCCTTACAAAAATGTTCCATCATTTATTTGCTGTTCATGACCTCTTTTCTTAATAATTTTTGAGCTCTCTCTATTTTTTTCTGCTAAAGAAATAGAGAAGGAGAGAGAGGCCATCTAGGCCTCTAGGCCATACCAGCCGCAGCTGGCCCAGGCCACCATCCCAGCCGGCCCATCCCTCAAAGCCCGTTCCCTCTCCCCCATCGAAACCCTAGCGACCCAGTCTCCCATCGCTCTCTCCCTACTCCAGCACCGCACCCCCCCGTTTCCCTCGATCTCGTGCCCGAGCCTCCCCCTCGCTCTCGCCGCGAGCGCCCCTTCTCCCGATCCCATCTCCCTCCTCCGCGCCTCTCCTCCGCTCGAGGGCGCCCTGTCCCTTCCCGTCCAGCGCCCCTCGAGCGCCCCCATCGCTCGCCTCCCTCTCCTCTCGCCCGAACCCTCGACCCGCTCTTCTCGATCTCCCTCTCGCTCCCCAGCGCCCGCGGGCCTTCTCCCACTTCGCCTGGCCCGAGCGTCGCCCCGCCATGGCGCCCGCGCCCCCAAGCGCATCGCCCGAAGCCGCAGCCTGCGCCCTCCACCGACGCCTCCTCCTCGCCACCACCGCATCTCCAGCGCCGAGCTGGCCGTCCCAAGCCTGGCGAGCGCCACCACGGCCGCGGCCATCCTCCTCCAGGGCCGAGCGCCCTTCTCCCTCGCGCGCCGCCTGCCATGGCGCCTCCAGCCCGGCGTGCCAAGGCCACGTCCCCGCCATCCGACCTCCTTCTCGCACCGCGACCACCTCCGCCGGCGACCAAGGCCCCGCAGCGCACCCGCCGACCTCGCTCTGCGTCGCCGTCCGCATTTTGCTGCTGCCCTCGAGCCCCTCTGCTCGAGTTCCTTTGGCCACGTTCATTCGGCAGCTCGCTGCCATAGCCATGACCGAGGCCTCCTTGTGTTTTTGTTGTTGTTGGAATCGCGAGACCTCCCAGGTTTTTTTTGCCAAGTACCACTACAACCGTGAACGTCTTCGGATCTTCAAGTTCAACTACGTGGATTCGCCAAGTACCCCTACGGCAAGTACCACGATGGCCCCGAGGACCGAGTACGACTACACATGGACAGCCCGTGTACAACTACCGTCGCAAGAACCGAGTCCGGCAAGTCCGAAGACCGTCAAGTACATCTACGAAACGAAGTTCGACTACTTCCACTACCGTCGCCGACGAACTGTGTACCACTACCGTCGCCAAGTCCCGAGACCGACAAGTTCCACGATGACCGCAAGTACCCCTACAGATGATTGTGTACCACTACTTCCTCGACGAACGGAGCATCTACTTCCACTACTTCCACTACGTCCCTCGATGACCTCGAACCGCTCCGAGAACGAACGCTTCGAAGGTATAACCCCGAGACGATGACCCGTGGAATGTTATGTTGTATGAGATGTTTCCCTTGTGTGCATCGTGCCCGAATCATCTTTTGTTATACTCCTCGGTTGCCTCGTCGCCAACTCGTGGGAACCCGGTGACGGGATCACCCCGCCTTTCTTCTCGCTCACGCTACCTTTTCTTTTGCACCGGTCTCTCAACGAGTTACCGGAACCGAGATGTTGTCGTTGCATCATTTTCGGATCTTTGTCGTGGCACCCTTTCCTTCCACCACGGCGACCAATACTCCTTATCATCTTCATGTTAACTTTTAATAAAAATTGCATAAAACTTGATCATGTCATCCGCATCATGTTAACAACATTAAAACGTGTGAATTGTTGTTTGCTTAATAATTGCTAAACATGCTCATGGGGATTTTCCAGAATTGTTGTTGTTTTTCCAGCCTCATTTAATTGCCTAGATAGGTAGTTTGTTTTTGCTTCACCTCGTGCCATGTTAACAAACTTTTAATCTTGTCTTGTAATAAACGAGAGTCAACTAAATAAATAAATGTGGTGTTTCGTCAATATGCAACTCGTTGCATATTGAGCTCCACTTAACTTGTAGTTTTGTTTGTGCTCTTTGCCATGCCATGCATATTTAAACCGGACATGCATCATACTTGGATGTGCATCGTATGCCATATTTATGATTGTGTGTTTACCGTGTTGTTTGCTTCTTTCCGGTTGCTTCTCTTGTTAGCTTCGGTTTCGATCCGGAGTTGTGAGGATTCGCTCGACTGTTGCTCCGTCTTCTTCTTGGACCCGTTCTTCTCCCTTGCGGAATCCCAGGCAAGATGATCATACCCTTGGATACCTTTACTACCATTGCCATGCTTAGTTGTCTCGATGCTATCGTTACATGTCGCGCTACCCATCTTTTATGTCAGCCTCTCCTTGTTGCCATGAAACCTCTACCCTTGAAACCTTCCTAGCAAAACCACTTTTTGGCTATGCTAACCGCTTGCTCAGCCCCTCTTATAGCATTGTTAGTTGCAGGTGAAGATGAAGATCGTTCCAGGAGGGAACTTGTTGTTGGTATATCACAATATCTATTATTATTATTAACACACCTATATACTGGGCATGGGTGGAAGGCTTGGCCTTTTGCTCGGTGTTTTGTTCCACTCATGCCACCTTAGGCACCGATAAACCGGCATTATGTTCCTTGATTTTGCGTTCCTTACACGATGGGTGGATGGGGACCCCTTGACAGTTCGACTTTGAATAAAACTCCTCCAGCAAGGCCCAACATTGGTTTTAATTTGCTCATAATAACAACTTAATTAATTAATTAAATTTGCATAGGGGGTCGCGTCCCCGGGTTCTTAATTCTACATAGCAGGGGGGCCAGTGCTGATGGTGTTGGTCCCAAACGGGGGTCCTGCGGGGCCACCACGGGGAAACTCGAGGATTGGTTTTACCTGTAGCATCACCCATCCGGTCGTGGCCTGAGACGAGATACGCGCGGCTACTATCAGGGTGTCGACACACCGGGAGGTCTTGCTGGACTTGTTTTACCATTGTCGAAATGTCTTGTGCACCGGGAAGCCGAGCCTGATCGGATTTCCCTAAGATAAGGGGTGATGATATTATATTTATCACTTCAGCTAATCGTGAGAGCTTGTGATGGGCTAAGTTGGGACACCCCTGCAGGGTTATAATCTTTCGAAAGCCGTGCCCGCGGTTATGTGGCAGATTGGAATTTGTTAATGTCCGGTTGTAGAAAACTTGACAGAGGATCCGAAGTAAAACACACAACTGTGTGAGTAACCGTGACTGTCTCTTTTCACTATGAGAAGAGAACACGGTGGGGTTATGTTTGACTCGTATGTAGTTTAGGATCTTTAGCGATCACTACTAGTTTGCGACCGTTTGCGTAGATGCTCATCTTATTCTTGTACTCGTAAGTTAGCCACCATATTATGCTTAGCCACTGCTGCAACCTCACCACTTTACCTCTTCCTACCCATAAAGCTTTGCTAGTCTTGATACCCATGGTTATGGGATTGCTGAGTCCTCGTGGCTCACAGATACTACAACACCAGATGCAGGTTCAGCCGAGAATGATGCAGAAGATGGATCAGAACTTCTAGGAGCTCGATGAAGAGAGTGGCCGTATGCTTGCGACGTTTCGATGATCAGTAGTGGTTTCTACTAGGGGCGATTCGGACCTGTGGCTTTATGTTGTTTTGGTATCTTTCTTTTGGATCTTCACCCGTAGTCGGGTTGTGATGTTCTGAATGATGTCTTGCTTATGTAATGTATTGTGTGAAGTGGCGAGTGTAAGCCAACTATCTCCTTTTGCAATTTAATCCCTCTTTTACATGAGTCGTCAAAGATACCAAACTTGAGATCATTCCAGAATGGGCTTATACCTTTAAGTCGTGCCTCGACACGTAGGAGGTATAGTCCCATCCTGGGCATTACAAGATGTTGTATAGAAGTCAAAATTAACATGAAGATAATGTTGTAGTGTGTGTGTGTGTGTGTGTGTGTTCCGTCCTCTAAAACATTCACTTATAGCTATGTCTTCAAACCTGTTCTGATCTAAGTGAATGTGATCGGACTCTAACCCCACTTCTGTGCTTACCTCTCCAACTCTCTCTATCTCTTCATATGCATTATGTTGACATGTGTCGAATGTCTTCATCGTGTCGTTGTCAGCTGAAGATATAGAGACACAAATTCAAAACTATTTTAATGCCTTATCATTTTGCCTGAAAAACGGAGAAGCCGGAACGACCATCCGACAAACTAGGCGTGTGTGGGGTCGTGGTTCAACATTCCATAAGTTGCATGCTCGCCACGTGTCCTTTAGATGTGAACCGCCAGGGGCACCTGCATAATTGCGCTGCGCCGCCCCCTCTCCTTATAAGCATTCCACCGTGTGATCATAATTTCCTCTCCCACCTCGCACCATCTCGCTCAAACCCGAGCACCACCACTAGCTCCAGTCGATGCCGGAGACGAAGAGCTTAGCTGCTGCGACTTCTTCGATGTCGTTTTCCTGCCGGCGGCGGACCTCGTCTTCTCTGCCGCCGCCGTAGGTGTCTTCCGCCACCAAGTTAGGGCACATAAGAGTGATATCCTCAACATCCCTCTCATCTCGTCTAGCAGTTCCCCCGAGCGGTAAATAAATCTCACTTTTTAGAGGCGTTTTGATCCGTTGAAACCATGTATCTCCACCGAAAGTGGTTTCTGATCTTCTAAAAGTTGTTTCTTTCTGATTCTTCAACTCATATCAGATAAGTGTGTTCACTTAAGCCTCACAACTAGTTAGGTTCCTCACTTGTACCTATTCTTGGATTCGTACAAATCTGGAACCAACTCACTCCAAATAAGTGAATGTCTTCGCACTATGAGGTCAATGTCTTCAAACTATTTTATCTTCAAAACCTTCTAAGAATGCATATGACCTCTTCCCCTCCCCTCGCATCTCTAATGCTGTCATAGGTACATGTCCGTGGGAGAATCCATTGGTTCTCATTGTCTGCATTCATTTGCAGAATTCTTACAATGTCATATTGAATCTCCCGAAGCTAGTTCTTGTCTGACCAGTCGTCGGAAGACAAAACTGCTTTGTGAAGCCCTTCTGCCTGAACTTAATGGCCTCTAAGATACATTCCAAGAAGGGTGGCAGACAGAGACGCACTGACTCTACCAAGGATCTTCCTCCTGGTCAATTCACGTTGTACAAGTCTGACCCTGAAGAAACCTATGGAGAACGCAAATCCTGATTCCAATGGATTGGAAGATATTGGGCAGAGCAATGGTTCTTATACCGCTTCGTGACTCCTGAATATGCAACCAAGAATGATATGCACCCTCCATGGGGCAAAGTCGTCTACTAGAAGCTTCAGCCCAAGAACATAACTGAAGCCATTGCCAAAGAATTCTACCTTTGCATGGTCAGAGGACCTATGCCTCAGAATGCCGACCCATCTAGTCTTCGATGGTGTCGTGATGACGATCTTTTTGAAGAAAACTATAAGTTTGCCAAGAACTATACGACACAGAACAAGAAGGATTTCAGCCTCAACTTCAACCCTGGCCCAACACGGCCTCGTTCTGATGGCACCCATGAAGCCAATGAAAATCGAGTTGGTCCCTTCAATGGCCTTGATGGATTGCTCCCTCACATCGCTGCTCAAAGGGCTACCATGGAGCATGTTGTTGAAGATGTGGAACCAGAAGATGTTCCTGAGCCTGCAAAGCCAAAGAAGAAGTCAAAGGCTTCAAAACCTTCAGCTGCCCCAAAAGCTTCAAGTGTGAAGCCTTTGAAAACTGTACCTCCTGAATCAAGTGCGCATTCTAAGGACCATTCCCGCATCTCCTAGGGGCTCAAACAGCTCATGAAGCCATCTGGTCAAGGGCTCACTCCTGGCAGCATTCTATGTAATGATGATGATATTATTGATCTATCCAGTGATGAAGACCTTGATGATGATGCCCTTGAGATGCTGATCAAGAGCAAGCAATAGGCCAAAATCTTCAATGATTTGCCTCTGTTTGATGCTGATATCATCAAAAAATTCATTGATGAGTGGTTTGAGGATACATCTCTATCCCTTGATGATCTCCAATTGCCTATTGATATTAGCGTGACCTTTCAAGGGTACATTGCCCAAGAACTGACTATTGCACAAAAGGTCATTGAGCAGAAGAACAAGATTGATCATGAAAAGGCTCTCTTCAAAAAGCATATGGCCAATCTCAGTGCTCCCGAAGTTCAGAACTTCAAGACCATGATGGAAGATCTCAAAACCGAATTTGCCAAGTGCCGTGATGTTGCAAAGGGTTCAAGGGAACGTCTCAAGCACTATTCTGAGAAATGTGTCCATGCCCATAATGAAGCCGTGAAGAGAAAATCACTTGGCCGTCCAGGCATTGACCCCAAGATGGCCGCCAAGAAGCTAAAGAAGAAGAAGAAGCCCGCTACTATAGAAACTAAAGTTCCAAGGAAGGAAAGACCAAGCATTGTCTTTCCTGCCAGCATGACTGGCTCGAAGCCAAAGGTCCTCATAGCGGCTTCGGAACAAAAGAAGACTCGGCAGGCTGAAGCTGAAGCCAAGAAGAGAAAGCATCTTGATGCTTCTGATGCTGCTCCCTCCAAGAAGAAGCTGAAGAAAAAACCTTCAAAGTCTTCTCATAAGCATTGCAATACCTCCACAGAACCTTTGATCGTCGAGCCAATTTCTATTGCTTTGCCTCATCGTCTGCTCACACGAGAAGTGAACTCATTAGCATTGGCGGTCCCACGACGCCAATTGCTCAAGATGAATTTTGGGAAGAGCAACAGCCAAACACCCTCGTGCATGAAGTCATTCCCCGCACTCCACCATCTCTTGTCAGCACTCCGGTGCTTGAGACTCCAAAAGATACACCTAAAGTTGACATGGAGCAGACCAATGCATCACCAATGGCATTGCCCAAGTTCCGAAGGCTTCGCAAAGGCCCCAGGCGTCAGGTCTCCATGTCAAGCATTCCTGAAGAGGATGTGCAACACACAAGCTCAGTAGCACATCAAGTGTTCCCTGAAGGCATCCCTTTAGCGCCTGCTCAAGAATTTGAAGACAAAGCGGCTGAAGATATTCCGGTGGCATCAGCCCACGAAGAAAAGGAAGAGGAACGTGAAGCTACTCCCCTGCTTTAGAAACTGTTGTGTAAGAGGAAGTGTCCGTTGTGCCAGAACCCCCTCTCCAAGAAGCCACGGTAAAGCAATTGTGGCTGCCACTCAAACTACCACTAAAGCCAATCATATGGTCATGGCTGAAGACACTGTGCAGCATGAAGTTATTGCTGCCACTGAAGTGAATGTTCCTCCCCCTGTGCCACACATCATAGCCCAAGCCTTCAATCAAGCACATGAGCTTTTTACTATTAGATGGCCTATATTAACGCCTCCCACTGCTCCAGGACCACAATATGAATATCATGTGGAGCAAAGGCCTCAGACGCAGAAGCCAAAGCCCAGATTGCCAAGGCTTCCAAGCGCTGTAACTACCCAGGGCTCTTTCAGTGTGAGAAGCTTCAGGGAGCACAACACATTCTTTGATTCTGAGAAGAACCCATACAAGAAGCCCAAGATCACCTCTGATAGGTCGTGGAGCTACCAACAATGCAGCTACTACTCATGCATTCTGTACAAACGAGACCAGATTTTTCCACACCAACATCTTGATTGTGATGACATTGCTGGGTTGCCATGCCTTGAAGAGGCACTTTACTGCTTCAGAGATGTTGGGCTGCTCCCATTCGTCACTGCAAAAGAACACTTGAATGAAGAGCTTCAGCTTCAGTTCTATGCTACTCTTCATATCAGAGGCTACAACAGGGATCCGAAGACATGGGTCCTTGAGTGGATGACAGGAGATGTTCATCATGAAGCCAAAGCTCAAACTCTTCTCGATCTTACTTCCTTGCCCGCTCCTGGTGAGTTGTTTGAACTAGGTTGCACGCTTCATCAAAATGAACTGCAAAGCATCTTCAGGAAGCCTGAGCCAAACATGAGTCAAATGCTCAGCATGATGAAGCCATTGCCCCTGGATGCGAATATCCAAAGGAATTTCTTGTCAAGGACCTCGACTATCTGCCTCGCACAATCTACCATATTCTGAGGCGTACTCTGTGGCGAATGAAGGGAAACTCTACTGAAGCCAAACTTGAGGGAGCCATGAAGACTCTGGTCTTTTGCATCCTTAATGGCATCAGGTTCAATACTCATGACTTCTTCATTCATCAACTAGCTCCGTCTGGTATTGATCTGTTTGGCCTCAAGTTTTATGCTCCATGGGTTATGCAGCTCATTAAGCTTCACTCCACGATCAACTATCAAGCTTCTACGCGCAATCATGTTGTATTTCTGCCTGAGGTTGATATGTCTTATGAAGCCATCTATCCTTAGCCTGCCAAGAAGCCACTTCAACTGCTCAATGCTGATGATCACAGCTTCACTCAACATGTTCAAAGTGTTCATGTGCCCAATGCTGCTACCATTGCTTATCCTTTGGCTGGAAATTTGCGCCTACCGCATTGTGCTAATACTGAAGCTATCGCCAACACAATTGCTCCAAGGCATAAGAAGCGTTCCCGTGTCCTGAACGACAGAGAACTTCTTGTATCACTTCACCAGAAGCAGGATAGGCACCATGATTGGTTGAAGCGCCAGATGCAAAGTCTTCTCACTGATGTCAATCGCATTTGCAACTTGGCAACCAAGAACTCCTTTGTTTCCCATGAAGCTTGTCGGCGGTCCTGGAAGAGCCTCACATTAGTTTGCTCTGAAGCTGATCTTCAAGCAGATGGCTTCACCGAGCGCTTAAAGTTAGACTCCAGGCCTCTACAATCTGAGAGTTGGCGTCCTACTCCATCCATTGAAGACTCCTAGTATTCATCTTCAGCTGCAATTGTTGTTGCGCGTGTCATAGATGAAGAAGACAATGTCACTTCTCCAGCAATAGCATAACTGCATCACGTCTCTACGTCAGGCCCGTCTGCACCGCCCAACTCCAACGTCGACCCGGCTGCCCCGGCATCGTCACCACCTGGGAATGCATAGATACTCGATGTCTTCAAACCTTTTTGGTCCTTACTAACAAAAGGGGGAGAAGCATATGAGTTGATAGTCTTCAAGCGGGTCCATATATGGGTCGGGTGCTTGTACTTGCTAAGTTCTTACAACTCTCGTTTCGAAACTATTTGGCTCTTGAGTTGTAACACTTAAACTTGATGGTCGTCTGCTACATTTGCTGTTGTTTCTTCTGTGTGGTTAAATATCTATCTTATGCACATGAAATCATTCAGAAGACACCAATTTTTCATTATGCATATCATTATGTTCATTACATTTGTGTATGCATGATTGATTGTCTTCATAAGATTGAGAGAGATCTCCACAAAGCAAAACCTGCCATGTGCATTTGCATTCAAAGGCAAATTTATTATATGCACATCTTCAGGGGAGCCCTCTCAATCTCATGAAGCCAATGACCGTGTTATGTAACTTTCACGTATTTTATCCCGTTGAAAACTTCAACCAGTTTGTCATCAATCACCAAAAGGGGGGATATTGTAAGTGCATATAGTGCCACCCCTAGTTGGTTTTGGAGTATTGACGACAAACGTGGTTGAGGGACTAACGTGTTTGTGAGAATTGCAGGATAACACAGGTAGTAGTCCCTCACAGATTCGGTTTACCTACCAGAGATGACCCCTAAAAATGTGTGAAGACATTAAAGTCAATGGTGGTTTGTCAAGACATTCACCTGAAGATAATGACCTGTGAAGACATTCACTTGAAGACTATGGAGTGAGAAGACATAGATTCTTTAGTCGTTCCATTTTCTTCTTTCTTGAGTCATAGGAACCAATGTACTGTTAAGTGGGGCCCAAGTGAACATAGTCAGACACCTGATGTGATGCTCAACCAAAATCCTATGTCTTCGAGCGAAGACAATGAGAGAAAATCTTATCATGTGTTGGATAAGTCAGCTTTGCTTGTAGCCCAAGCTAAGTTGCCGTGTGTGTTTGGAATCCGACCGTTGGACACGTGTCAGTTCCATAGTGACCAAGGGTCATTTCGGACATATCATGTCGGGTTGCCTACTAGCTATAAATAGCCCACCTCCTACACCATAAGTTGGTTGGCTGCTCAGAGTTAGTGCATGGCTTTTGTCGTTTGAGAGCAACCCACCTCCGAAGCCTTTCAGAGAAAAGATCCTTGCGAGGACAAAGCCTAAAACACCGAGAGCCAAAGAGTGTTAGGCATCACTAAAGTCTTTCTGTCTGTGTGATCTGAAGACTTGTTACACTTGAGGACTGTGTATCCTCCAGCCGGTTAGGCGTCGCATTCTGAGCATCCAAGAGTCATTGTGGATTGTCGGTGAACGAAGTCTGTGAAGGTTTGGAAGTCTACCTTTGAAAGTGCAAGTCATCGACTAAAGGGGTGGGGCTGAATAGGCGATTTTTACGGAAGTCTTCAAAACATGATATCTTTTAAATACAGACAGATGAAATGAACCTATTTGATAAGCAGCGGAAGATAAACGACTCTAGACACGCAATAGTCAAGTAAGCATCATAGTGAAAGTACGAAGACTATTAATAGCTAGATAACTTTGGTCAAGATGGAAGACATAATGAAGCTAAACAGGGAACAATCTTCACACACTGCAGTCACACAGATCGGACAAGTAAGCAATGACTTCATGAAGACAAACGGGAAAGTAAAAAGGTTGGAAGTTAGAACCAGTAGCTCGGTGACGACGGGAATTTGGTAGACCAGTTCGAGTTGCTGTGACAACTGTACCTCTGGTTAGGGAGGCTGAGATTGAACTCTGAAGATCGTGTCTTCACCTTATTCCCCTTGAGCTAAGGACACCAAGTCCTCCCCCAATCACTCTGGTAAGTCTTCAAGATAGACTTCCAAACCTTCACAGACTCCGTTCACCGACGATCCACAATGGCTCTTGGATGCACAAAACGCGACGCCTAAACAGATGGAGGATACACAATCCTCAAGTGTAACAAGTCTTCAGATCACATAGACAGAAAGACTTTAGTGATGCCTAACACTCTTTGGCTCTGGTTGTTCTGGGCTTTGTCCTCACAAGGATCTTTTCTCTCAAAAGCTTCGGAGGTGGGTTGCTCTCAAACGACAAAAGCCGTGCACTAACTCTGAGAAGCCGCCAATTTATGGTGTAGGGGGTGGGCTATTTATAGCCAGGAGTCAACCCGACATGATATGTCTGAAATGACCCTTGGTCACTAAGGAACTGACACGTGTCCAACGGTCGGATTTTGAAAACACGCGGCAACTTAGCTTGAGCTCCAAGCAAAGCTGACTTATCCAACTCTGGATAAGATTTGCTCTCATTGTTCGCTCGAAGACATATGATTTTTGGTTGAGCATCACCTCAGTCATCTGACTATGTTCACTTGGACCCCACTTAATAGTATGGTGGTTCCTATGAATCAAGAAAGAAGAAAAAGAACTACGAAAGAAACTATGTCTTCGCATTCCATAGTCTTCACTGAATGTCTTCATAGGTCATTATCTTCACGTGAATGTCTTCACGAGCCACCACTGTCTTCAATGTCTTCACACATTTTTAGCGGTCATCTCTGGAAGGTAAACCAAATCAGTGAGGGACTATTACCTGTGTTATCCTGCAATTCTCACGAACACATTAGTCCCTCAACCACGTTTGTCGTCAATACTCCAAAACCAACTAGGGGCACTAGATGCACTTACAATCTCCCCTTTTTTGGTGATTGATGACAAATAGGTTGAAGTTTTCAACGGGGATAAAATATGTGAAACTTACATAACATGGTCATTGGATTCGTGAGATTGAGAGGGCTCCCCCTGAAGATGTGCATATAGTATATTTGCTTTTGAATGCAAAGGCACATGGCAGGTTTTGCTTTGTGGATATCTCCCTCAATCTTATGAAGATAATCCATCATGCATACACAGATGTACTGAAGATAATGATATGTAGAATGAAAAATGGGCGTTTGCTAAATGACTTCTTGCACATAGGATAGATATTTAACCAAGCAGAAGAAACAACAACAAATGTAGCAGACGACCATCAAGTTTAAGTGTTACAACTCAAGAGCAAAATGTTTCAAAATGAGAGTTGTAAGAACTTAGCAAAAATAAAGCACCCGACCCATATATGGACCCGCTTGAAGACTATCAGCTCATATGCTTCCCCCCTTTTGTCAGTAAGGACCAAAAAGGTTTGAAGACATAGAGTATATATGTGTTCCTAGGTGGTGAAGATGCTGGGGCAGCCGGGTCGACGTTGGAGTTGGGCGGTGCAGAAGGGCCTGACGCAGAGTCATGATGCAGTGAAGCGATTGCTGGAGAAGTAGCATCATCTTCTTCATCGATGACATGAGCAACAACAGTTGCAGCTGAAGATGAATATTCAGAGTCTTTGATGGATGGAGTAGGACGCCAACTCGCAGATTGTGGAGGCCTGGAGTCAAATTTGAAGCGCTAGGTGAAGCCGTCTACTTGAAAATTATCTTCAGAGTAGAGTAAGGTGAGGCTCTTCCAGGACCGCCGACAGGCTTCATGTGCAACGAAGGAGTTTTTGGTTGCCAGGTTGCGAATGCGATTCAAATCAGTGAGAAGACTTTGCATCTGGCGCTTCAACCAATCATGATGCCTATCCTGCTTTTGGTTAAGAGACACAAGAATCTCTTTGTCATTTAGGACACGAGAATGCTTCTTGGGCCTTGGCACAACTGTGCTAGTGGTAGCTTCAGTATTGGCGCAGTGAGGGAGGCACAAATTTCCAGCCAGAGTATAAGCAATGGTAGCAGCATTGGGTAGATGAACACTTGCAACATGCTGAGAGAAACTGTGATGGTCAGCATTGAGCAGTTGAAGTGGTTCTTTGTCTGGCTTGGGATAAATGGCTTCATGAGACATATCAACCTCGGGCAGAAATACGACATGATTGCGCGTTGAAGCTTGATAGTCGATAGTGGAGTGGAGCTTAATGAGCCGCATTACCCATGGAGCATAGAACTTTAGGCCAAATAGATCAATACAAGAGGCAGCCAGTTAACGGATGAAGAAGTCACGAGTCTTGAATATGATGCCACTGAAGATGTAGAATACCAGAGTCTTCATGGTGCCTTCTAGTTTGGCATCAGAAGTGTGTCCCTTGATTGGCCAGAGAGTACGCCCCAGGATATGGTAGATGGTGCGAGGCAGATACTCGAGGTCCTTGACGAGAAATTCCTTGGGATATTTAGCATCCAGAGGCAATGTCTTCATCATACTGAGCATTTGGCTCATGTTTGACCGAGGCTTCTTGAAGATGCTTTGTAGTTCATTCTGATGCAGCGTACAACCTGGTTCGGATAACTCACCAGGAGTGGGCAGGGAAGTAAGCTCGAGAGGTGTTCGAGCTTTGGCTTCATGATGAACGTCACCTGTCATCCACTCGAGGATCCATGTCTTCGGATCCCTGTTGTAGCCTCTAATATGAAGTGTAGCATAGAAAAGAAGCAGAAGATCTTTATTCCAATGCTCTTTTGTAGTTACGAACGAGAGCAGCCCAACATCTCGGAAGCAGTCAAGTGCCTCTTCTAGGTATGGCAGCACAACAATGGCTTCACAATCCAGACGTTGGTGAGGAAAAATCCGATCTTGATTGTACATAATGCATGAGTAATAGCTACGTTGCTGGTAGCTCCAGAACCGATCAAAGGTTATCTTGGGCTTCTTGTACGGGTTCTTGTCAGAATCAAAGAACGTGTTGTGCTCCCTGAAGCATCTCGCACTGAAGGAACACTGTGTAGTTACGACGCTGGGAAGCCTTGGCATTGTGGGCTTAGGCTTCTGCGTCTGAGGCCTTTGCTCCACATGATAGTCATATTGTGGTCCGGGAGCAGTAGGAGGCATCAGCGTTGGCCACCTAACAGTGACGAGCTCTCCATCACGATTGTAGGCTTGGGCCATGGTGTGAGGCACAGGGGGCGGAACATGTACTTCAGGGGCAGCAATGACTTCATACTGCACATTGTCTTCAGCCATGACTATGTCATTGGCTTCAGCAGTAGTTTGAGTGGTAGCCACAGTTGCTTCATCATCAGTGGCTTCTTGGAGAGGGGGCTGTTGCACATCGAGCAATTCATCTTGCATAATAGTGTCAGCAACAGGAGGAGTAGCTTCACGTTCTTCTTCCTTCTCTTCATTGCTTGATGCAGCCGGAACATCTTCAGCTACTTTGGCTTCATATTCTTGAGCAGACGTTGAAGTGATGGCATCAGGGAACACTTGACGTGCTACTGAGATTGAGTTTTGCACATCGTTTTCAGGAATGCTTGACATGGAGACCTGAGGCCTGAGACCTTTGCGAAGCCTTCGGAACTTGGGCGACGCCATTGGTGAAGCATTGGTCTACTCCATGTTAACTTCAGGTGTATCTTTGGGAGTCTCCAACACCGGAGTGGTGATAAGAGACGGTGGAGTGTGGGGAATAACTTCATGAAGGGGCGTGTTTGGGTGTTGCTCTTCCCAAAATTCATCTTGAGCAATTGGCATCGTGGGACAACCAATGTTGATGAGTTCACTGCTCGTGTGAGCAGGTGATTGAACTTGCTGGAGGAGGCAGGTAGGGCAACTAAGATAGGTTCAACAACCAGAGGTTCTTGGGAGGAGGCGCGAGGCTTATGTGAAGCCTTAGAAGCATTGTCTTCTACTTCTTCTTGGAAGGAGCAGCATCAGTAGCATGAAGATGCTTTCTCTTCTTGGCTTCAACTTCAGCCTGCCTAGTCTTCTTTTGTTCAGAAGCTGCTGATGGGACCTTTGGCTTCGAGCCAGTTATACTAGCAGGGAAGACAATGCTTGGTCTCTCCTGCCTTGGAGCTTCAGTGTCTTCAGCAGGAGGCTTCTTTTTCTTCTTTAGCTTCTTGGCGGCCAGCTTGGGGTCAATGCCTGGACGACCAATTGCTTTCCTCTTTACCACTTAATTGTGGGCATGAACACATTTCTCAGCATAGTGCTTCAGACATTACCTTGAGGCTCTTGCAACATCACGATGCTTGGCAAATTCGGCCTTGAGATTTGCCATCATAGTCTTGAAGTTTTGAACTTCTTGAGAACCGAGACTTGCCATATGCTTCTTGAACAGAGCCTTTTCATGATCAATCTTGTTCTTCTGCTCAATGACCTTTTGAGCAATGGTCAGTTCATGGGCAATGTCCCCTTGAAAGGTTACACTGATATCAATAGGCATTTGAAGATTATCAAGAGAGAGTGATGTGTCTTCAAACCACTCATCAATGAAGTTGTTGATGATATCAGCATCAAAGAGAGGCAAATCATTGAAGATTTCTGCATGTTGCTTGCTCTTGATCAGCATCTCAAGGGCGTCATCAGCAAGATCTTCATCACTGCACAGATCTATTATGTCATCATCATTGTGCAGAATACTGCCAGGAGTGAGCCCTTGACCAGATGGCTTCACGAGCTGCTTGGACCTGTGTGAGATGGGAGAATGGTCCTCAGACTGCACACTTGATTCAGGAGGTACAATTTTCAAAGGTTTCACACTTGAAGCTTTTGGAGCAGCAAGAAGTTTAGAAGCCTTTGTCTTCTTCTTTGGCTTCACAGGCTCAGGAACATCTTCCGGTTCCACGTCTTCAGCAACATCCTCCACAGTCGCCCTTTGAGTAGCGATGTGGGAGAGCAGTCCATCAAGGCCATTGAAGGGGCCAACATGATTTACGTTGGCTTCACGGGTTCCATCAGAACGAGGCCGAGATGGACCAGGATTGAAGTTGATGCCAAATTCCTTCTTGTTCTGGTTTGCAGAGTTCTTGGCAAACTTGTAGTTTTCTTCAAACAACTCATAATCACGACACCATCGAAGACTAGACTGGTCAACATCTTCAGGCATAGGTCCTCTGACCATGCAAGGATATAAATTTTTGGTGATGGCTTCAGACATGTTTTTGGGCTGAAGCTTCTTATAGATGACATCACCCCATGGAGGGCATATAGCATTCTTGGTTGCATATTCAGGAGTCATGAAGCGGTATAGAAACCATTGTTCTGCCCAATATCTTAGAATCCATTGGATTCGGGATTTGCGTTCTCCATAGGTTTCTTCTGGATCAGACTTGTATATTTTGAACAGATCAGGAGGAAGATCTTTGGCAGTGTCAGTACGTCTCTATCTGCCACCCTTCTTTGACTGTTTCTCAGAAGCCATTGGAATCAGACAGAAGGGCTTCACAAAACTGATTGTCTTCCGACGACTGGTCAGACATGAACTGGCTTCAAGAGATTTAATGTGACGCTGTAAGAATTCTGCAAATGAATGCAGACTATGAGAACCAATGGATTCTCCCACGGACATGTACCTGTGACATCATTAGAGATGCGAGGGAAGGGGAAGAGGTCATACGCATTTTGAGAAGATTATGAAGATAAAATAGTTTGAAGACATTGACCTCATAGTGCGATGACATTCACTTATATGGAGTGAGTTGGCTCCAGATTTGTATGAATCTAAGAATAGGTACATGTGAGGAATCTAACTAGTAATGAGGCATAAGTGAATATACTTGCATGATATGAGAGGAGGATACAGAAAGAAACAACTTTCAGAAGGACAAAAAACACTTGTGGTGAATTTACATGGTTTTAATGGATCAAAACGACATTGAAAAGAGAGATTTATTTCCCGCACTGATGAACTGCTAGATGGGATGAGATGGATGCCAAGTAGATCGATCTTCTGTGCCCTAACTTAGCGACAGAATACACCTACGACGACGGTGGATAAGACGAGGTCCGCGACTGGCAGGAAGACGGTGTCGAAGAAGTCGCTTCAACTAAGCGCTTCGTCTCCGGAGGCGCTAGGGTTTGAGCGAGATGGCGTGAGGTGGGAGAAGAGATTATGACCGCGTGGGTGGAGTATTTATAAGGAGAGAGGGCGGCGCAGCACAATTACGCAGGTGCCCCTAGCGGTTCACATCTAAAGGACACGTGGCGAGCATGCAACTTATGGAGAGTTGAGCCACGACCCCACACACGCCTGGTTTGTCAGATGGACGTTCTGACTTCTCCAGTTTTCACGCAAAAAGGATAAGGCATTGAAAATAGATTTAATTGTGTGTCTCTATATCTTTAGCTGACAAGGACACAATGAAGACATTCAACACGTGTCAACAGAATGCATATGAAGAAATAGAGAGATTTAGAGAGATAAGCATAGAGAGGGATAGGGTCCGATCACATTCACTTAGTTCTGAAAAAGGTTTGAATACATAACTATAAGTGAATGCTATAGAGGACACAACACATATTTATATATATCAGAGAAGCCAAAATCAACATTGAGAAGATAAATCTTGAAGTCAAAACAATTTTGAAGACAAACCAAGTATGAAGATAATGCAATCATGACACCAAATGAAAATCTACAAGAAAGTTTGGTGGTGGCATTACCCACCCTATAGGATGTATTAGACTAGGACATGGCGCACAATTATCATGGCGCTCGAGAGTCGAATTCCACATTAATGTATTCACACTTAGGGAGTATGTTCTCATTAATTGAAGACATAAGTTACTTCGTGTGTTGCACATCTAAGTAATCAAAATGCATAAGCATTAGGATGTGTGTCCAATCACATGACATTCGAGGATTCTAGGATATTTAGCTCCCACCGCAGCTTGCAAAACCTTTTCTCATCCAAGGGCTTAGTGAAGATATCTGCCAATTTCTCTTTGGTGTTGACATGTATAATCTCAATGTCTTTCTTGATCACATGATCCCTGAGAAAGTGCTGATGAATCTCAATGTGCTTTGTCTTTGAGTGCTGAACAGGATTGTGAGCAATCTTGATGGCGCTCTCATTATCACAGAAGAGAGGCACCTTCATCACGTTGATGCCATAGTCCTTGAGAATTTGCTTCATCCATAGGAGTTGAGCGCAACAAGATCCAGCAGCAATGTATTCAGCTTCAGCGGTGGAGAGAGACACTGAGTTCTACTTCTTTGAAGACCAACAGACAAGAGATCGTCCAAGAAAGTGACATGTGCCTGATGTGGACTTGCGATCAACTTTGTCACCAGCTTAGTCAGCATCTGAGAATCCAACTAGATCAAATATAGAGCCCTTAGGATACTATAATCCTAGTGTTGGGGTGTGAGCCAAGTATCGAAGAATTCACTTCACAGCTAGGTGATGATATTCCTTTGGTGCCGCTTGGAATCGGGCACACATGCAAACGCTAAGCATTATATCAGGCCTAGATGCACATAATAAGTAGAGTAAAGAACCAATCATGGAGCGGTATACCTTTTGATCGAACTCTTTACCATTGACGTCGGAGCCCAATTGACATTTGGTTGGCATTGGCGTCGTGTACCCTTTGGAATCTTGCATTTCAAACTTCTTCATGCAATCTTTGAGGTATTTCTCTTGAGATATAAAGATACCATTCTTCTGCTGACGAATTTGGAGTCCAAGGAAGAACTTCAGCTAACCCATCATGGACATCTGATATTGCTCTTGCATCATGTATCCAAACTCATCACTGTATCTTTTGTCAGTGCATCCGAAGATAATGTCATCCACATAGATCTGCCATATGAACAGTTCGCCATCATATGTCTTCGTGAAGAGTGTGGGATCTAGTGAACCAGGTTTGAAGCCTTTGCTTTTCAAGAAGTCTATGAGTGTGTCATACTAAGCTCGAGCTGCTTGTTTGAGGCCATACAGTGCCATGTTAAGCTTGTAAACCATGTCAGGACGCTTTGGTACTTCAAAGCCAGGAGGTTGTGCAACATACACTTCTTCTTCAATTTTCCCATTCAGAAAAGCACTCTTTACATCCATTTGATACAAAAATATATTATGGTGGTTGGAATAGGCAAGCAATATGCGAATGGCTTCAAGCCTAGCCACATGAGCAAAGGTTTCACCGAAGTCAATTCCTTCCACTTGAGTATAGCCTTGAGCAATGAGACGAGCCTTGTTTCTAACTACTTGACCATGCTCATTTTGTTTGTTGCGATAGATCCATTTGGTGCCAATGATGTTATGCTTCCGTGGATCAGGACGCTTAACAAGCTCCCATACATTATTTAGCTCAAACTGTTGAAGCTCTTCTTGCATTGCTTGAATACATTCAGTTTCCATAAAGGCTCCATCAACTTTCTTGGGTTCAGATATTGAAACGAATGCAGAGTGTCGAAAAAATTTGGCTAGCTGAGTTGCTTTTGAACGAGTGAGGGGACCGGTTGCATTGAGGTTATCAAGAATCTTTTCCACTTGTACTTCTTTAGCTAACTGAGGATGAACTGGGTGAAGACTTAGCTCACGATTTTGATTATCTTCTTGTTTAGGATTGGCTTCAAGCTGAGCATTGTCTTCATGTTCATTAGGTGCAGAGATGATGATTTCCTCTTCATTTGGTTCCTTAGTGGGAATAATCTCTCCTAGACCCATTTGATTGATAGATTCACTGGGAGAAGTTTCATCTAGCACATTTGACAGGTGCTCTCTTTGCGAGCCGTTAGTTTCATCGAACCGCACATCTATGGTTTCAACCACTTTATAGTGAAAGAGGTTGAAGACCCGGTAGGTGTGCAAATCCCTTCCGTAACCAAGCATAAAACCTTCATGTGCTTTCGGTGCAAATTTAGAAGTGTGATGCGGATCTTTGATCTAGGACTTAGCGCCAAAGACTTTCAAATAGCTAACATTTGGCTTCTTACGGGTCAGAAGTTCATAGATTGTTTTCTTGAAGAACTTGTGAAGATAAACTCTGTTGATGATGTGATATGCAGTGTCAATGGCTTAAGGCCAGAACTTTCTCGAAGTCTTGTATTCATCGAGCATAGTATGTGCCATCTCAATGAGAGTCCTGTTCTTACCCTCAACGACGCCATTCTGCTGAGGTGTGTATGGAGCGGAGAACTCATGTGTGACACCCAATGTATTGAGATAAATATCAAGCACTGTATTCTTCAACTCAGCTTCATTGTCACTTCTGATGTGCTTGATCTTGATGCCGTAGCTGTTCATGGCACGATTGGCGAATTTTCTGAAGACATCCTGCACTTTAGTCTTATAGAGGATTATATGCACCCAAGTATATCTAGAGTAGTCATCAACGATCACGAAACCATACAAACAAGCAGTAGTAGAGAGAGTAGAGTAGTGAGTAGGACCAACTAAGTCCATGTGAAGCAGCTCGAAGGGAAGTGATGTAGTCATGATTGTCTTGGAGGGATGCTTAGCCCTAGTCATCTTCCCAACTTCATAAGCGCCACACAGATGATCTTTCTTGAACTTGACGCCCTCGATGCCTATAACATTCTTCTTCTTGGCGAGAGTATGCAAGTTCCTCATGCCTGCATGACCTAGTCTTTGATGCCAAAGACAACACTCTGAAGCTTTTGCAAGAAGACAAACGGCGAGTTGTGGCCCTGCAAAGAAATCTACCATACATAGATCACCTTTTTTATGTCCTTCGAAGAATAGAGACTTGTCAAATTCCAAAAGCACAAGGCAACAATATTTTCCAAGTATCACAATCATGTTTAGATCACATAGCATAGAGACTGACATTAAGTAGTATCCAAGGAATTCCACAAGCATCACATTGTCCATGTGTTGATCCTTGGAGATAGCAACTCTACCAAGACCCAATACCTTGCTTTTACCAGTATCTGTGAACGTGATGTGGCTTTTGGGAGAAGGACGTAGGGTTGAGTCCATGAGAAGACATCGATCACCAGTCATGTGGTTGGTGCATCCACTGTCAATTATCCATTCAGTGGCTTCTGAAGCAGTACCCTACAGACCAGTTAGCGGCATAGTCTTCACAAAAGAAAGTGTGAAGCATAAACATTTGACGAACAATCATGCTATCGAAGTTAAGGTTCTTGTTAGGCAAGATAGGAAGCTTGTCAAGAAACCATGGGACGAAATACATGGTAAGACCATTTTGGCATTCAATACAGCACCCCACAAGCTATTTTAGGTCCCCAGCGTTGGCGTCTGAAGTCTTTGATTTTGGCTGGAGACCTTTCCCTGCAAGAGAATTTAATTATTCTTAATCACCCACATATTTAGGGGTGGCTTAGAAGCAATAAGTCTAAGTGTAGCATCTGAGAACTTTGGTTTGGGAGCCCTAGCAAATAGCTTTGCAGGTGGTGAATAATACTCATATGAATATGCAGAGAAGTTCTTTGTCTTATGAACAAAGCGGTTAGATGAAACATGCTCATATTCATGAGTGTGATGATAATCTCCCTGCAAAACATTTGCGTTAGAGTGACTCAGTGAGGTCCTTTGCCTGTATGAATTCTTTGGACCATATGAAGCCTTTAGTCTGGGGTTGATCTTCTTTCCAGGTGGTGTCATGATGACATTCACTGGAAACTATTTTAGAAGACTTCTCGGAACTCATATCTTGTTCATAGGTGACCCATTCCTGCAGTTAGTTCCAATGAACCTGGCAAACACTGTATAGTTCTGATCCTTGAACTGTTTATAGTTTGAGTCAAATGACTCGTCAATGACAACAAGGTTAGCACAAGTGAAGCCAGATAAGGTGGATGGATCTACCGGTGGGCCCTTTGCAGCAACCCATGCAGTTTTGGGATACTGCTCAGGCTTCCAGTAAGAACCATCAACATTCATTTTTCTATCGAACCCAACACCCTCGTTCCTCGCGAACCCAACACCCTCTTTCCTAGGGTTTCGGTTCAAAATCTGTTTCTTGAGAACATCACACAGTGTCTGATGCCCTTTGAGGCTTTTGTACACACCTGTTTCAAGCATTTTCTTTAACCTAGCATTATCATCAGCTATAGCAGTGGTTTCCTCAGTAGAGGGGTTTGTTACAACATTAACAGTTGATGATATTGAAATTTCAGAAGCAGTAGAGCATTCGGCAACAGAGGCAATATTGTTACGCTCAATACATTTTAGACAAGGTGGCACAAAGTCTTCCTAAGCGGCACTAATCTGTTGGGCGAGTAGTGAATCGTTTTCCTTCTGAAGATCGTCATGAGATGCTCTAAGTTTCACTAGCTCCTGCTTCCTTTGAAGATAATCATAGGAAAGCTTCTCATGAGTAGCTGAGAGGGTTTCATAACGACTTTCAAGCTTAGTGTACTTAACATGAATATTTTTTATGTCTTCAATTAAGGACTGAGTTTGATTCATTTCTGCGTCCAACGGATCATCACTTTTGTCTTGTAACTTTTGATTATGTTCCATAGCATTTTGTTGTCTAGTTGCAATTTTGGCAAGGGTTTTATAGGTGGGTTTGGATTCACATTCAGATTCATCTTCACTAGAGGTCTGAAAGTAGGCATAGCGTGAGTTTATCTTTGCACCTCGTGCCATGAAGCAATAGGATGGAGAAGAGTCGCCCTCATCATTTGCTTCGGCATCAGCGGAGTGACCATTATTGTTAGTGCTGAAGATGGACTTGGCGACAAATACCGAGGCTAGAGCTAGGCTAGCCACACCAGAATCAGATTCCTCCTCAGATTCGACCACTGCCTCCTCAGAAGCAGACTCCTCCTCTAAATCCATTTCCTTGACAATGAACGCACGAGCCTTGCCAGATGAACTCTTCTTGTAAGACGAAGACTTTGATGAAGACTTGGAAGAAGACTTTGATGATTTATTCTTCTTCTTATCGTCAGAATCATATTACTTGATCTTCTTCTTTTTCTTGGATTCATTATCCCACCAAGGACACTCAGATATGTAGTGGCCAAGCTTTTTGCACTTGTTGCATGTTCTTCTTGTAGTCACGAGAGGAAGCCTCATCGTTTCTTGAGCTGGATCTTGAAGACTTTCCGAAGTTTTTCTTCTTTGAGAACCTTTGAAACTTTTTCACAAGCATAGCTAGTTCTCTGCCAATGTCATTAGGATCATCAAAACTGCAGTCAGAGTCTTCTTGAGATGAGGACACAACTTATGCCTTCAAGGCTCTGGATCGACCATAGTTGGGGCCATAGATATCTCTCTCTTCTCAGATAGCTAGAACTCATGTGTGTTGAGCCTCTCAAGTATGTCAGACATATCAAGACTTTTGAAGTCAGGTCGTTCTTGAATCATCAATGCCAAGGTGTCTAACGAACTATCAAGAGACCTCAATAGCTTCTTCACAACTTCATGCTTGGTGATTTCAGTGGCGCCAAGTGCATCAACCTGACTGGTGATATCAGCGAGGCGATCAAATGTAAGATGGATATTTTCATGGTCATTTATGTTGAAGCGATTGAAGATATTGCGAAGAACGTCAATCCTTGAGTCTTTCTGTGTTGAGACGCCTTCATTGACCTTGGACAGCCAGTCCCATACCAGCTTGATGGAATCCAATGCACTCATACGTCCGTATTGTCCTTTGGTCGGATGACCACATATGATGTTCTTGGCGGTTGAGTCCAGTTGAGCAAACTTCTTGACATCAGCAGCGGTGATAACTTCACCAACCTTGGGAACACTAGTCTTGATGACACACCAGAGATCATTGTTGATAGCTTCAAGATGCATGCACATCTTATTCTTCTAGTAGGGGTAATCAGTCCCATCAAAGACATGGCATGTAGCGGAGACTTTGATTATCCCTATAGTCGACATAACTAAAACTCCAGGTGGTTAAACCGAATCACACAGAACAAGGGAGCACCTTGCTCTGATACCAATTGAAAGTGAAAATTATCGACTAGAGGGGGTGAATAGGCGATTTTTACGGAAGTCTTCAAAACATGATATCTTTTAAAGACAGACAAATGAAATGAATCGATTTGATAAGCAGCGCAAGATAAACGACTCTAGACACGCAATAGTCAAGTGGGCATCATAGTGAAAGTACGAATACTATTGATAGCTAGATAACATGGATCAAGACGAAAGACGGAATGAAGCTAAACATGGAACAGTCTTCACACGGTGAAGTCACACAGATCAAACAAGTAAGCAATGACTTCACCAAGACAAATGGGAAATTAAATAGGTTGGAAGTTAGAACCAGTAGCTTAGAGACGAGGGGAATTTGGTAGACCAGTTCCAGTTGCTCTGACATAGGGAGTCCTAGATTAAGGGGTCCTCGGATGACCGGATCATTCGTTATGGGTCGGACTGGTGGGACGTGAAGATTATCGATGAAGACTATCTGCCCTATCCGGATAGGACTCCCCATGTGTAAAATAGCAAGTTTAGAGTCTGGGTGTAATACATTCCTTCCTCTGCAAGGTGATCATGTACAAATCCTAGGTCCCTCCGGTGGCTATATAAACCGGAGGGTTTAGTCTGTAGTGACGAAGAGAGCAGAATCATAGCAATCACGTAGGCTAGACTTTTAGGGTTTAGCCATTACGATCTCGAGGAGATCAACTCTTGTAACCCTTATTCATCAAGATCAATCAAGCAGGAAGTAGGGTATTACCTCGATCGAGAGGGCCTGAACCTGAGTAAATATCATGTCCCGTGTCTCCTCTTACCATCGATCCTCAGACGCATAGTTCGGGACCCCTAACCGAGATCTGCCTGTTTTGACACCGACATTGGTGCTTTCATGGAGAGTTCCACTGTGTTGTCAACGGAAGGATCAATGGCTTGCTTCATCACCAACGACGCCACCATCGAGGGAGTTTTTCTCCCCGGCCAGCTCTTGGTGTTTGGCGGCTTCGTGCTTCGCGCCAACACTGAAGGCCACCTCGAGCAGGTTGACAGCAATGCCCCTGGTCACCAGATCAGGTTTGGAAGCTTAAACTACGTTGCTGACGTCCGTGGAGATTTGATCTTCAACGGATTCGCACCCATGGCAGCTGTTCCCTGCCACCATGATGAACATGACTTAGATCTGTCATCAGACCCCGTACAGGGGGTAACACTTACAGCAGCTCTAGCCTTAAATCTGGAGCAGGTCACTTCATCCGAGGACGGGAAGATTAACCTCGCCACGGAGATTGCAAACTCAGTGGCGCTTGAGCCGCACATAGGCCCGGCCTTGAGCAGGACTTCCCTCATCAGATCTCCGGACTCGTTTCCATCTATAAGTTCTAATATCTCAAGATCTGCATCTTTTGGCCTCGATCGAGCGACTGTTGCCGAACTCAGCCCTGCAGATATCCAAATACATGCCCAGCACTCACATTTAGACGAAGCGCTGGACTTACTGAAATCTCTCACCCTAACGGAGGATTCCCAGCCGAATTATGCCCAGTTTGAACTGGGGGCTGAAGACAGGGAATTTTGCTTCCACCCACCACCCAGTTGGTAGCCACGATGGAGGACTTTACCGACCTATTAGATTACGCTTCCAAAGACATCGACGGGATGGACCAAGATGCCGAAGCCGATCTAAGTTGAAACCCACCCGCAACTGGGCGATGGACGGCTACTTCTACATGCGATGTATACATGGTGGACGGACCCAATGAAAAGGAGGGCGACGGCGATATTAATCCGGTGCAGGACAAGCCTGTCGATGAACCTCCCAAACGCTGGCGTCATAAGCGTCGATATCGACCCCGTAAAGGGAAAGAGAGCAACACTGTCACCGAAGACAATGACGATCTGGAACAAGCCGATGACACCGTGGAGCCGGAAATAGAGCAGGACGAATGGGAGGATAGTAAACATAGTCCAAACAAACCGCTGACCGATCACAACGACGCGGATGACAACAGCTATCAACCTGTCTCCGAAGAGGACATCAGTCTGGGAGACGAAGAATACATCGTCCCAGAAGAACCGCTCGAACAGAACCGTTTCCAACAACAACTCATTGCCACCACAAGGAGCCTGAAGCAGCAGCAGCAGCGGCTTAGAGCCGAACATGATATGCTCAACCATAGATGGAACGATGTGCTAGACGCTAAAGAATGGTACGCCTCTAAAGGCCAAACAAAGAGCTATCCTAAGCGTAAACCGATGCCCCAATTCGACGACGAGGCCCAAGAGTCAATTCCGCCAAAATATGATCAGGCCGATCAACCAGACCGACCACCCCGTGGACGGGACAAAGCGGCCAGTAATGCCGTACACAAGCATGCACCTCCTCATCACAAAGGCAAGGATACAGCGGCTCAGGCCCATAAGTATGACCTACGCCACGACCTGAATAAAAATGCTGGCCAGACTAGATCAATCTACGGACCAAGGGAATGTACAAACACACGTGGCGGTCGCTATCAAGCCAGACAGGCCGGTCACAATCCAGTTTGGAGTCAACACCGAACACCAATATTGTCCGAACTATGCCACAAAATCGCAAAATACAGGGGTGCCTCACACCTCTATGCTTCACCGATGAGGTGATGGATCAAGAATTTCCAGAAGGGTTTAAACCCGTAAACATCGAGGCGTACGACGGAACAACATATCCAGCTGTATGGATAGAAGACTTTATTCTTCACATATACATTGCTAGGGGAGATGATCTCCACGCCATGAAATACTTACCCCTCAAGCTGAAAGGGCCAGCTCGGCACTGCCTAAATAGCCTCCCAGAGAACTCTATAGGAAGCTGGGAAGAACTTGAGGATGCTTTTCGGGCCAACTTTCAGGGGACTTATGTCCCACCCTCGGAAGCTGACGATTTAAGTCATATAATCCAGCAACCCGGGGAGTCAGCCTGCAAGATTTGAATCGGTTCTTAAATAAAAGAACAAGATTGTAGACTATCCGGACACCAAAGCCTTAGCGGCATTCAAACACAGTGTCCGGGACAAATGGCTGGCTAGACACCTCGGTAGGAGAAGCCGAGAACAATGGCAACCCTAACCACACTCATGACCCTCTTTTGCGCGGGCGATGATAGCTGGTTGGCTCATAGCAGCAACAGTACTAGCGACTCTGGCACGTCTGAAGTCAGGGATGGCAATGGCAAGCCACGACGCAATAAAAATAAGCGCCGAAACAACAATGGAAACACAAAGGATACAACGGTAAGCGCCGGATTCAATGGCTCCAGGCCCGGTCAGCGGAAGAAGCCATTTAAAGGCAACATGGATAGTCCATCCAGCTTGGACAAGATACTAGACAGGTCCAGCTAGATCCATGGCACCCATGACAAACCTGCAAACCACACCAACCATAGTTGTTGGGTCTTCAAGCAGGCCGGCAAGCTAACGCCGAAAACAAGGGAAAAGGACCCCAGAGCGAAGACGAGGATGAACCTCGCTAGTCAAACACATGGGGGCAGAAAAAATTCCCACCGGAGGTAAAAACTGTGAACATGATCTACATCACCCACATCCCAAGAGGGAGCGCAAGCGCACACTCCGGGACGTATACACCGTCGAGCCCGTCGACACCAAGTTCAACACATGGTTGGCTTGCCCGATCACCTTTGATCTTAGGGATCACCCAACAAGTATCCGTCACGGAGGTTCGGTGGCCTTAGTGCTCGACCCCATAATAGACGGATACCATCTTACTCGAGTCCATTTGGACGGCGGCATCAGTCTCAATCTGATATACTAGGACACTGTCTGCAAGATGGGGATCGACCCGTCAAGAATTAAGCCCATCAGCACTACCTTTAAAGGAGTCATTCTAGGCGTAGAAGCCCGCTGCACGGGTTCATTAACATTGGAAGTCGTATTTGGTTCCCCCGATAACTTCCAAAGCGAAGAGTTAATATTCGAAATCGCTCCATGTAATGCCCAGGATGGGACTATACCTCCTACGTGTCGAGGCACGACTTAATGGTATAGGCCCATTCTGGAATGATCTCAAGTTTGGTATCTTTGCACAGCTCATGTAAAAAATGGGGATGAAAACCAAAAGAGATAGTTGGCTTACACTCGCCACGTCACACAATTCATTAAATAGCAAATCATCATTCAAATAACATCACAACCCGTCTACGGGTGAAGATCCAAATGAAAGATACCAAACATACATAAAGCCACAGGTCCGAATTGCCCCTAGTAGAAACCTCTACAGATCATTGGGATAGTGCACATAGTAACGGCTACGTTCCTCGTCGTACTCCTAGTATAGCTCGGTGCCGTCACCTGAATAGATCACCTGAGTACCTGCATCTAGTGTGGTGTAGAATCTGTGAGCCACGGAGGAATCAGCAATCTCGTTCCCGGGTAGCAGAACTATCTAAGCCTTGGGTGTGGAACAAGGCTGAAGAAAGAATAAAAGGCTGCAGCTGCACTAGCACTAGCTTACGTAAAGAGAGCGTGAAGAGAAGTGCCACGAGCGGATAAGGTGATCACGAAGTGATCCTAACTAAGCACGGCAATCATAACCCCACCGTGTTCACTTCCCGAACCCCTTTCGGAAAATGACCTTCACGGTACTCACGCTGGTAGTGTGTTTTGAACATGGTGTCAAGTTTTCTACAACCGGATATTAACAAATTCCCATCTGCCACATAACCGTGGGCACGGCTTTCGAAAGTTTAAAACCCTGAGGGGTGTTCCAACTTGGCCCATGGCAAGCCCACGATCCGCGGAGTCGCAACTCCAAGGTGGGAAGGCCCGAGTATCCTCAGAATCCCATGCTCAAGATACTCCGACTAAGGTAAGGCTAATCCAGCAAATCCTCCCGGCGTGCCGACACCCTGATAGTAGCTGCGCGTATCTCGTCTCAGGCCATGACCGGATGGGTGATCCCACAGGTTTTTACTAGCCCTCGGGTTCCCCCAAGGTGGCCCCGCGTAAACCCCAGTTTGGACCAACACTCATGTGGAGCACTGGCCCGGGTTGTTGATTAAGAAGAGGGTTAATTACTCCCTATGCAAGTTTTTAGTTGTTTAGGCAAATAGTACCAATGTTGGGACTTGCTGGAAAAGACTTAGCGCTAAGCGGTTTATCGAGGGGGTCCCATAACCCCAACCGTGTGAGGAACGCAAAATCAAGGAACATAACACCGGTTTATACGGTTCCTAGGGCGGCATGAGTGGAACAAATCACCAAGCAAGAGGCTTAGCCTTCCACCCATTACCAATATATAGATGATTTCATTAAAGAGTTTATATAGAGTGATATCCCAACAAGCTTCAACATGAAGCAAGAATCTTCAAATCTTCTCCTGCAACTAGCAATGCTATAAGAGGGGCTGAGCGAAGCCTACGTAGCCAATCAGAGGTTTGAATAGGTAGGGTGGTTAGACAGATACATGGTTACAATAGGAGGCTGACAGGAAAACATGGGCATCAAGGCAATAAGCTAAAGAGCGAGACTTCTAGCAATAGGCAAAGATAGTAATGATATCTGGGTCAGGTCATCTTGCCTGTCGAGTCGTCGATGGGATCGTAAGAGGGCTCCTCGTTCTCAACCTCGGTAGTAACCTCGTTCTCGTACTCGGTCTCGGCCTCCGGCTCTACTCAACACAAAACACACGAGGCACGAAATCAAACAAGATGCAATTCGCAAACCACAGGATGCATGGCTGATGCACTAAGGAAGCACTGCAGATGCACTTAGGATGCACAGCAAGACAACATAGGAAACACAGAGATACAACACAAGGAACATGACACTATGCATCAAGCAAGATACTTCAAAACATGTTGACAAGATGATATTATGAATCTACATGCAAAACCACACAAGTTTCATATAGGACTTGCTCAAAACAGAGCAACGGGCTAAAAGATACAACCGAAGCAAGAAACAATGCAAAGCTGAAACTAACAGCCACATAGCAACTTCGGAGCAAGAAATGTGTATTCTACAGCATTCAAACATGGTGACAAGAAGCATGGACATGAAGTAGACATATCCTAAAGCAAACAACTCCATTGAAGCATCTCCATAGGAGGCATGGATCAACAGAAACAAGCTACAACATTTTGATCATGACAATAAAAACCTGACAGCAATATTTTATAGCAACTTGGGAGCAAGAATTAAATATGCTACAGCCACCCAAATGAGCATGTGAGGGCATGAATGGATAGACAACAACATATACAACAAGGATTGATCAAAAGCCACCCCAAAACTAACATGGATTTGCCTAGAACAACAAGCAAACATAGCATCAGGATATTACAGATTCCAGACTTAGTGAAATTTCACTAAGTGTTAAAACAGCAATATTATCATGGCATGTTTGTGAGCATGTTTAAGTCACCTCAAAGCATAACATGGCAAGTGGTTTGCACCACAGCAAAGTACACATGATGGGGAATCCAAAACATATAAGCATGCAACATGGGGACAACCACATCAATAGCAACGAGCTCCTCAACTAGGCATCTCGTAACAAGTTTAAAAACCTAACAGCCACAAGCACTTTTGCAAAGGAGATAAACATGGCAATATGAATTCTATCATGCATCCTATAGCAACCAACATGTAGAGCATCTCATGATGAACATGTGGACATATCATTTGCTTCATTTGGATAAACATGCATCAAGTTATCACATCACAAACATGGTATGAAAACAACTAATAGCAGCAGTTTATAACAAGTAGCACTCTTCTCATGAAGATTAAGACATCTAGATGGACTCAAACATGCATGGCACAATGCAACAAAACATAGTACATGTCACCACGATCATTTTGACATATTATATGCACAAATCGGACAAGCACAGTAAAAGTTATCATCATCGCAAAAGTGCATCAGACAAAGAAAAACACTAAGGACTTTGAAAAAAAACCAGCGGGGTCAACCTCCGGGCGTGGGTCAACGGGTCGGTGGAGCGGGTCGGCCCGTACCCGTTAGGGTTCCAGGCGCCTGGCTGGATCGATCGATTCGATCGGATCGAAGCTGGGTCGACTAGGCCGGCGCCTCGAGCTTCGGCGGCGGCTGGACTGCTCCAGCCAGCGGGAGGCCGGAGGGACGGCGGGCGGCGACCGGCGGCCGAGGCCCGGCGGCGAGGGGCCCGGCGGCAGCCTGGAAGCTTGAGGGCTCGGCGGCGGGGGCTTCAAAGGGCGGCAGCGACCCGATCTGGAAGCTCGGGCGGCGGGGAGGTTCGGCTCGACGGCGGAGGCTGCGGGGTCCGGCGGCGGAAGGCTGAGCCCCGGCGGCGGCGAGGGTTGCTCCGGCGGCGGCGCAGTCTTCCGGCAATGGCGAGACGAATCCCAGCGCGGGAGGCGCGGATCTGGCCCGGATCGGAGGCATCGGCGGGCCTGCGTCGGGCCTGCGGGCCAGCACGGTGGGAGGTGGCGATTGACTAGCGCGGGCGGCGGACTGTCCGGCCCTGGTCGGACACGTCCGCCCGGCATGGATTTCGAGGCGGCTGGAGCTAGGAGAAGGCTAGGGCTGTGGACGAAAATGGCAAGGGGGACGTTTTTATAGGTACAAGGAGCTAGGAGACTCCAAATGGGGAACAGTTTTCGGCCACGCGATCACAATTCAACGGCCGAGATGATGGGAAAGGTTGAGCTGGGTTGTTGGGCTGTTGTGGAGGGGTTCTTGGGCCTCAAAGAGGAGGTACTTTAGTCCACGAGGTTACCCGTTGGAGTACCAAACGAACTCCAAACGCGACGAAACTTGACAGGCGGCATACATGTACAAAAACAACATCGCACGACAAGTCTCACGCCATTCCGGAAACGTTACATGGCCAAACACGAAAGAAGGACACGGGGATGCCACGAGCACGTGTGAGAGCGTCGGAACTCGAAACGGACAACGGGAAGAAACGAGTGGGACCGGATGCAAATGACAACACAATGCAATGCAATGCACATGACAACATGACATGGATGAATGCACACACGCACACGACAAAACGATGAAAACCCGAAAAGACGAAGAACCCGGAATGGAACTGATGAAACCAAAGTTTATATATTGCCATATAGGGAAAGTGTTACATCCGGGGCATTACAAACTCTCCTTTACTACGAAAAGATCTCATCCCGAGATCAAGGACTGGAAGAAGGAAGGGTACTCAGAACGAAGGTCATCTTCTCGTTCCCACGTAGCTTCTCGGTCGGTATGGTGTGACCACTTGACTTTCAAGAACTTGATTGACTTGTTGCGGGTCTTGCGCTCGGTTTCTTCGAGAATAGCAACAGGGTGCTCTCGGTAAGACAAGTCTTGTTGAAGATCAATCTCCTCAAACGGAATAGTGCGTTCAGGTGTCTTGAAGCACTTGCGGACTTGAGACACATGAAACACATCATGAACATTAGCAAAGTTGGAAGGGAGCTCAAGTTGATAGGCTAGATCGCCTCTTTTGCCAAGGATCTTGAAAGGGCCCACGTATCTAGGAGCAAGCTTTCCTTTGATACCGAATCTTTGGGTTCCTTTCATAGGAGAAACACGGAGATAGACATGATCCCCAATGTTGAAGGCCAAATCATGATGCTTGCCGTCATAGTAGCTCTTCTGACGCGACTGAGCGGCCTTGAGATTCTCACGTATGTCTTTGCACATTTCTTCGGCTTCTGAGATCAAGTCATTGCCAAGAAGTTGACGTTCACCAGTCTCGGAACAGTTGAGAGGAGTACGGCACTTTCTGCCATAGAGGATTTCAAACGGAGCTTTGCCGGCACTTGGTTAGAAGCTGTTGTTGTAAGAGAACTCAGCAAACGGAAGGCAATCTTCCCACTTCATGCCAAAAGATATGACACAAGCTCTTAGCATGTCTTCTAGAATCTGATTCACTCTCTCGACTTGACCACTATTCTGAGGGTGAAATACAGTGCTGAAACGGATCTTAGTGCCCATGGCAGACTGAAAGGAGTCCCAGAACTTGGATGTGAACAAACTTCCACGGTTTGAGGAGATAACTTGAGGAATGCCATGTAAGGACACAATTCTGGAAGTGTACAACTCTGCCAGTTGAGCTGCATTGATGGATTCTTTGACTGGAAGGAAGTGAGCGACTTTGGTAAGCTTGTCAATCACCACAAAGATAGAATCATTCCCTTTCTTGGACTTAGGAAAGCCAGTGCCGAAATCCATTTCAATGTGGTCGAATTTCCACTCGGGAATAGGAAGAGGTTGGAGAAGACCGGCTGGACGTTGATGCTCTGCCTTCACTCTTCTGCAGACATCACATTCATTCACGAATTGGGCAATCTCCCTTTTCATGTGAGTCCACCAGTACGATTGCTTGAGGTCTTGCTACATCTTGGAACTTCCAGGATGAATCGATAGGAGGGAGTCATGTGCTTCGTTCATTATGAGCTTCCTGAGATCACCCTTGGGAACCACAAGTCTGTCCTCAAAGAACAAGGTATCTCTCTCATCAATGCGATAGCACTTGTATTTGGGAGTACCCTTTGCAATACCATGTTTCACTTTCTGCACCATAGCATCACTGAGTTGAGCCTCACGAATCTTATCTTCCAAGGTAGGAGCAACTTGAATATTTGCAAGAAAGCCTTGCGAAACAACTTGGAGGTTGTGCTTCCTGAAAGCTTCACAAAGCTCAGGCTGAAACGGCTTGATAAGGAGACTGTTGCAATATGCCTTTCTGCTCAAGGCATCTACAATGACATTGGCCTTGCCAGGTGTGTATTCGATGCTTGGATCATACTCTTGGATCATTTCAACCCAACGAGTCTGGCGGAGGTTCAGATTCGGCTGTGTGAAGATGTACTTCAAGCTCTTGTGATCGGTGAAGATGTTGACTTTTTTGCCAAACAGAAGGTGTCTCCACGTGATCAAAGCGTGTACCACAGCTGCTAGCTCGAGATCATGTGTGGGGTAGTTCTTCTCACTTGGCTTCAATTGACGAGAAGTGTATGCCACAATCTTCTTGTCCTGCATTAGCACACCACCAAGTCCTTGAAGAGAAGCATCATAGAATACTTCGTAGGGCTTGGACTCATCTGGGGGAGTAAGAACTGGAGCAGAGATGAGCTTTTCTTTGACAGTTTTGAATGCCACATCACAATCCGGAGACCAGTTGTACTTGACATTCTTCTGCAGCAAGTTGGAGAGAGGCTTGGCAATCTTGGAGAAGTTCTCAACGAACCTTCTGCAATAGCTAGCAAGACCAAGAAAGCTTCGGAGTTGCTTGACGTTCTGAGGAGGTTCCCAGTTGACAATCGCTTCAACTTTCTTGGGGTTGACCGCAATACCGTCAGCGGAGATGATATGGCCCAGATACAAGACCTTATCGAGCCAGAATTCGCACTTGGAGAACTTGGCATAGAACTTATGTTCACGGAGTCTGTCGAGAACCAGACGGAGGTGCTTTTCGTGATCCTCTTCATTCTTGGAGAATACCAAGATGTCATCCAGATACACAAGCACAAACTCGTTGGTGTAGGGGTTGAAAATGTAGTGCATCATTCTCGAGAAGGTAGGTGGCGCATTAGCGAGGCCAAAGGACATGACTGTATATTCATAGGAGCCGTAGCTTGTTCTGAACGCGGTCTTGTGGATATCTTCTTCACGAATGTGAATTTGGTGATAACCCATTCGGAGATCGAGCTTTGAGAACACTTTAGCTCCTTTGAGCTGCTCGAACAATTCATTGATGTTGGGGAGCGAATACTTGTTATTTATTGTCTTCTTGTTCAATGGCCGGTAATCAACGCAAAGGCGCTCCTTGCCATCCTTCTTCTTGACAAATAAGACACCACAGCCCCAAGGAGACGTGCTAGGCCTAATCAGACCCATACGCTCTTGTTCATCAAGCTGTTTCTTCAACTCCTTCAACTCTTCAGGGGAGAGCTTGTACGGACACCGGCATGCTGGCTCAGTACCAGGCTCGAGTTCAATGACAAATTCAACTTGACGATGCAGAGGCATGCCTGGAAGCTCTTCAGGAAAAACGTCTTCGTATTCGTTGACCACCGGAATTTGAGAGATGGCATTAATCTCGCCCTTGTCATTGAGAGAGAATAGCCTGATTGTGCTATCTCGAGAGGCGAAGATAATCACGTCTTCGTTAGGATGAGTAATCTTAACTTCCTTATTTGCACAATCAATGTGAGCATCATGGTGAGAAAGCCAATCCATCCCGAGAATAAGGTCAATGTGGGAGTTGCCGAGAACAACTGGAGAAGCCACAAAGCGGTAATCACGCATGCGAATAGATACATCTGGAGCAAATATTTTTGAATGCATTAGTTTACCCGGAGAAACAACTGATAATTCCCTTGGCAAATTTTTGATGTCAACATTATGCTTGGATGCAAATGGTTGAGACATGAAAGAACATGATGCACCCGAATCAAACAAGACTTTAGCAGGTTTAAGGTTGACTGGAAGATTACCAAGTATCACATCTGAAGAATTCTCTACTTGAGCTGCATTCATCAGATTCACTCTTACTGACTTTGGATTATGCTTGACAATAGCAGTGCTGACAGGTGGAGGAGGCAGAAGGCGCCTTGGGTTGGGGCACTTGTTAGCATAGTGACCCTTCTGAGTGCACTTGTTGCAAACCACTTCTAAGAGAGGACGGCAATGAGGAGCCCTTGACTTGGAAGCTTGAAACTTATTCTTTGACTGGATGCTTGGGCTGGGTGGGTGGGAGAAAGCACGGCCACCAGAGTTCTTGTTGTTGTTGTAGGGAGCTCGGATCACTGGAGGAGGTGGAAGCCAAAACTTCTATTGCTTCGCGACCACTTGAGAAGAAGAGGAGGAGTGAACAGCGTCTCTCATCCTCCTTTTGGAAGCTTCCATCTTGAGCTGGGCTGCCTCTTGCTTAAGTGCCATATTATAGAATTGATCAAACTCATCAGGCTCGAACAAGGTGAGAGCAAGTTGGAGTTCATCCTTCAGACCACCACGAAACTGATAGATCTTGCTCTTGGCATCTGGGATGTCTTGCTTGGCATAGCGGGCAAGGTTCTAGAACTTGACATTATATTGGTAGACAGTCATTGAGCCTTGCTTCAGGTTGCGGAATTGCTCACGCATACCCTCGATGACACTTGTTGGAATGTGGTGAGAGCGAAAGTCCTTGTAGAAGTCATCCCAGGAGATTACACGCCCTGCTCTGGAGTCTTTGTACTGCTGCCACCAATCAGCTGCTTGGTCCTTGAGTTGGAAGGCTGCAAACTTCACATAGTCCTCGGGCCTGACGTTACTGCACTCGAAATGCTTCTTGATATCTGTTAACCAGTCTTCAGCATCGAGAGGGTCCATGCAGTAACTGAATGCCTTTGGTTGATTTGCTAAGAACTGGTTGAGCATAACAAAGTGCGGTTGGTTGAACAAATTGCCTTGGTTCCCATGAGCACCCTAATTTGCTTGATTTGCTTGAATAGTCTGCATCATTTGCATAAGCATCTGGGTGTTCTGATTCGTAGTTTGCATAATTGCTCTCCAGGCCTCAGACGGAGGAGGAGGTGAAGGGGGGCGATCAGGAACCTCTTCACCCTCTGGGTTAGCGTTGGGAACCCTTTTAGGAGCCATCCTGAAAGAGATGACCACTATTATCCATTGATTGAGAAAGATATATAAGTTGAATCAACGGCTAGAAATTGCAACATAGTCTTCACAAGAATCATTCGAACAAGAGGAACGAATGAAATTCTCAGTTTAATGATAACACCAATCTTCACGAGAAGCCACTTGGGAGACAAAAGGTAAATAAAACAACAAGGTGCAGATAGAACAAATACAAGATAGAAGCTTCGTTCGACATATTCGTGCTGAAAGCTTATGGAACGTGTTATAAAAGGGTTTTGCAATCCCCGGATCAGCATAGCCAAGGTCCCTTTAAGATGCAACTCCCGATCGAAACAACGGCCATAAAACTACTTCACTCAATGTAGAACCCCGAGCTCCATATCATGCATTCGTTGGAAGAATGCCTATGATCTACTAGATGAACCCACCTATTAATTTCCGAAAGTTTCCAGTTATGCAATCAGGTGTTGGGGATACAGTGGAAGCATCGCGCACTCAACTCTGATCCTACATCCAGCTGTATCCATCCTTCAACACATAACCAGTTATTTGCGGAAACCGTCTACCTCGAACCTTCGAAACGCATCCACTATACAAGCTATGGCAATACTCACGAACTACCTCCCCAGTACTGGGTGATGTCGGGGTTATCTTGCCACTAACCGCATAGGAGAGTTTTCGCTGTCGGCCGTCTTAAGTATTCTAGAACTGCTGCGATATATTTGTGACGACAACACCTCGGAGCTCAACTCCCCGGGACACTGCCACAACCCCTAAATGACAGGAGGCATCGAGAACAATGTTCTCGTCACAAAGACATCAGAACAATCCAAACAATACTCGCAAGATTCCTAAAAAAAATTGTGCAATTTTGAGAGTAGAAGAGGCAAGAGTAATCGTCAGGAGTCCTCACCAGAGTGAAAAGAGATGAGGAGCAAAAGAAATCCTACTCTCCGATATATATATAGGACTCAAACATTTTAAGTGTGTGCCTAGACTCAACCGTCAACGATTCGATCAATCAGTGGGGGCTTCTAGGTCGGAGAAGGCTCTGATACCAACTTGTAATGCCCAGGAGGGGACTATACCTCCTACGTGTCGAGGCATGACTTAAAGGTATAAGCCCATTCTGGAATGATCTCAAGTTCGGTATCTTTGCACATCTCATGTAAAAAAATGGGGATGAAAACCAAAAGAGATAGTTGGATTACACTCGCCATGTCACACAATTCATTACATATCAAATCATCATTCAAATAACATCACAACCCGTATACGGGTGAAGATCCAAATGAAAGATACCAAACATACATAAAGCCACAGGTCCAAATCGCCCCTAGTAGAAACCTCTACTGATCATCGGGATAGTGCACATAGTAACGGCTACGTTCCTCGTCGTACTCCCAGTATAGCTCGGTGCCGTCACCTGAATAGATCACCTGAGTACCTGCATCTGGTGTGGTGTAGAATCTGTGAGCCACGGAGGACTCAGCAATCCCGTTCCAGGGTAGCAGAACTATCTAAGCCTTGGGTGTGGAACAAGGTTGAAGAAAGAATAAAAGGCTGCAGCTGCACTAGCACTAGCTTACGTAAAGAGAGCGAGAAGAGAAGTGCCACGAGCGGATAAGGTGATCATGAAGTGATCCTAACTAAGCACGGCAATCATAACCCCACCGTGTTCACTTCCCGAACCCCTTTCAAAAAATGACCATCACGGTACTCACGCTGGCAGTGTGTTCTGAACATGGTGTCAAGTTTTCTTCAACCGGATATTAACAAATTCCCATCTGCCACATAACCGCGGGCACGGCTTTCGAAAGTTCAAAACCCTGCAGGGTATTCCCACTTGGCCCATGACAAGCCCACGATCCGCGGAGTCGCAACTCCAAGGTGGGAAGGCCAGAGTATCCTCCGAATCCCGTGCTCAAGATACCCCGACTAAGGTAAGGCTAATCCAGCAAATCCTCCCGGCGTGCCGACACCCTGATAGTAGCCGCGCGTATCTCGTCTCAGGCCACGACCGGATGGGTGATCCCACAGGTTTTTACCAGCCCTCGGGTTCCCCCAAGGTGGCCCCGCGTAACCCCCAGTTTGGACCAACACTCATGTGGAGCACTGGCCCGGGTTGTTGATTAAGAAGAGGGTTAATTACTCCCTATGCAAGTTTTTAGTTGTTTAGGCAAATAGTACCAATGTTGGGACTTGCTGGAAAAGACTTAGCACTAAGCGGTTTATCTGTGGGGACCCCGACTTAGAAGTCGAGATCACCGAATGCACGTGTACAGTGATCCCAGAGATCAATGCTCACTGAACACACAGAAGCTGAAATAACAAGAGTCTTACATCCATACAAATAGTCTTACACAAATTAAGGCCATTATGGCCAAGTCTTACATAGATAAAGCCTCACGGGCAGAATAGCAAATAACTCAAATAGCGCAAGTCTTCGATAACGGGTAGAACCCATGCCATCTGCCTTAACCCTACGGGCATTCTGACTGGGATAGCGTCCTAGTTCGCATGTTCGTCTCCAAAGAACTCTTCCTCATATTCCTGTTCTTCCATGCCTGGCCAATTAAATAACCAGTGGCAAGCCAATGAGTACTTTGAATGTACTCGCAAGCAACCCATGATGTGGTTCAAAGTAACAATGCAATGGAACAATAATGAACAATCTAGCAAAAAGGCTAGAATAAATATTCTACTATCAAGCTTATGCATCAATAACCTCGCGTAACCTCGAAGACAGGTTACCGATATCAACATGAATAAGATTCAACTCATCGAGTCAAGTCACCACCTTGGCTCACATACACACGCATGGTTTCACAAACATTGGACGTATCCCAAGAGCGGTTACCCAACTGTCCATGACTGTGGACACGGCTATTCGAATAGTTTGACACTCTGCAGAGGTTGTACACTTTACCTACAAGATCCGGGGAACTTCCGTGTCATCCACGACCCGCGGTACCTCAAGTACCCGGGGTAAGCACCCGGTCATTATCTTTCCTTAGACGACACTAACATAGAGTCCACTCGTTGGTACACGGCCCTCGGGTACAAACAATAGATTACGGGACTTGCCCTATTTTCAATGTCACGCGTACCCGAAGGGACCAACGGTGTGTCCAGTGCCCTGTGAAAACAGTCATGGTCGTCTATCCAAGCACGACCCCGTCTCGGGAAAGACCTCAAGTCTTCCCATCACTAGTAATGCGGGCACCATGCTAGTATCGACCTAAGTAATCAATAAATCCCCGTCCCATAAGGGGTAGTGTGGTTGCACATGTATGGTTGGAATAACGGTCGCAACTTAAACCAATCCGTTTGAAAAACACACACACTTGCCTCGGTACACCACTTCGTCATCAAGTGGTCACCCAACTCATCATCTCCCTCGGGCATGAATGGCACCCGACGGGGTTTTATGTAAAGACTTCAACCACGAAGGTTCATGTCACTCATGCATCACTATTCATTACTACTAACCATATGCATGTCATCTAGCACATAGCAAGATCAAGATCAAGGCATGCATCATATGGTGGAATCAACTAGGTCACTATCGTAACCCTAACATCATGCATCAGAAACAAACGGGTTCCGAAGATCAAGTGTATCATGGTCAAAGGGCTGCTTGTCTGGATTGGCTTGGTCTTCAAAGTCTTCAAATCCTTCTCCTTCTCCTTCCACAGCAACTTCGTCAAATACGGGATCTATACGTCGCATAATAACCACGGGAAAATAAGAATACAAACAAAACAGTAAAATCAAAGTGCTCTGAAAAATGTCAACTTATTTTTGTAAAATACTAGAGGGATTTCTAAGATGGGGAAAAATCTTAGTTGGAGTTTTGGAGTAACAGAATGGAATCTATTGATTTTAGAACAGGAGTTTTACTGCTCAAATTTGAATTTAAATTTGAACAGAACAGAAAAGTTTCATGGATTTGAGTGAAAGTGGTACCATTAAATAGGTTGGAATATTACAAGATTTTAGGAGTTGGAATTATTTTATTTGGACCATTATTCTTTTCTGTAGAAATGTTTGAATTAATCTGGAAAAGAAAAAAAGGAGAAAAAGACCTGTGCAACTGGGCCAGAGAGGCCACAGTGCATGGCCCAGAGCGGTCCAGCCCAGCCGCACGGGTGCCTGCGCGCGCACATCAGGTTTTTGAACCTGACGGGCGGGGCCCGTGGGTCAGTGGTAGAGAGGAGGGGGAGAGAGGTGTGGGGATGACAGGCGGGGCCCGCCTGACATCTCCAACCTTGCGGCCGCGGCGACGGCGAGCTCACCGGCGAGGTTCCCGGCCACGGCGACGGCAACGGAGGCCAGGAATGGACTCAGCGTCGAGTGGCGGTTGTAGTGGTGGTGGTGCGGCATGCCGGGGAGGTCAGGTTCGCCGGCGGCGAGGTGGGATGGCGGAAGCTCGTCGGCAGGTTGTTGCTCCGGTCGTTTCCGACTGCAAACGGAGGGGGAGACAGGGGGGAAATGGTCAGTGAGGCGAGGGGATTCCGAATCAGGCGAAAGGAAGGGCAGGGGAGGCCCGTACTGCGAGATCACCGGTGGCCCGACGCGGCGGAGCTCCGGTCGATCCCGAGCACTGGGACTTCCTGGGGAGGAGTGGATGGTGCTGGGGGACTCAGTGGAGTGAGGTGAGGTTGCTGGTGCTGCTGGAGAGGCTTGGGAGGGTCTTATATAGCCGCGCCCACGGTCCACCGTGGACCCGTGCGCCGGCGAGGTTGCAGGCGAGGCTAGGAGAGGTTCTGGAGCCTGGGATCAAGTCGGGGAGGACCGTGGACTTGCTCCACGTCTAGCTGAGGGGAAAAGAGGAGCGGGTAACCTTCCAGTCGACGCGCGCGTGCGAGGCAGAAGAGTGGCCGTTGCGGGCGGCCAGCGCGCGTGCGACGACGACCACTGGAGGGCGCAGGAGGAGGGGGGACAGCGCCGAGGAGGTTGCGGACGTCGAGAGGCCTCGACTGGCGCGAAGGGGAGGCCCGAGGCTGTCGGGGGAGGCTGATTGGCTGGAGCCACCATGCGGAGGTGCACTCTAGCGTGCTCCAGAGCGTGCGTATTGCTGGCATCATCGTGCTCTCACCGTTCTGGTCAAAACCAACGTGCCCAAGAGTGTCTAGAAGGTTGAGGGAGGAGTAAAGAAATGGCCTGCGGCCTTGGATGCCCTGGAGATGCTGAGAGAGAGTGAGGATGCTGGTGACTTGGTGAAAACTTGCTGTCCAGCAAGGTAAAACAGGGTTCTCACCCCTCAATCATGGAGCTGGTGTGCTGGGAAGTTACTGGGGGTAGCTAGTAACTCAATGATCATGTGGTAAAAAGTTGAGGCCATGGAGAAGATTAAAAGTGATCAAGATGGAGGTTTTAGTAAAAAGCCAGAAGGTGTTTGATCAGTGTTTGGTCAAGCAAATGACCTCCACTTGACGTGGCACTTAACAGGATTGTATAACATGAGAAAATAGGGTGCTTCACCAAATTTGGGCTCATTTGAAGAAACTAGCCAATGTAACTTTGGTGAACCCTAGAAATCAACAGAAACAGCTTCATCTTGTTTGAGTCAAGCTAATCATCTCCCCTTGATGCACCACTTGGTGTAGCATCATCATTTGGGGTATTGATCATGCCCACAAAGTTTGAAGCTCCAGATAAAAAGTTGGTAATGTAAAGTTGTTCAAACTTGCATTTGAACAGAAAGGGTTTTGAGGTGATCTGATCAAGTTACTCTATTCCAAATCTTGTGCCATTTGGTCTAGATGCCTCATTAGGCCATCCTAGCATGTGCACCAAATTTGAGAGCAGTTGGACAAGTTTGGCAATGTAAAGTTGCTCAAACTTCAAATATGGACATAATGGTTATGAAGGGGTTTGAGGATGTTTTCTTGCTTCCCAAGGCATGGGACTTGGCAAGATCATCAAATATGTCATATATGACCTGATAGAATTTCCCTAGAATTTTTGAAGAAAATTTCCTTTGTAAATATTTCAAAAGCTTGAAATATCCAGAAAGGGTTTTAGAGGGTTTAGCCCATTATTTTGAACATGACCAAGTGTTGAAACTCTTATATATGGACAATATATGTCCTCTGAGTTTCTCTGAATTTTGGCAAATATTTTTGAAACAGTTAAATAATTTTCCCCTATTAAAGACCATTTCTGGCCTTAAGTAAAAGCTTTTAAATAAAATAGGAAAATAACTTTTAAAATTATACCTTTGTGGTTTCTGGGAGTCCTATGACTACTAGGTCTCAAATAAACTTTTTGAAATAATTTTCTCACCCTAAATCAAGTACTTGCAGTGCAAATCTCAATTCAGGGGTTTTTGGAAAACTAAATTTATAAAATACATTTTGGGCAAATTAATTTTGTAGGAAAATACTATACTGTTATATAACACTTGGCATGATCATTGGGCAGAAGTTTGGGTATGGAGATGAATTGTACAAGAGGTCATAGTTGACTTTAATGAGCACATGAAAAGCATATGAAGAAAACTCAAATTCAAATAAAAGCCAAATGATGCTAAAAAAATTTGCTGGTCCAAATTTTCATGCTTCAAAGATAAAAATAACATGTTACAAAATGCAGGGTGTGACAGACCTACCCCCCTTACAAGAATCTCGTCCCCGAGATTCCTAAACTAGGGCTTAAAAGAGATCGGGAAACTCGGATCTAAGATAGTCTTCTCGTTCCCAGGTTGCTTCTGCTTCGGTGTGGTTGCTCCACTGGACCTTGAAATACTTGAGGGTACGGCTTCGCGTCCATCGTTCTGCTTCGTCCAGAATACAAATGGGCTTCTCGCGATAGGTCAAATCAGGCTGCAGATCAATGGCTTGGTGATCCACATCCTTGTAGAGATTGGGCTTGTCCGGAACTTGGAGACATTTCCGGAGTTGTGACACATGGAATACATTGTGCACATCGGATAGCTCAGGTGGTAGTTCCAACTGATAAGCCACTTCTCCTCGTCGGTCGGTGATCTTGAAAGGGCCAATGAACCTTGGCGCAAGTTTCCCCTTAACGTGGAAACGCTTGGTTCCCTTTAGAGGAGTTACCCGCAGGTACACATGATCTCCGACACGGAAACTCATGTCTCGGTGTCGAGTGTCAGCATAACTCTTCTGCCTTGACTTGGCTGCCTTTAATCGCTCTCTGACTAGTTGGACTTGCTCTTCTGCAGCGCGGAGAATATCCGGTCCAAAAACTAGTCCTTCTCCAGTCTCTGACCAGTTGAGGGGTGTGCGACATCTGCGTCCGTACAACACCTCAAATGGTGCCATCTGAAGGCTTGACTGGTAACTGTTGTTATAGGAGAACTCGGCAAAAGGGAGACAATCTTCCCACTTGGCTCCATACCCCAGGACACAGGCTCGGAGCATGTCTGCGAGAATCTGATTGACTCGCTCTGTCTGACCTCCGGTCTGTGGGTGGAAAGCCGTGCTGAAAGACAACTTGGTTCCCAAGGCTTCTTGGAATCTTCTCCAGAACCTTGAGGTGAACTAGGTGCCTCGATCTGACACAATCTCCTTGGGAACACCGTGAAGACTTACGAGTCGGTTGATATAGAGAGTTGCCAGCTGGTTGCCTGAGTAGGTGGTCTTGACAGGAATGAAATGGGCCACCTTGGTCAAATGGTCGACTATGACCCAGATAGAGTCATGTCCTTTATTCGACCTTGGTAATCCAGTGATGAAGTCCATTCCGACTTTATCCCACTTCCACTCAGCAACTTTGAGCGATTGAAGCAATCCAGTAGGTCGCTGATATTCAGCCTTGACCCTTTGGCACACATCACACTTTGCAACATAGGTTGCAATCTCTCTTTTCATCCCGTGCCACCAGAATCGTGCCTTCAATTCTTGGTACATCTTGGTTCCTCCGGGGTGGATGGAATACGGAGTGTCGTGGGCTTCTTGCAGAATCAGCGTCTTCAGCTCGGTGTTGTTTGGTACGCAGATGCGACCTTTGTACCAAACAATCCTGTGCTCGTCTTCGGAGAATCCTGGGGCCTTGCCCAGCTTCATCTTCTTCTTGATGCCTTCGATGCTTGCGTGTCCCTCTTGTGCCTTCTTGACGTCGTCCATCAGGGTCGGTCTGACTTCCAAATGATCCAGAAATCCAGGGGTGACCAATTCCAAACTGAATTGTTCGAACTCCTTAAACAAGGCTGGCTGCCTTACTTGAATAACGACATTCAAAGAGCAAGCCTTCCTACTTAAGGCATCGGCACCACGTTAGCCATCCCGGGGTGATATTGAACACTGAGGTCATAGTCCTTGATGAGTTCCAACCATCTCCGCTGCCTCATGTTCAATTCCTTTTGGGTGAAAATGTACTTCAGACTTTTGTGGTCTGTGTAGATCTCACACCGTTTCCCTAGGAGGTAATGCCGCCATGTCTTCAAGGCATGAACTACTGCTGCTAGCTCAAGATCGTGAGTAGAGTAGTTCTCCTCATGGGGTCGTAGCTGCCTGGAGAGGTATGCTATGACGCGGCCTTCTTGCATCAGAACGCTTCCCAATCCGGTTCGAGAGGCATCACAATATATCACGAACTCCTTGTGAATATCAGGTGTTGCCAAGCGGTGGTCAATCTCTCCTTGAGCTCTTGGAAGCTCTCTTCGCATTTTGGCGTCCACTCGAACTTCTTGTCCTTCTTGAGGAGCTGAGTCATTGGTCGTGCAATGCTAGAGAATCCTTCCACGAACTTGCGGTAATAGCCTGCTAGTCCGAGGAAGCTCCTGACTTCCTTGACGGTCGTTGGAGATTGCCATTGGGTCACAGCTTTGATCTTTGCAGGATCAACAGATAATCCTTCCTCGGTTAAGACATGACCTAAGAATCCAACTTTATGCAGCCAGAACTCACACTTGCTGAATTTGGCATACAGTTGGTGCTCACAAAGCTTGTCTAGGACCATCCTCAGATGCTGCTCGTGCTCTTCCTCCGACTTCGAGAACACAAGAATGTCATCAATGAAGACAACAACAAACTTGTCCAAATATTCCATGAAGACTTTATTCATGAGATACATGAAGTATGCTGGGGCATTGGTTAACCCAAAGGACATGACCGTGCACTCGTACAGGCCATATCTGGTTACGAATGCCGTCTTCGGAATATCTTGGGGTCTGATCTTCAGCTGGTAGTACCCAGATCTAAGGTCGATCTTGGAGAATACCTTGGCTCCGCTGAGCTGATCAAACAGATCTTCGATCTTGGGAAGTGGATACTTGTTCTTGATTGTAACTTCATTGAGGGAACGATAGTCAATGCATAAGCGGATGGTACCGTCCCTCTTTGCCACAAACAGAACACGAGATCCCCAAGGGAAGGCACTTGGGCGGATAAATCCCTTCCTTAGCTGCTCTTCCAGCTGCTTCTTCAACTCAGCTAATTCCTCTGTCCCCATTCTATAAGGCTTCTTATAGATGGGTCCTCCTCCGGGCACGAGCTCGATGATGAACTCAATGTCACGGTCAGGGGCCATTCCCGGTAGTTCATCCGGAAAGACGTCAGGATACTCACATACCACCGGTACTTGATCTAGCCCAACTTCAGACAGACAGTTGACTTTAGCGGCTTGAGCGGAAGAGGAGTTGGAAGCAAACTTGACTTCGACTCCTTGGTCATTGGTCACAGTAACTGTCCGGTTGGCACAGTCTAACAAGCCTTGGTGCTTACTGAGCCAATCCATCCCTAAGATCACATCCAAGCCTTGCGATCTCAGGACGATAAGGTCTGCTAGGAAGTCTACACCGTTAATGGTAATATTGACTCCTTTACAGCCTATCTTGGCTCTCATCTCGGCTCTGGGGGTTTCTACCACCATAGGGTTATTCAGGGGTGTAGGGGTCATGCCACTTTTTAATGCAAATCTTTGAGTGACAAATGAATGCGTTGCTCCGGAATCAAACAAGACAGTTGCAGGTGCTGAGTTGACAAGGAACGTACCCAGCACGACGTCCGGGTCTTCCTGGGCTTCTTCAGCAGTGACGTGATTCACACGCCCCTTCCAATGGTTCGGTGGATTGCGAGGAGCTGGGTTCCTTGGTGGCATTCCACGGCCTTGTCCCTGGTTCTGCGCATTGGGGCACGGGGCATTAGGCTTCTTGTTTGGGCACACCCTTGAGATGTGTCCGGACTGACCACATCCAAAGCAAGTGACTTGGTTTGGATTGATCTTGTTGCCACCACTGGTATTGGGGTTGAAAGCTAGCCTGGGGTTGGCATACTACTGAGGCTGAGGGTTGGCACGAGGTGCAGGAGCTCTTGGTTGCTGATAGGTTGGCTTGGCCGGGGCTGACTGCCACAGACGAGGCTTCTAGTTGCTGGAACTTCCCTTACTGACCAACTTGCGCTTGCGAGTGTCTTCCAATGCACGCTGCTTGTCTTCAAGCATAAGTTCCTTGTTCACCAGGTCAGGAAAGGATGGGCAATCGCACACAACAAGCGAGTATTGCAGAGTCTGATTGAGGCCTTCCATGAAGCGCTCCCTTTTTGCAGCATCAGTGCTGACATCTTCAGGGGCATACCTTGACAGAATACTAAAGTTCTGCATGTACTCCTTGACGGTGCCACTTCCTTGCTTCAGGGCTCGGAACTCGCGCTTTTTGATAGCCATGATTCCGGAAGGAATGTGGGCCTTGCGGAATTCTGACTTGAAGCTAACCCAAGTGATGTCTTGTTCAACATGCACGACCTTGAATCCATCCCACCAAGCTCTAGCAGTTCCCCCGAGGCAGTGAGCTACATAAGCCACCTTCTCGCGGTCTTCGGTGCACCCGACTAGTTCCAGTATGTCCTCAATGGAACGGACCCAGTCGTCTGCATCCAGGGGTTCAGCAGTCTCGATGAAGGTTGGCGGTGCATGCTTCTTGAACTCTGCCAACGTGGAACGTCCATTGCCATTCCCTGCCGGCTGGCGGTTGTTGGTGACAGCTTGAGCAATCAACTGAAGGGTTGTAGTGTTGGCTTGGTGTTCCTCTCGGAAAGCTTGGAGAAGCTGAGCCATGTCCATGCTTGGAGGAGGTGGTGGTGGAGCTTGGTCGTTGGTTTGGTCGTGGCCTGCCTCTGGTTGAGAGGATGCTCCGACTTCGGGTTGCTGGGTAGAGGTACCAGTACGAGTTACAACAGGCATCCTGTTGGAGCGGTAAAAGGTCTCGTGACTCGGAAGAGGGAAAGCAAGATAGATGTGTGCCTAGTAAGGGGGTGGGTGTGACACTAAATCAAATCATGCAAGGGCCGAAAGGCCAAAACACATTCATTAAAATCCAAATGGGTGATGTAGTCGTTTACACATTCCCGAAGGAAGAATACGACATACATCCAGACACAACAAAAGCAAGCACCAGATGGTTTCATATGAACAGTACAAGGACTCGACTACGCATAGAGGTTACACGACCTATCCTACCGTAGAGGTTACAACTGGCATATCCGAGTAGCGAATAATGCCTAAGCGGCGGAATGCTCGGTCACGTATTCCGGCTCTTCTGGGTCTTCCTCCTTGTCTTCGTCTGTCTGGGCCCCTTTGTCACCTGAGGGTGTGCGGGAGTGGAGGAGTTGGATACGACGGTGCTTCGTCGGTGGTGCAGGGAAAAGCTTGCGATATTCCCTTGCCGTCATCCGGCGTCGCCGAGGTGGTTCTTCATTCTTGGAAGACACATCCTCGGAGGGCCTTCCGCCTCGATATGCGATAGCGGATTGTCCAGAAGGTGCTCCTTCCTTCTTGATCCTATTTGCCTTCTCTTGAGCTCGACGAAGAAGTGCCTTGGTCTTGTGAATTTCTTCTCGAAGCTTCATTGATTCCGAGGCCAAGTCTTGTGCCAAGCTGTCGGCACATAGACTGAAGTAGGTCTGGAACCGAAGCGACAGTCCTTCCTTCAGTGGAGGGGCTAGAGCACTGCTTTCTTCTTCACCTTCCTTCCGGTAAGGTAAGAAGCGAGTTGTCATCTTGGTTGCCATCTCCGGAAGAAGCTCGCGGAGACGGGTTAATGCCTTGAGTGCAGCAGCCTCGACAGCGAGTGGTAGTGTTGCCATCTGGGGTCCCTTGAAGAACCAACTTGTGGGAGGATCGTTTGCCTTCACGATCACTTCCACATGGTACTCCACCTCAGTGTCGCTAACCCAATGCTCAAGGTAGGTGAGGATGGGTGCTCGGTGGAACTGACACTCCTGGAGGCTATCCTCGAGAAGTAAGGGGAACCCAGTGGTCAGGTGCTCTTCGGGTACAGCGGCCATCTACAAAGGTGGAATAGGAGGGGTTAATAAGCTGATGAACTCTCAGGTTTAGAAAAGAAGAGAGGTTCAGAAGGTTGTTGAAAAGGGGTCTCCACTAACTAACGCCCATGCTAACTAAGGCTTCCTACAGTCAGGATGGCTCTGATACCAGCTCTGTGGGGACCCCGACTTAGAAGTCGAGATCACCGAATGCACGTGTACAGTGATCCCAGAGATCAATGCTCACTGAACACACAGAAGCTGAAATAACAAGAGTCTTACATCCATACAAATAGTCTTACACAAATTAAGGCCATTATGGCCAAGTCTTACATAGATAAAGCCTCACGGGCTGAATAGCAAATAACTCAAATAGCGGAAGTCTTCGATAACGGGTAGAACCCATGCCATCTGCCTTAACCCTACAGGCATTCTGACTGGGATAGCGTCCTAGTTCGCATGTTCGTCTCCAAAGAACTCTTCCTCATATTCCTGTTCTTCCATGCCTGGCCAATTAAATAACCAGTGGCAAGCCAATGAGTACTTTGAATGTACTCGCAAGCAACCCATGATGTGGTTCAAAGTAACAATGCAATGGAACAATAATGAACAATCTAGCAAAAAGGCTAGAATAAATATTCTACTATCAAGCTAATGCATCAATAACCTCGCGTAACCTCGAAGACAGGTTACCGATATCAACATGAATAAGATTCAACTCATCGAGTCAAGTCACCACCTTGGCTCACATACACACGCATGGTTTCACAAACATTGGACGTAGCCCAAGAGCGGTTACCCAACTATCCATGACCGTGGACACGGCTATTCGAATAGTTTGACACTCTGCAGAGGTTGTACACTTTACCCACAAGATCCGGGGAACTTCCGTGTCATCCACGACCCGCGGTACCTCAAGTACCCGGGGTAAGCACCCGGTCATTATCTTTCCTTAGACGACACTAACATAGAGTCCACTCGTTGGTACACGGCCCTCGGGTACAAACAATAGATTACGGGACTTGCCCTATTTTCAATGTCACGCGTACCCGAAGGGACCAACGGTGTGTCCGGTGCCCTGTGAAAACAGTCATGGTCGTCTATCCAAGCACGACCCCGTCTCGGGAAAGACCTCAAGTCTTCCCGTCACTAGTAATGCGGGCACCATGCTAGTATCGACCTAAGTAATCCATAAAGCCCCGTCCCATAAGGGGTAGTGTGGTTGCACATGTATGGTTGGAATAACGGTCGCAACTTAAACCAATCTGTTTGAAAAACACACACACTTGCCTCGGTACACCACTTCGTCATCAAGTGGTCACCCAACTCATCATCTCCCTCGGGCATGAATGGCACCCGACGGGGTTTTATGTAAAGACTTCAACCACGAAGGTTCATGTCACTCATGCGTCACTATTCATTACTACTAACCATATGCATGTCATCTAGCACATAGCAAGATCAAGATCAAGGCATGCATCATATGGTGGAATCAACTAGGTCACTATCGTAACCCTAACATCATGCATCGGAAACAAACGGGTTCTGAAGAACAAGTGTATCATGGTCAAAGGGCTGCTTGCCTGGATTGGCTTGGTCTTCAAAGTCTTCAAATCCTTCTCCTTCTCCTTCCACAGCAACTTCGTCAAATACGGGATCTATACGTCGCATAATAACCACGGGAAAATAAGAATACAAACAAAACAGAAAAATCAAAGTGCTCAGAAAAATGTCAACTTATTTTTGTAAAATACTAGAGGGATTTCTAAGATGGGGAAAAATCTTATTTGGAGTTTTGGAGTAACAGAATGGAATCTATTGATTTTAGAACAGGAGTTTTACTGCTCAAATTTGAATTTAAATTTGAACAGAACAAAAAAGTTTCATGGATTTGAGTGAAAGTGGTACCATTAAATAGGTTGGAATATTACAAGATTTTAGGAGTTGGAATTCTTTTATTTGGACCATTATTCTTTTCTGTAGAAATGTTTGAATTAATACAGAAAAGAAAAAAAGGAGAAAAAGACCTGTGCAACTGGGCCAGAGAGGCCACAGTGCACGGCCCAGAGCGGTCCATCCCAGCCGCACGGGTGCCTGCGCGCGCACGTCAGGTTTTTGAACCTGACGGGCGGGGCCCATGGGTCAGTGGCAGAGAGGAGGTGGAGAGATGTGTGGGGATGACAGGCGGGGCCCGCCTGTCATCTCCAACCTTGCGGCCGCGGCGAGCTCACCGGCGAGGTTCCCGGCCACTGCGACGGCAACAGAGGCCAGGAATGGACTCAGCGTCGAGTGGCGGTTGTAGTGGGGGTGTTGCGGCATGCCGGGGAGGTCAGGTTCGCCGGCGGCGAGGTGGGATGGCGGAAGCTCGTCGGGAGGTTGTTGCTCCGGTCGTTTCCGATTGCAAACGGAGGGGGAGACAGGGGGGAAATGGTCAGTGAGGCGAGGGGATTCCGAATCAGGCGAAAGGAAGGGCAGGGGAGGCCCGTACTGCGAGATCACCGGCGGCCCGACGCGGCGGAGCTCCGGTCGATCCCGAGCAGTGGGACTTCCTGGGGAGGAGTGTATGGTGCTGGGGGACTCAGTGGAGTGAGGTGAGGTTGCTGGTGCTGCTGGAGAGGCTTGGGAGGGTCTTATATAGCCGCGCCCACGGTCCACCGTGGACCCGTGCGCCGGCGAGGTTGCAGGCGAGGCTAGGAGAGGTTCTGGAGCCTGGGATCAAGCCGGGGAGGACCGTGGACTTGCTCCACGTCTAGCTGAGGGGAAAAGAGGAGCGGGGAACCTTCCAGTCGACGCGCGCGTGTGAGGCAGAAGAGTGGCCGTTGCGGGCGGCCAGCGCGCATGCGATGACGACCACTAGAGGGCGTAGGAGGAGGGGGGACAGCGCCGGGGAGGTTGCGGACGTTGAGAGGCCTCGACTGGCGCGAAGGGGAGGCCCGAGGCTGTCGGGGGAGGCTGATTGGCTGGAGCCACCGTGCGGAGGTGCACTATAGCGTGCTCCAGAGCGTGCGTATTGCTGGCATCATCGTGCTCTCATCGTTCTGGTCAAAACCAACATGCCCAAGAGTGTCTAGAAGGTTGAGGGAGGAGTAAAGAAATGGCCTGCGGCCTTGGATGCCCTGGAGATGCTGAGAGAGAGTGAGGATGCTGGTGACTTGGTGAAAACTTGCTGTCCAGCAAGGTAAAACAGGGTTCTCACCCCACAATCATGGAGCTGGGGTGCTGGGGAAGTTACTGGGGGTAGCTAGTAACTCAATGATCATGTGGTAAAAAGTTGAGGCCATGGAGAAGATTAAAAGTGATCAAGATGGAGGTTTTAGTAAAAAGCCAGAAGGTGTTTGATTAGTGTTTGGTCAAGCAAATGACCTCCACTTGACATGGCACTTAACAGGATTGTATAACATGAGAAAATAAGGTGCTTCGCCAAATTTGGGCTCATTTGAAGAAACTAGCCAATGTAACTTTGGTGAACCCTAGAAATCAACAGAAACAGCTTCATCTTGTTTGAGTCAAGCTAATCATCTCCCCTTGATGCACCACTTGGTGTAGCATCATCATTTGGGGTATTGATCATGCCCACAAAGTTTGAAGCTCCAGATAAAAAGTTGGTAATGTAAAGTTGTTCAAACTTGCATTTGAACAGAAAGGGTTTTGAGGTGATCTGATCAAGTTGCTCTATTCCAAATCTTGTGCCATTTGGTCTAGATGCCTCATTAGGCCATCCTAGCATGTGCACCAAATTTGAGAGCAGTTGGACAAGTTTGGCAATGTAAAGTTGCTCAAACTTCAAATATGGACAGAATGGTTATGAAGGGGTTTGAGGATGTTTTCTTGCTTCCCAAGGCATGGTACTTGGCAAGATCATCAAATATGTCATATATGACATGATAGAATTTCCCTAGAATTTTTGGAGAAAATTTGCTTTGTAAATATTTCAAAAGCTTGAAATATCCAAAAAGGGTTTTAGAGGGTTTAGCCCATTATTCTGAACATGACCAAGTGTTGAAACTCTTATATATGGACAATATATGTCCTCTGAGTTTCTCTGAATTTTGGCAAATATTTTTTAAACAGTTAAATAATTTTCCCCTATTAAAGACCATTTCTGGCCTTAAGTAAAAGCTTTTAAATAAAATAGGAAAATAACTTTTAAAATTATACCTTTGTGGTTTCTGGGAGTCCTATGACTACTAGGTCTCAAATAAACTTTTTGAAATAATTTTCTCACCCTAAATCAAGTACTTGCAGTGCAAATCTCAATTCAGGGGTTTTTGGAAAACTAAATTTATAAAATACATTTTGGCCAAATAATTTTGTAGGAAAATACTATACTGTTATATAACACTTGGCATGATCATTGGGCAGAAGTTTGGGTATGGAGATGAATTCTACAAGAGGTCATAGTTGACTTTAATGAGCACATGAAAAGCATATGAAGAAAACTCAAATTCAAATAAAAGCCAAATGATGCTAAAAAAATTTGCTGGTCCAAATTTTCATGCTTCAAAGATACAAATAACATGTTACAAAATGGACGGTGTGACATTATCGAGGGGGACCCATAACCCCAACCGTGTGAGGAACGCAAAATCAAGGAACATAACACCGGTTTATACGGTTCCTAGGGCGGCATGAGTGGAACAAATCACCAAGCAAGAGGCTTAGCCTTCCACCCATTACCAATATATAGATGATTTCATTAAACAGTTTATATAGAGTGATATCCCAACAAGCTTCAACATGAAGCAAGAATCTTCAAATCTTCTCCTGCAACTAGCAATGCTATAAGAGGGGCTGAGCGAAGCCTACGTAGCCAATCAAAGGTTTGCATAGGTAGGGTGGTTAGACAGATACATGGTTACAATAGGAGGCTGACAGGAAAACATGAGCATCGAGGCAATAAGCTAAAGAGCAAGACTTCTAGCAATAGGCAAAGATAGTAATGATATCTGGGTCAGGTCATCTTGCCTGTCGAGTCGTCGATGGGATCGTAAGAGGGCTCCTCGTTCTCAACCTCGGTAGTAACCTCGTTCTCGTACTCGGTCTCGGCCTCCGGCTCTACTCAACACAAAACACACGAGAAACGAAATCAAACAAGATGCAATGCGCAAACCACAGGATGCATGGCTGATGCACTAAGGAAGCACTGCAGATGCACTTAGGATGCACAGCAAGACAACATAGGAAACACAGAGATACAGCACAAGGAACATGACAATATGCATTAAGCAAGATACTTCCAAACATGTTAACAAGATGATATTATGAATCTACATGCAAAACCACACAAGTTTCATATAGGACTTGCTCAAAACGGAGCAACGGGCTAAAAGATACAACCGAAGCAAGAAACAATGCAAAGCTGAAACTAACAGCCACATAGCAACTTCGGAGCAAGAAATGTGTATTCTACAGCATTCAAACGTGGTGACAAGAAGCATGGACATGAAGTAGACATATCCTACAGCAAACAACTCCATTGGAGCATCTCCATAGGAGGCATGGATCAATAGCAACAAGCTACAATATTTTGATCATGACAATAAAAACCTGACAGCAATATTTTATAGCAACTTGGGAGCAAGAATTAAATATGCTACAGCCACCCAAATGAGCATGTGTGGGCATGAATGGATAGACAATAACATATACAACAAGGATTGATCAAAATCCACCCCAAAACTAACATGGATTTACCTAGAACAACAAGCAAACATAGCATCGGGATATTACAGATTCCAGACTTAGTGAAATTTCACTAAGTGTTAAAACAGCAATATTATCATGGCATGTTTGTGAGCATGTTTAAGTCACCTCAAAGCATAAAATGGCAGGTGGTTTGCACCACAACAAAGTACACATGATGGGGAATCCAAAACATATAAGCATGCAACATGGGGACAACCACATCAATAGCAACGAGCTCCTCAACTAGGCATCTCGTAACAAGTTTAAAAACCTAACAGCCACAAGCACTTTTGCAAAGGAGATAAACATGGCAATATGAATTCTATCATGCATCCTATAGCAACCAACATGTAGAGCATCTCATGATGAACATGTGGACATATCATTTGCTTCATTTGGATAAACATGCATCAAGTTATCACATCACAAACATGGTATGAAAACAACTAATAGCAGCAGTTTATAACAAGTAGCACTCTTCTCATGAAGATTAAGACATCTAGATGGACTCAAACATGCATGGCACAATGGAACAAAACATAGTACATGTCACCACGATCATTTTGACATATTATATGCACAAATCGGACAAGCACAGTAAAAGTTATCATCATCGCAAAAGTGCATTAGACAAAGAAAAACACTAAGGACTTTGAAAAAAAAACAGAGGGGTCAACCTCCGGGCGCGGGTCAACGGGTCGGTGGAGCGGGTCGGCCCGTACCCGTTAGGGTTCCAGGCGCCTGGCTGGATCGATCGATCCGATCGGATCGAAGCTGGGTCGACGAGGCCGGCGCGTCGAGCTTCGGCGGCGGCTGGACTGCTCCGACCGGCGGGAGGCCGGAGGGATGGCAGGCGGCGACCGGCGGCCGAGGTCCGGCGGCGAGGGGCCCGGCGGCGGCCTGGAAGCTTGAGGGCTCGGCGGCAGGGGCTTCGAAGGGAGGTAGCAACCCGATCTGGAAGCTTGGGCGGCGGGGAGGTTCGGCTTGGCGGCGGAGGTTGCGGGGTCCGGCGGCGGAAGGCTGAGCCCCAGCGGCGGTGAGGGTTGCTCCGGCGGCGGCGCGGTCTTTCGGCAACGGCGAGACGATGCCCAGCGCGGGAGGCGCGGATCTGGCCCGGATCAGAGGCAGCGGCGGGCCCGCGTCGGGCCTGCCGGCCGGTGTGGTGGGAGGCGGCGGTTGATTGGTGCGGGCGGTGGACTGTCCGGCCCGGGTCGGACACGTCCGTCCGGCATGGATTTCGAGGCGGCCGGAGCTAGGAGAAGGATAGGGTTGTGGACGAAAATGGCAAGGGGGACGTTTTTATAGACACAAGGAGCTAGGAGACTCCAAATGGGGAACGGTTTTCGGCCACGCGATCATAATTCAACGGCCGAGATGATGGGAAAGGTTGAGCTGGGTTGTTGGGCTGTTGTGGAGGGGTTCTTGGGCCTCAAAGAGGAGGTACTTCAGCCCACGAGGTTACCCGTTGGAGTACCAAACGAACTCCAAACGCGACGAAACTTGACAGGCGGCCTACACGTACCAAAACAACATCGCACGACAAGTCTCACGCCATTCCGGAAACGTTACACGGCCAAACACGAAAGAAGGACTCGGGGATGCCACGGGCACGTGTGAGAGCGTCGGAACTCGAAACGGACAACGGGAAGAAACGAGTGGGACCGGATGCAAACGACAACACAATGCAATGCAATGCACATGACAACATGACATGGATGAATGCACACACGCACACGACAAAACGACGAAAACCCGAAAAGACGAAGAGCACAGAATGGAACTGATGAAGCCAAAGTTTATATATTGCCATATAGGGAAAGTGTTACATCCGGGGCATTACACTCCATTCCGAAGTGGCTATCACGCACTACTCGGAAGAATGGCCTTCGCCTGCTTTAACGCAGTCCTGCATTATGCCTACCTCAAGCTCAAAATGCCTGGACCACGTGGCATTATCACAGTCAATGGAAACATGGAGCGTTCCCTCCATGCGGAGGAAGACACTGCAGCCCTAGCGGCCGAGGTCCAAAGCGGCCTATTAAGGCTGAATAGCTCACCAGTCGTCAAGACCACAAACACGGCTAAACGTGCCCGGTCCGCACTAGAATGTGGCAGCTCAGAAGAACCTGAGCTCAATTAGGAGTTGTGCCCCTGTCGATTGCCCCATAAGCTAGCAGCTTACGTACCTCGCGTACACAATTATGCCCTTAAAATACCTTGGACGTCGCTAGGGGCATACATCATATGATTAGTTCATAGTTTGGCTTGACCCTATTCGGACTCCAAAATATATCTTCTTCAGGTTCATTTAAAAATGTACATTGTCTATGCCGTACAGGGTACTCTTTTCCAGAATCCTGCTCTTTTCCTCTTTTTTATTTTTACAGGCGGCCATTACAATTCTCCTTCTCAAGGACAAATTACCATGGAGAAAAAGGCGCAGACGTGCAATAGGGCTACTGGTTGAAATTTCTTTCCCATAGATTAGGGCTCTGTGTAAACCTTTTTACTCTTTTTATTTTTTCTATTTTATTTTTTGGCATGTCAAATGCCTGAGGTTATTATCGGCGCTATCTGTAACCTCACCGCTCGCCGTATTAAACGAGATATAAAAGAAGTAGTTTGGTTCCAATTTGTTTGGGATGTTGTTTGTTTTCACCACCTGTATTCTCTACCCCCAAGACAGATCGCTGCGTATGCCCTAATGGACTTTATACCAGGGGTTGTACTCAGCCTAGCACGCCTACAAAAAGTCCGGACACCTATAGGGAACTGTTCGGCGTCCCGAATATTGCATTATATGCATCGGCTTCGAATCATGTCTTTGGTTAATAGGTGGGTTGCCCGGCTCCTGTGCTTGCTACCTTACATTCCACATTGTTTGACTAAGGTAGTAAAGGGAGAACTACTTCGATTGTACTTCTGGTTCGTCCAGTCAAGTACCTCAGTAGAGAAAGCCGAAAAATGGCTTTCATGATGAGGCGAGAGCTGGTCAAGCGATTCGGTGACCTAGTGTTATACTATGATCGATAGCGATCCATTCCGTGTTATACGAGGGGCTAGTATTCCCCCAGCCGCGTCAAAAAGGCATTATAATTCGAAAGGCCAGGTACGCACCAGGGGCTAGTACTTAGCCCCACTAGTCAAGTTCCTATGGCTAAGTGAAAGCAATGCATAGTCTGATTTCCTGGTTAGCTACGCAAAAACCTCCTATACGGACCAGGACGTTGGATAAAGAGTGTTCCTGCATGTTGCCGAACACCCCTGTAATATTTACATGGGGGCTGAAGCCGATGACTAGAAACTTTCAGATTTACATAAACAGCTGCATAGGCGAGAAAAGTCGCTCATTAATATCAAAGCGCAAAATATATATACATCGTCACATTGGCTTAGTCCTTACAACCCGAATACAAATCACTCAAAGACTATATCCTTTGAGCATTGGCCCTCTACAAGACAGGCTCCTTCTAGGACATCGTCAAAGTACCTTTCTGGTTTGCGATGATCCTTGTCTTCTGGAGGGCCAGCAGTGGCTATTTCCGCGGCCTTCATCTTATCCCAATGCACCTTCACGCGGGCAAAGGCCATTCAAGCACCCTCTATGCAGGCCGACCTCTTGACAGCATCGACCCGTGGACTCGCGTTGACGAGCTTCTTCACCAATCCAAGGTAACTACGCGGGATCGGATCAATGGGCCAGAGCTAGACTATCAAGTCCTTCATGGCCGAACTCGCCATATTGTGCAGCTCGACCAGCTCCTTCATTTCGTCATTGAGGGGCACCAGATGGTTGGGCGCAAGGAACTGCGACCAAAACAGCTTCTCCGTGTTGTTCCCCTCCTGAGCTCGGAAGTATTGGGCAGTGTTGGCGATGCTCTCGGGAGATCCGCAAACATGCCTGTAGAACTCCATAATCGTGTCAGCCCAAGATACCTCTAATCTCCGAAGATGCTCTGCAAGAGAAAAACCGTACCAGCTGCTATTTGACGTGCTTGTTTTATCTCCTCCTGAGCACTGCGTGATCCAGTCCGTGCGTCCTTGGCATCATTCACTGCCTCATCATGTTCGGACGCTTGGTCCGAATTCACCTTCTCCAATGCATTGCATTTGCGAATTGCATCTTGAAGCTCGGCCTCGAATTCGGTCACCCAAGCCTCATGCTGTTGACGCTGGGCCTTCTCGGCCTCCAGGTCGATAGCCGCTTTATCAGCGGCTGCCTTGCTCACTCTGGCCTCCCCCTTGGTCGCGGCAAGTTTGCCCTTCAGAGCCTCGACATTAGCTGCGTCAGCTGTTTCACAAAAAATATATAACATGTATTAGCTCATCTTCGGACACATAGTGCGTTAAAATTTAGATTTCCTAAACCCGCACACCTTGCATTTCATCAAAACGCTTGTTGACGCGGTCGAGATCTTCATCAGCTAGTTTAAGTTTCCAATTTAACTCAAACCTCTGCGGCGTGGGCAGATGTCGTAACTAGCGTAGCCTGCTCAAAGCACAAAACTCACAGTTCAGCTCTATCCTATGCTATAGCATGGATGCTTTGTCTGATTCTGTTCAGAATCAAACAAAGCATCAGGGGCTACTGTCTCTCTCTCTCTCTCTCTCTCTCTCTCTCTCTCTATATATATATATATATATATATATATATATATATATATATCAAAAGTAAAACAAAAGTTCTCTTTATAGAACATTACATCGCGTACCTCAAAGCCTATTAGTAGGCTGTTGAAGGCTTCGTTCAGTCCGCCCTTGATGGATTGAATCTTCCCCATGACCGCACTGATCAGAGTGCGGTGTTCCTCCACAAAGGAAGCACTTTGTAGTGCTCCCTCCAGAGTGTTCGGCGCCTCTGGATTGATGGTAGGAGCCGCAGGAGCAGTTGCTCCCTCCCCCATTACGGGGGACTGGACCCTTGATTCCGGAGCTGCACTAGACTCCGGAACAGTATTCGGTGGGGCCCCGGATTGTTTGGGACCCCCGTCTTCGGTCGTCATGGGGATCGCTCCCCCCTGGTCGACCGCAGCCGAAGGATTGACCTTGGCCGCCCTTTCGCCAGCCCCACCCGCACCTGCTGGAACAGGGGGAGTTTGTAGTGAGGATACCTCGGTATCCCCCACGGTGGGCGACGAGCCCCGCGGAGGCGTATCGCTCTTTGTCTCTCCGGATGCCAGGGAATTCCCCGGGGATAGTGAAGCTACGGGGATGTCGCGCGGAGGACTACATAAAGATAAAATAAATATTAGATGCTGCTAAGGGAAGATATCTGAATATAAGCAGTTTAGATACTTACGATTCGGCCAGGGGCTTCATCCTAGGCAAAACCCAATAGCTGTGTTCGGACGATGAGTCCAAACTAACAGGAAGAGTTAGCTTCTTCCTGGGCACGGCCGTGCCTGCGTCAGCAGGGGCCGCTCTTTTTCTCCCCTTAGCTAGGTTAGGGGAGTCTTCTTCTTCTTCTTCTTCTTCTTCTTCTTCTTCTTCTTCCTCCTTCTCTTTTTCTTCAGGAGAGAGTTGGGAGCTTGTTTCCTCGGACCTTGTGTCCGTAGGGCCGGCAAGGGGGGCGCTCTTGACCGTGTTGCCCTTCTTCTTGGCCATCTTCTCCGACGCCTTGTACGGTGCTGTAATCAACATCGCCGTCACCCTAGGCATCTCTGGGTCTAATGGAAGGGGAGTCTGACAGTTGATCTGCTCCGCTTTATTCGTCCAGGCCTGGATTGAATGCAAAAATTCCAACTCCTGTTATAATTAAAATAGGGAAATAATATATGTTCAGCAGAAATCTCAAATACCTCTGTTGCAGGGAACAAAGTATTGAAGCCCCTGTCCTCAATCTCCGCCGGCCACCCGTTCTGGGCCTTGAAGAGGTGCTTCCTGATGTCTTCATGCGTAGAGCCAAAGAGGTGCTTCAAGGGCCGTGACCCTTCCGGATTGAAATCCCATAGATAGGAGTCCCGGTATTGGCAGGGGAAGACGAGATGGGCAAGCATTACCTAGACCACGTTAGTGAGTTGGGTGCCCTTGGAGATCATGTCAGAGATGCGTTTCTGGAGGGCTAGCACCTCCATCTGAGACCCCCAATTCAGACCCTTGTCGGTCTAGGAGGTTAGCCCCTCTGGGGTCCACCCACTTGGTGTCGCGGGGCTCAGTGATGTAAAACCACTCCTGGTGCCAGATTTTGTTCGTCTCCACGAACACCACCTTTGGCCAGGTGGCATTGGGGAGTTTGCTTATCCTAGCACCCCCGCACTCAGCATGTTGCCCGTCGACCACCTTCGGCTTCAGATTGAAAGTTTTGAGCCAGAGGTCGAAGTGTGGGGGGATTCAGAGGAATGCTTCACATACCACTATGAAAGCGGATATGTGAAGGATTGAATTCGGGGCTAGATCATGGAAATCTAACCCGTAGAAAAATAGACGACCCCGTACAAAGGGGTGGAGAGGAAATCCCAGCCCCCAAATGAAGTGCGAGAGGAATACAACCCTCTCACCCGCCTTAAGGATGGGGATCACTTGGTCCATCTCGGGGACTCGATGCACCACCTCATCGGCGAGATAGACCGCGCGTCGAAGGCTCATCACGGTCTTCTCTGTGATCGAAGATGCCTCCCACTTGCCTTTGGAGCCGGAGCAAGCCATTGCTGGAGACGGCGACGATGGTGGAGGAGTTAAGGATTGAGGGTGCAAGAGATGTGGGCGCTGAGGGCTGAGGAGATTGGAGAGCTTGGGCTTGAGGAGAGCGTGGGGATAGAAGGTGAAACCTTGAGTCCTTTTATAAGCGGTGAATGCTAAATGCCCCCACACCAGCCGTAAACCTCGCTGGTTCCCAACAAGGTCGTACGTAAGGTGCGGTTAAGATGCTCATGTCACGTTGATAAGGATCCAATAGTAAGCGAGCACGATCTCTATTTTGACAAGATGTGCCAATATGGCTATACCTCGAAACGCGAAACCAGGGCCAAGAAAATGGTTCGATATGTGTTAAAGGCACAGATGTGACGCTTTGCTGAAAGGTTGTCAGTAAAGACACAGTACCCATTTTTTGATACCTTGCCTTCAAGGCTAAGGGTTATACTAACCATGTAGAGCCGGACACAGTACCTTTTGTAGGGAATATTTCTTCAATATGTTCGGGAGGAGGAACCCGCCTTGCAATGCCAAAGACAGTGTGTCAGCTGAACTCGTCGTCATCGAAGACTGGTTCAGGGGCTACTGAGGGAGTCCTTGATTAAGGGGTCCTCAGGTGACCGGATCATTCATTATGGGCCGGACTGGTGGGCCGTGAAGATTATCGATGAAGACTATCTCCTGTATCCGGATAGGACTCTCCATGTGTAAAATAGCAAGTTTAGAGTCTGTGAAGGTTTGGAAGTCTACCTTGAAGACTTACCAGAGTGATTGGGTGAGGACTAGGTGTCCTTAGCTCAAGGGGAATAAGGTGAAGACACGGTCTTCTGAGTTCAGTCTTAGCCTCCCTAACTAGACGTACAGTTGTCACAACATCTGGAACTGGTCTACCAAATTCCCCTTGTCTACTGGTTCTATCTTCCACCTTATTTACATTTCAGTTTGCCTTCATGAAGTCATTGCTTGCTTGCCTAATCTGTGTGACTTCACTGTGTGAATACTGTTTCCTGTTTAGCTTCATTCTGTCTTCCACCTTGATCGATGCTACCTAGCTTTCAATAGTCTTCGTACTTTCACTATGCTGCTTACTTGACTACTGCTTGTCTAGTGTAGTTTATCTTCTGCTACATACCTAAAGGTTCGTTCCATCTGTCTGTCTTCAAAAGATATCATGTATTGAAGACTTTCATAAAAATCGCCTATTCACCCCCCCCCCTCGCTAGTCGATAACTAGCACTTTCAAAGCCGGCCGATAGTTGCGTCGCTGTGTAGAGAGCGGTCGTGTGCTACTACCTCCATCTTGGTCTATAGTCCCCTTTATATTCCGTGCCACACTTTTCCCTTAAATTTAAATTTAACCAATAACATGTTAATGCATGTTATAAAAATTATATAATTGGAAACTATGTTCAAATACGAATCCAACTACATAATGTTTGGCGACATGCATTCATATTTTATTAGTTAAATCCTACTTATAAACCAGGACGGGGGTATAGTAGGTAATTAAATCGCAAACATTTTTTTATCAATGGTATTTGTATGTGGCCTTTCGTCCTCCTCTCACACATCTTGTCACCCCGCGGCCGCAGACGACTTACAGCGCAAGTTTGCGCAACACGTGGGGGTGTTCTTTTGGACAAACGATGGCTCGAAGTGGCGCCAATGAATCGTCGATGAGCCCATTCCCGTGCAACCGCGTAGGTTCCCGCGCAAGCTTCACGCCCGACTCGGTGAAATCCCCCAAAATCCCAATGCTTACCGGCCGGCTATATAAATCCTCACGACCGGTGAGTCCTGCGTCGTATTTTCCCCTCCCTCCCTCTAGCTTATCTCGCCTGCTTCTCCCACAATCACCAATGGAACCGGTTCGTCGTCGTCGCTCAGCCACTCCGCCGTCATCAGAGGACAGCTCCAGCTGGGAGGCTGCACCGCGGCGGCGGCGCAGTCCGTGACGTAGTGTAGTGTGTGTGGCGTCCCTGTTGGGTATACGCGGAATACCCACCACACACTCCGCCGCCGTTGCCCGTCGGCAGCTGTTGCCGGCCGCCGTTGCCACCACACCATCGTCGAAAGATAGGGCCGTCGCCCGCTCTGCCGCCACGGCCCTAAGGCGGGAGGTGGCCGTCATGGCCGCCACCCTACTGTCAGCCACCATGGCCATCACCCGCTCCGCCTCCATGGTCCGAAGGCGGGAGGTGGTGGTCATGGCCGCCACCCCATCATCGGTCGTTGTTGCCGCCAGCCCACCATCGTCCGCTGGGGTCATCACCCACTCTGCCACTGCCACCCAAAGGCGGGAGGCGGAGGTGGAGGCTCGTATAAGCATCAGCGACCTTGCGTGCTACACCGAGTTCCCGCGGGAGGAGGAGGAGCGCCTCATCAAGCACACGAAGAGCCTTACCACCGCCGTGGCCGCGACACACGCTGCCTCAGAGGCGAGGAATGAGGAGATCTATGAGGAGAACCACCGCTTCGAGAGGGGTCATCTAGAGCGACAGAGGGCATTCGAGGTGAGCGTCGCTGAAGGTGCAACAGCGGCAGGCACCGTATTGCAGGTGTCCAGCTCGTTGGTAGGCTCCTCCCCCTCTGCCTATTATTGAGCATGCTCGACAGAGGAGAGGCTACCAGAAGTAGTATAAAGCCAGTCCTTGGTAGTAGTATTTATGGGCTATTTTGTTCAGTTCATCTGACTATAGATGGGGTGGAACTATACAACATACTTAAAATTAGCAAGTATATATAGTGGAACTATCTATTTCAGTACGTGGTTCGCAACAATTGGGGAATAGTTTCTTCGGTTCAACTGTCGAGTTGAACTGTTTGTATAAAGAACGACTGCTTAATCTATGAATGAAATGTATGTTTAATTACTGAATTTTAGTTGCAAAAACTAGTTAGTGCTACTGATTTTTAGCTGCATATTTTGACAAATCGCAGTGTTACAAGGTTGACAAATGGTAATGTTACTAGATCAACAAATTTTAATCTTTCCTGTTTGACAAATGACAACATACCCAATATGACAGATGCAAATCTTACCAAATTGTTTGTACGTGGTTGCACGCGGGTCATCCAAAACAACCGTTTGTGTTGAAGGGATGCACAAATCCTGCTCGACACATTTTCTCTTGGCTTAGCGCCGAAGTCTGGATTTGTATACGGGTGTTCTATATAAAACGTTTGCGAACAAGAGATGCACAAATCCTGCTCGGCACATTTTCCCTTGGCTTCCTGGGGAAGCTGTCGGTTTCCATACGGGTGTTCTAACTAAAATGTTTGCGATGACTGTTTTATATTTAAAAACCATTAACCTTTTTTCAAAAGAAAATCGTTTGATAAGTCTGTACATGAAGAGAGAAAAACGCAAGTTCGTTCAAACCATATCTTTCATTCAGTCACACTGCGAATTTATATTCATATGATCGAGATACATTATTAAACCCCCAAAAAACTATTTCCGGTGGCGGCGGAGGTGGCGTGCCGCACCGTCGTTGTCGTTGTCGTCCTCTGGGACGCCGTTGTTGAAGTCTTCAAGGCAGCATATAATGTTCTTCACTTCTAAATCAAACATCATGTCGTCGCGCGATTGATGGGCGGGGCACGGGAGGACGACAACTGGCGGTGCTGAGAGGTAGCGGTCGACGGCAGCGTCCCACGCCGCTGAGGGGGGCGCGGGTGCTGGCACGGGCACGGCGGGTGCAGCCAAACGCACGGGGACCAGCGTTGAAGTGGGTGGAGGGACGCACACGGGCACGGGCGCTGGCGCTGGCATGTACATGAGCTCGCGCGGCTCCGTGGATACCTCGCTGACGCCCGCGGCTTCCAGCTCTATGATAGTGCTCGGCGACTAGCCCATCAATGCTACGGGGATGGTCATTGGCGCGGGCGTGGGGATGGGAGCTGGGACGGGAGCGGGGGCAGCAACAGCCGCGGCCAGCTCGTTCAAGGCCATGTCCATGAGGCCCCATTCCTCCTTATTTTCTATCTCCTCTGTCTTGGAGTCGACTTCACTAAACTTGAAGACTAGTGGAAGATGATCCTTCTACACCATGGTGTTGGTGGAGGTCTGCGTAAGGGAGGGGAATGGGAGGCGAACAGTAAGGCCGCCCGTATTAAATAGTGGCTCAGGCGCCATTAATGGAGAGGAAGACCGGCGGCCATGGAAGTCAAAGGGCTCGATTCCCAGTGAACCTGCGCAGCGTACAGCTCACACGCTTCCCGGCGAGCCTGCACATTGGATGATAGATTGCACGCCTCTTGGTCAGCCTGCGCACCGGATAGTGCTCGCACGCCTCCCGTTCAGTCAAGCTGCTATCCGCACGGCACCTCCTATGGCCATTAAAACCAAGACACATGGCATCACGTGAATGGTTAACAAAACAAATACGATTTGAAGAATACATACGTTTGAGATATTAAAGCGGCATCTATTTTTTTAGAGCCTTTGTTGGCTGTTATTCGAGTGCGCATTCTCTAAGAATGGACACGAAAAATACCACAGCAGGTCCAGTGCCATTCCATGATAGCATGCCAAGTTTCATGAATTTCACACGAGTTTTGGATTTACTAGAATTTCAAAACAAAGTATCTCGATGTTTTGCCGACAATCAACAGTGCCCTGGTGTTTGGAATTCATTCCCATTTCTTGCATAGGACCTAAGCATGCACCCAAGGACACATATTTGATTTTTCAACCAATTTATATGCACTGGAGCATGTGCCTGTAGTTCAAATATGAATTATGCACATAAATGCATTGAAAAATCAATTAATGTATCAAAATGTCCAAATGAACCCCAAAAAATTCTAAAATGTAACACAACACTCCTATTGTTCTATGTTGACACTAGAGAATAAATTGAAATCAAGAAGAGGCAACAGATATTGTTTCATCCACAAGGGTGAAACGGTCCCTACCGAAACCATCACCCTTGTTGTGAGAAACTCTGGTTTGTGAGAAGCTTATACCCAAACCTGCCCCAAATGGGACACAAGTTTTACCACGGCATGTTGATGCCGCTTCATGATAGCATGCCAAGTTTCATGAATTTCATACAAGTTTTCGATTTACTGGAATTTAAAAACCAGGTATCTCAATGTTTGCGGCCGATTGACGGTGGCAGGGTGTTTTACATTCATTCCCAATTCATGCATGGGACCTAAGCATGTAAACAAGGACACATATTTGAATTTTCAACCAATTTATATGCATTAGAGCATGTGCATGTAGTTCACATTTGAATTATGCACATAAAGGCATTGAAAACTCAATTAATGTATAAAAATGTCCAAACGAACCCCAAAAATTTCAAAAATTAACACAACACTCCTGTAGTTCTATGTTGACAGTAGAAAATATTTGAAATCAAGAAGAGGCAACATATATCGTTTCATCCAGGAAGGTGAAACGTTCCCTACCGAAACCATCACGCTTGTTGTGAGAAGCTCTGGTTTTTGAGAAGCCTATACCCAAACCTGCCCCAAATGGGACAAATTTTTACCACGGAATGTTGATGCCGCTCCATGATAGCATGCCAAGTTTCATGAATTACAGACGAGTTTTCGATTTACTAGAATTTAAAAACCAGGTATCTCAATGTTCGTGGCCGAGTGATGGTGGCAGGGTGTTTGACATTCATTCCCATTTCTTGCATGGGACCTAATCATCCAACCAAGGACACATATTTGAATTTTCAACCAATTTATATGCATTAGAGCATGTGCATGTAGTTCAAATTTGAATTATGCACATAAATGCATTGAAAACTCAATTAATGTATAAAAATGTCCAAACGAACCCCGAAAAAAATCCAAAAATTAACACAACACTCCTATTGTTCTATGTTGATACTAGAAAAAAAATTGAAATCAAGAGGAGGCAATGGATACCGTTTCGTCCAGAAAGGTGAAAAGTTCCCTACCGAAACTATCACACTTGTTGTGAGGAGCTCTGGTTTGTGAGAAGCTTATACCCAAACCTGCCCTAAATGGGAGAAATTTTTTACCACGGCATGTTGATGCCGCTCCATGATAGCATGCCAAGTTTCATGAATTTCAGACGAGTTTTTGATTTACTAGAATTTAAAAACCAGGTATCCCAATGTTTGTGACCGAGTGACGGTGGCAGGGTGTTTGACATTCATTCCCATTTCTTGCATGGGACATAAGCATGCAACCAAGGACACATACTTGAATTTTCAACCAATTTATATGCATTAGAGCATGTGCATGTAGTTCAAATTTGAATTATCCACATAACTGCATTAAAAACTCAATTAATGTATAAAAATGTCCAAACGAACCCCAAAAATTTCCAAAAATTAACACAACACTCCTGTTGTTCTATGTTAACAGTCGAAAAAATTGAAATCAAGAAGAGGCAATGGATATCATTTCACCCAAAAAGTTGAAATGTTCCCTACTGAAACCATCACACTTGTTGTGAGAAGCTTATACCCAAACCTACCCCAAATGGAACAAAAAAATTACCACGACATGTTGATGCCGCTCCATGATAGCATGCCAAGTTTCATGAATTTTTGATGAGTTTTGGATTTACTAGATTTACAAAAGCAAGTACCTCAATGTTTGCCGAAGAGCCACGATGCCGTGGTGTTCGAAATTCATCCCCATTTATTCCATGGGACATAAGCATAAACCCATGGACGCATATATGATTTTACAACCCATGTTGGTGTACCGGAGCATGTGCATGTAATTTAATTTTGAATTGTGCACCTGAAATGGCTAGAAAACCAATTTAATGTACAAAATGGATAAACGAGCCCTGAATAATTCCAATTCTTTTATGACACACATATAGTTGCATGTTCACTGCAGATGAAAGTTCTAGCAATTCAAACACCGTCCATTGCCGCCGTGACCCCATTATGTAATTCAAATCAAGATGAAAAATCAAGTAGATCTAACATAGTTTATTATCACCAACCGTGTGAGATGCAGTACAAAATATCTTGGAGCACCATCGGTGTATAGTATGCATATGGCTTACGCGAGAAGGTGTGTCGGCTACAGTCCACAGTCGGCGTGCCAAGCACACTAGCTCGCTCCCCAAATATCATTTCACTGTTCAATCATCGCCGGTGAAAGATGGGGACGTGGACCCGCGTCGTAAGGGCAACTTCGGCGGCCCTCCGGCGAGAGCACGGCCACAATCTGCGACCGGGCGGCCAAGGCAGCCCAAACGGCTGTTGTTGCTTCTCAGGTGGCGACAGCAACATCCGCCTCGGTGATAGCAACTGGCGAGAGCGGTACATCATATCTCCTTTCCGTAGCGGCGTCCTTAGCCCTGATGGAGGCCACCCATGGCCATGTCGAGGCCGCGCACGCCCAGCTCGTGGCGGTCATCGCACAAATCGAACAAAGCTTCTCCGGCAACAGTCGACAACCCATGGCCGAAGAGTTGGCAATCACCGAGAGCGTTCGAGCAGCCGTCCATTCCTGCGCCGCATACCTTGCCATGATGGAACCCATCCAAGCCCGGATCACGGCCGCCCATGCCCAACTCGTGGCAGCCTTTTCCAAAGAGATCGCGGACGCGGATGGCGAGATGCTTGCCGAGTATGGTGCGATGGACGCCATGGAGGAGGAGGCGGAGATCGACGAGCACGAGCCGTCGTAGTACTGTTGTTTTGTTTAATTAAGAGCACCGGTCCTTAATTTATTAGAGTAATGTTTTGGATAGCTAGCTCTGTTTAATTGCTGAACTTGCTCGATTAAGAAGTGTGGGTGTGCTGTAGTGTCCTTTGCGTACCCAAATTATGCAATGACATGGATGACCACATTAACCAGGGGAATTCGTCCCAATTTTTTTGATGTTCAAACTTATCACACAGAGGTTAAGCTATCTGAATCGTTTGTGATGTTCACATATCGTACAGAGACCGTGTCTGATGACAGTTTGTGCGCCAGTTTTTTCGCTGAACCGATTCAAAATCAGCTTCCACGTAAATATCTACCTCCCCGCCCCTCCCCCTTACCAAAAGCCACATTTCCCCTATTTTCGCCTTCATTTCCAAGTTGAAACCTTCACTCCTTGCTTTCAGCGCCGCCTCCTCACCGGTGACCCTCATTCACGCTGCTCGGCCTCGTGTATCCATGCAGGTAATCCACACCTGACCCCCATGCTCCTCCTCCTTCCACATCTCACATTCCCCGACCATAGGCGCGACACCTTCCACCCAAATCACCGACCTCTCCACCAAATATGTGCCGCCCTAAGCCATGGTGCACGCAGTATAGCCAGGAGCTCAAGGAGTATTTGGCAGCGGAGAAGTAAATCACGGCCGCACGCGCGGATGCGGTCGGGATGGCTACCATTCATGCCGACCCCCAATTTCTTGGAGGAGCACCTTGCCATTCGCTAGCTACGCCGGTTAAACATGCTCGGTTTACCCGTTGCGTGTGCTGCTCCTGCCTTTCCTTAACAAATTCTAGTGAATTGTGCTATCTAATTTTACCATGCAATTTGTTGCTCTAGTGTATATGTTCTATATGTCATGTAGTGTGGTCTCACTTATTAATTGTTTGGTTAATTAGTTGTCATCTTCAGTTAACTGTTTGGTTCAATTCTGCAAATGTGATGTTCAATTCTTTAGGCTGCAATTTTGTATTGTCTTCCATGTGAGAAATAAATCACATTTATCTTTACAAAATACATGAGAAACGAATACAATTGCTATATTTCCAAGTTGTCAAGCATGCCTACTTTGGTTATACATTGTGCAATGTGGTACTAAGTTAATGTTTGGTTCATTTGTTGTGGTTTTTAGTTAACTATTTGGTTCAATTCTGCAATGCGATGTTCTAGTTGTGGGTGCATTCTGTTATTGTATACCATGTGAGAAGTAAATGGAATTTCACTCTACTAAATACATGAGAAACAAATACAATTGCTATATTTCCAAGTTGTTAAGCATGTTTGGTTTGGTTAAATGTCTGATCTTCAATTAGGAGTATGTTAATTGTGTAATGTGGTGCTCAGTTAATGTTTGGTTCATTTGTTGTGGTGTTTAGTTAACTGTTTGGTTCAATTCTGCAATGCGATGTTCAATTGTTGTGGGTGCATTCTGTTATTGTATACCATGTGAGGAATAAATTGAACTTGGCTGTACTAAACACATGAGAAACAAATACACTTGCTATACTTCCAAGTTGTAAAGCATGCTTGGTTTGGTTAACTGTCTGATCTTCTATTAGGAGTATGTTATATTGTGCAATGTGGTGCTCAGTTAATGGTTGGTTCATTTGTTGTGGTGTTTAGTTAACTACTTGGTTCAATTCTACAATGCGAAGTCCAATTGTCGTTGGTAGAATTTTGTATTGTTGTGCATGTGAGGAATAAATCGAATTTGGCTGCACTTAATACATGAGAAACATATACAAGTGCTATATTTCCTAGTTCTTAATCATGCTTGGTTTGGATAAATGGGTTTTCCATGTGGCTTGAATTAATTTGATGAATCTACAATGTGCTTATTTTTCATACACATATTTTATTTATAGCATGCGAACCCTTACTTAACCTGATGACTAACTAACTTATATGTGTTCCAGGGAAACAATGGGAAGCACCGAGCTTTACAATCGAGGTTAGCACGCGCATGGTCCGTTGTCTAACACCACATTATTGTGCAATTGCAGGAACCATTCTAATATTTAGGTTTTTAACAATTTGGTCTTGCACATGTAGGTCCTGCTGTCATAGGTTTTGACCCACAGTATGACCCATTTTGCATATGGGGAAATGAGTTGTCCATGAATATCAATCAAGTCAAGAAACTCAGAAAGATTGTTAGGATAAAGAAATTAGTGACAAAAAACAACAAGATCTTTGTCTGCACAATGAACAATACATCAGTTCACTACAAGATGGTACTAACTATTATACCTTGCTTTTTTTATGAATTTGCCCCATTTCCAATATAGAGAAGATATTTATGCACATCCTTGTTTTCAGGCCTTTCCAAAGCAGTTCACTGATGATTACCTCTCAAACCACCTCTATGGTCAGGAGGTGACGAAGGATTTCATACAACACCCACGGTTCAATATTGAAGTGTTCCTGAAGAGGACGGAGGATGGACGGTCAATCATCCACAGGCACTGGCCTAAAGTTGCAAAGACCTTCAACATGAATGAAGGCTGAATATTTGCTTTCCACTTCAGCATTTTTCCAGATGAGATGCGTCTATCTATCTACCGTCTATGATGCTAATTTCGAAAGGTTCTAGATGTTGCATGTGAAACTTGGTGCTGGTGCAGTTGTGTAATGGGGTAGCTGAGTGCTGAAGCTATATCATGTTGTACTCTGATGTATTTCAATTATGAAATCCTGCTTCCTTAATATGGAAATGAAATATATTATGTGCTTAATATGAATGTCAATTATATTAATAAATGGATTATTAATAATAGGCCAATTAGCCTGCTAATTGGGTTTTTCTATTACAAACGGTTATTGAGAAAACACTGTGGGCGATGACCTCAGGCAACGCACACAGTTTCTAGGAATAAACCGTGTTCGATCAATGAATAATCACACACGACATTCTCTTGAAAACTGTTTGCGTTAGGCCACCTTGCACAAACGTTTACCACATAAAAAGTGTGTGTGATGGACAACCTTTGCCACACAGTTTCTTCTATGCACTGTGTGTGATGCATTCAATAACGCAAATGATAAAATTGTTAATATCGTGTGCAATGGCAATGCTATCACAAATGATTTAACGGGGATAATTGTGTGTGATGTACATGCGAACGGAAACGTTTTCCTTGGAGCCACTATGTGGGTTGTATATACGAACGGAAACGTTTAGCGGGGACTAACTGTGTGAGATATACTTATGACCAGAAACGATTTCGCATGTATAATTGTATTTTTTAGCACAATTGTACGTATAACCGTATTTGATCGCTCGCCAGTCGCACACGACCTCGTTTTGCCGAGTGTGTGTGCCAGGAGGGCATATCACCGATAGTTTCTGGGTCGTTTGGGAAGGACCCCCCTATCACAGTCACTCACTAAGTGACACTTCAGAACACCATCGCGGAAAGGGGTTAAAAACCGTTTTTATAGCACCTCGATGTACCAGTGAATTGACTTCAATGAAACTTTTGCACCTGTTGTTAGACTTGAAGCTATTCGTATACTGCTTGCTTATGCTAACCATCATAATATCATATTATATCAAATGGATGTGAAAAGTGCATTCCTCAATGGTAAGCTTGAGGAAGAAGTATATGTTGCTCAACCCCCAGGTTTTAAAGATACTAAACATCCTGACAAAGTCTTCAGACTCAACAAGGCCCTCTATGGCCTCAAGCAGGCCGCTCAGGCGTGGTATGACAATCTGAAGGAATTCCTCATGAAGAAAGGCTTCAAATCTGGTTCACTTGACTCAACTCTTTTCACCAAAACTTATGATGATGAATTATTTGTGTGCCAAATATTTGTGGACGATATTATCTTGGGCTGTACTTCCAAACATTACAGTGACGAATTTGCCTACATGACGAGTGAAGAATATCAAATGTCTATGATCGGAGAATTGAAATTCTTCTTAGGTCTTCAAATTCGTCAACAACGCAATGTCATCTTCATATCTCAAGAGAAATACCTCAAAGATGTACTTATGAAATTCGGCATGCAAGATTGCAAAGGCATCAAAATCCCTATGCCCACAAATGGCCACCTCTGCATCGATGAAAATGGTAAAGATTTCGATCAAAAGGTATATCGCTCCATGATCGGCTCTTTATTGTATCTATGTGCATCTAGGTCAGATATTATGCTTAGTGTTTTCATGTGTGCCTGTTTTCAGGCTATACCGAAGGAATCAGACCATAAGGCTGTGAAGCATATTCTTCCATATCTAGCTCACACACCAACACTTAGATCATGGTATCCCAAAGGATCAGTTTTTGATCTCATTGGATATTCTGACTCTGACTATGGTGGTGATCGAGTGGATCGCAAGTCAACAGCAGGCACATGTCATTTCCTTGGACTTGGTCCTCGAAGAAGCAGAACTGTGTATCAATCTCTACTGCTGAAGCTGAGTACATTGATGCTGGTTCATGCTATGCTCAATTTCTCTGGATGAAGCAAACCCTCAAGGACTACGACATCAACATGAAGAATGTGCCTCTCTACTATGACAATGAGAGTGCCATCAAGATTGCTCACAACCCAGTTCAACACTAGAAGACAAAGCACATCCAGATTCGTCATCATTTTCTTCGTGACCATGTTTTCCAGGGCGACATCTCCATCTAGCACGTGAAGACTGAAGAACAGCTAATAGATATCTTCACAAAGCACTTGGATGAAAAGAGATTTTGGAAGTTGCGGTGTGAGCTAAATATCTTAGAATCTTTGAATGTTCTATGTAGGGATGAAAACGGAGCCGAAACGGACGGAACTGAGTGCTAGCATATTTGTTTTCATATGTTTTTGCATAAGCGGAAACGAATACAGAAACCCCAGAAATGAACACGGAAACAGAAGCTGCCGGAAATGGACACGGAGTGGATACAAAGCGGACACGGAAACAAAAGTGGGCGTTGACCGGAACATAATAACCCCTTGAATCATAGAGAAAAACACATAAAAGGAAACATTTTATGAATTCTTAACATGGCTATAAGATCAAGCTGAGTACATGTGTGGTAGTAGAAGCCGGGCCTCAAATGATCCATTCTACTCATTGTGTCATTCTGTGCTGTTTGGCGGTTGGACTACAAAGCAGCAATAAGTCTGTAGTAAAAATGAAAATTCCATATACACGGAAACGGAAAGTTCCGTTTCCACGCCTATTCCACCGGAAAACACTGTTCTGTTTTTGTTTTGGTTTCGACATGAAAAATTCCATTTCCACTTCCGTTTTGCAAATTTCCATTTATGTTTTCATATTTCCTCTCCGTTTCCATTTTTCCTTCGGAAAAGCGGAAAGTTTCCACTCCATTTTCATCCCTAGTTCTATGAAAGGACACACATCCTAACACTTATGCAAAATTGATGACTTAGATGTGCAACACACAAAGTAACATTTTTCTTCAAACAATGAGGACTAATCCTCTAAGTGTGAAGAAATTAATGGAACTGGTCTACCAAATCATTGTCTTCACCGAGCTACTGGTTCTATACTTTAACCCTTTCATTTCCTCATTCATGTGTTGATGAAATTGATCGTTAGTGTTTGAAGACTTTGACTGAAGACTTTTTCAATTTCATCAATCCAATTTCTTCAGTCATTATGTCTTTTGCCTGCTTATCCTGTTTACACGGTACATATGCTATGTGTATGCTTCATTTCATCATGATGACTATGCTAATGCTATGTTGTGCATGTACCTGAGTACTTATTCCGCTGCTTGTAGTTCGTTGCCTAGGAAATTCCTCACTTAGAATTTCCTCAGTGACGAATTTGTAAAATTCGACTATTCACCCCCCTCTAGTCGATATAACGCACTTTCAACAATCATCCGACTCCAAAGGAGCTGCTGATTCTGATGATGATTTAGACTCCTTCATGGCTGGCATAGCACATGCTTCGACCCCAACAACGAACTTCTTCGAGAATCATTAAAGCGATGAGTCTCCAACCGCTTCATGGACAAATCTTCAGAAGAAAAGGTACCCTCGGAACATCACAAGGTCTACACCAATGATAAATTTTCTTCTCATGAATATGAGCATGCTAAGACGATCATTATTGCTAATAAGAAACAAAACTCTCTCGAGAAAATTGTGAAACCCCTAAGGAAATCTAAAGGGTATTGTCGGTACTAAAATTGGTTGCTCTCGGGTCCCGAGCAGTGGATCTATAATAAATGGGTAAGAGGCGACGAATGAGCTAGTGATTACCTAGGTTTGTGTCCTCTCGAAGAGGTAAAACCCTACGTCCTGCTTTGACTGTATTGATGATGAAGTATTGAGTACAAGCTTGATCTACCTCGAGATCATATGTTGTGTTCTAACCCAAAGGCGTAATTGTGATCTTGTCTCTACGGACAAAACACCATGGTTTATATAGGCACCAAGGGCAGCTAGAGTTACATATGGCCGGTTATCAACTTGGAAGTAACACGCCGACAACTGGAGCTATCCTTGAAGTACACGCCAAGTCTTCAGCAGTGCCCGTCTTGATCACGCCCAGGTTTGAGGCTTCCGGAGTCCTTCCTTGTTAGAGCAGTGGGCCATAATCTTGGCCCATGGAATGCAGGCCAACTAGGTTGGTACCCCTTAGTCAAGGACATCGTCATTTATTGGTTGAGGACATGGAGAAAAACTAGTTGTTAACTGAGTAACACTTTGATCTCAAGTCTCAGATGGAAGAACTGATTAATCCTCATGATTTTCTCTTAGCTGACCACGAGAGATTGACTTATGACTACCTGAAAAGGAAGCAAAAACTCAAGTCCCTGAGAGAGGCTCATGAATATCTAATCAGAGAAAAATCTCTTCTCACCCAACAACTCAAGGAGAATACTGAAGTGTTCATACCACCATGCTTAAAATGCCTTGGACATAGTAATGCTAAATCTTTTGTGAATGCTGACCCCTCTGTAGAGGTAAACGCATCCGTGTCCGATTGAAATGCTAGGTTGAAGGATCTTCTTCAGACAAAAATGTTCAGAAGACTCAAAGGACATAAACTTTGTGTGATGTCCTGAGGAAATCCATTCTTCACAAGAATCCCAGAAAAGAAGGTGCTGGTTTCGAAAGGAAACTGGAAGAAAATGTCTCTTGGGAACCTGATCAATATCCTCGCATTGTGTGGCTGCCTGCCAAGAGAGAAATGATTGACCCTACTTTACTCTCAGGATCTGAATGTCCCATTCCTGAATACTCATATGATGTTTCTTTGGACAACTACAAATTGTTCAAGAACCAATGTGATGAGGCTGTTGCTCGCTATGTTGGACCTAATAATGGAAATGGTCCCCAAAGAAAACCATCTAGGTACCTAAGAAAACCATCGAGGCATTACATGTTATTTGTTACTCACCATGTAGGCTGAAAATGCTCGATACATACTCGAAAAGGCTCAACAGAATGACATATGCATGCCTCCTCAAATCACTATAACCATTTGTCTAAGAAGAATTTCAATGCATATTCCTTTGATTATGCTCGAAATTCTTTGAGAAACAACTCTTTTGGTTTTCAAAAGAAATCATATCTTGTTTGCTTATTTGTTTCAAAGCCACCTGCAAAGGCGTGGGTGATTAAGAAAGCCCAACTGTCCTGCAGTATTACGACTCCGGATGTACCAAATGGATCATGTATAGTGGATGCACTAGTCATATGACCGAAGACAAGTCATTGTTTGTTGACCCCAACTTAACTATTTCATCTCAGAAATACATTACTTTCGATGAAAACAGCAAAGGAAAGGTAACTGGGCTAGGTAAAATTGCTATATCCAAAGACAAGAACATTGACGATGTTTTACTCATTCAATCTTTTGGATGCAATCTCATGTCAGTTGGCATGCTATGTGATCTAGGCATGCTAGTTTTCTATTTTTTTCTCACCAAATCCATTGTCTTTATGTCCATTGACAATTCCTTCATCTTGGAGCGAAGTAGAAAAGGTGATGTATATATTGTGGATTTCTTTAAGGGTCCCTCGGTCCAAGCTTGTTTGCTTGCAAAAGCAACCGGAGGTTGGCTATGGCACCAAAGACTTGGTCATGCACGTATGATGAATATGCAGACTCTTGTGTCGGTGCAACGAACATCCACGTTCGCTGCCCAGACTTGCGCACATGCGCACGACGAACCACACTCCCAGCAGCAAGGCTCGATGGAAGACAAGCCAGAGAAGCCGCTCTTCGTGAGATCAAGGAGCGTATCAAGAAGACAAAGCCAACATACAAAGTGGTATCTTTTGCTAGCCAAGCGAGGCTGGCAAGGTTGATACAACAGCGAGGGGCGAGGCCAAGCTGCACCAAACACGTCTTCGGAGCTGACGGGGACCGAAGCAAACACCTCCCCGAGAAGGTCCGGCAAGCCCTGTCCCGGCAGGCACGAGCCAGTTGCCACCGCTCCACCGCACCAAGACGTCAATCACTTATCGGTGTGGTGTCGAGCCCTCATGCGAGTAGGTGGCTCTTGCCATGCACGTGGCGGCTTGCTAGAAGGAGGATTACCCTCATTTGACACCCATCCCAAAGGCGTGTCACACTAATAAGAAGTAATTAGCTAAGCGGTGGAATGAGCTTGCTGGAGATGCCTCTCCGTGCGCCACGTAGGATAGCATTTATGGCATTTTGTCCTAAGTGCGAGAGTAAGGTATGATAGCACTGCTAGCTATCTAATCACAGGATAATGTCCATTTTTCCACTATGGTTGCCCCTTGAGCTATAAAAGGAGGCCCAATGCAGCCTAGACAAGGATTCAGACTTTCAACCACCTCACACTTGTACACGCATAACTGCTCTCCCCGAGGAAACCCTGTTGGGATTGAGCACTCTGTGTCTTCGTGTTCCTCCATCCAATCCACCAAAGCAGGAGTAGGGTATTATGCTTCTTAGCGTCCCAAACCTGGGTAAAAACTAGAGTACCCTCGCCATACTGCCTTACCATTTCCGCTCTATATGCAATGCGACCTTCCCCTCCCGAACCACAAAGGGCCCATGGCCCCATAGGTGATTGTGTCCATACACCACGACATCTCTGGCGCGCCAGGTAGGGGGGTCACTTGTGCGAATCCGAAGTAGCAAAAAATACGTCGATCATCATCATCTTCTTCTTCATCCATGGCTCCGAAGAAGAAGATCAATGTTGCAGCCGAGCCTTCTCTTTCGAAGGCCCCGTCACATACGCCTATCACTGCTGCAACGATGGCGGGTGGAGCGAGTGCCGTGCCCGACATGAGCAGTACGACTATTGTGCCGCTCGTAGCCAGAGGAGGAGGCGGAGTGGGCGTCATCACAAACCCTTCACGCGGCTAAATCTGAAAGCAATTTAAAAAAAACTAGTGAATAGTTTGGTTTTTCCTCTAGGCTTAATTGGTTGAGGTTTTATTTGGTTGAGTTTTTTGTGTTCAGGTTTGGTTTGGGCATATAGAAAACCAGTTTGGGTTTAACTGGTTACGGGCTTAAAGAGTTTCGGCCTAACCGCTGAAAACTACGGGTTCCAACCCGGTTTCTCGCCCCGGAGGGCAACTGAGAAAGGAAAAAAAGCCCCATCAAGCCTGTCGAGCTAAACCTACTCATTCTCGAGAGGACGAGACCTCCACCACCGCCACCACCGCTGGCCTCCCTGTCTTCTTCACACCTCGCCGGCCTACGACCTCCCCCTCCCCCTCCCCTCACTGATTAGGGCCCCCCTCATCCTCCTGCTCGCCTTCCTCGCCCCCTCCTTGACGTCCTCGTCAGCGGCGTCGGGCTTCATCTGGCTGCCATTCACCGGGGCCTGCGCCGCGCTGGCTGACCCGGCCGTCTATCTCAACTCCTTCATCATCACACACACCCGGGAGAGCAGCGACATCGTGGCCAGGAGGATCAGAGCCTCCTACGGCGCACCAGGGCGACGGGACCTCCAACTCCTACATCGGCGCCTCCTAAGTCAAGTTTGTCGAGGCCAGCGACGCTCGCACCATCCCGCTCATCTACAACGAGCCTGTGAGCGCCTCCTAGAGGTCACTGCCTCCAGATCCCCACCTCCCTCCCCTTCGTCTCTTATTTTACTCCAGAAATTCCAGTTCTTTGGAAGTCAATCCGAAGTAGATGTACCGATTCTTTGGAAATCAAATAGCAATCTCGGTCCTCATTGCGTGCCTGTGTCTCAGATCCATGAAAACACTAGACAAAAGTGCTTCAAATTTAGTCTGAATCTTATTCTAAAATTTGGTCTGAACCCCGGCATGCATACGACAGGAGTTGAACATATATAGTCTCTTGCATATTCATCATCAGATAGATATTGATGATGGAAGTGCACTGCGCTCTGGAACTGAATGAGCATCTGCCATGTTTCTCTAAGGATGTGTAGGCAGGCATCGCTCTAGTAAATAATACAACATCTGCTCTCTTGTTTACTGAAAGAAACATGGCAGAGATGCATACACCTGCTCATTCACACTACCACCCTAATAATGGTTGGGCCTTTGACTTTCTGCTTAATTTTGAAACCAATGAAAGGTAAACATATAATCCTGATCATCCATATATATATATGAATGGCTAGTGAAGTTCCGAAGTTGGTGGCCAAGTTGGATCTTTAGAAAATCCTGATCATCGATAAAATGCTAGAATGCACAAGTTGACATTTTGTAAAGGTCCAAGCAAACTGTTATGTTTATAAGTCTACTTTTTTTCCTGATGTTGCACAAGTTAGTGGCACCTCTTTGGTGTCCTTTCTTCGACCTATTAATTTTACTAGAGAAGGATAAAGAATCACATCCATGCTCTTGTATATTCCATGTTATTCACTTTGTCATACGCACCTACTTTACATAGTGTAAAGCAGCCATATGTTGCCAAAAATTACATAAACCTGAGATTTTCTCAAACCTGGGAGAAGCTGGAGCATGGCATGAGCAACTAGTGATCCAGACTCATAGCTTAAGATTTTTCATGTGTATGGTACAATCTGCAATGCATTATTTCACCTAGGAAACAATGTACACCATATTTGTTTAGGCCTCTTCTTAGGGGAAACCTTTTTGATTAAAATTGTTAACAACAATTTTTTAAATTGGCTAGAGATGGCTTGCCATATTGTGAATGAGAACTCGGTGTCACTGTAAAGATATATCATGGTTACAAGTTCTAAATACTGTGTCTTTTCAGATCAAGGTACAGGTTGACTACTACCGCCATGAGAACTCGGTGACATCCATCATCGGCAGATGGCATAACGCAATCCTGGCTTGGAATCAATTATCACCCTTAATTCAGCTTCGTTTGTTATTCAGGCTGTACTTCAAGTGTTGGTAGTGCAGAATATGTAAGCTGTCAAGTGTAATATTTGTGCTTCAGAATCTATGTTTTGTACAAGTACATGTTATGAAGCTGTCAAGTGTTCATAAATTTAAGTGTTGGTAGTGCAGAATATGTAAGCTGTCAAGTGTAATGTCCGTACATGTTATTAAGCTGGTGCTATGCTTTTAGCTGTCAAGTGTAGGATCGTATAAATATTGAGCTGTACATGTATGGGTGGGGAACTGATATAGAACCATAGGCTAAAACCATAGTTCCTGGAATGGGTTAGTTTGGTTTTGGGGAATTTGTCATGTGGTTTAGTTTGGGCTGGGTGCCAATGCCAATTACGTGGGGTTAGTTTGGTTCAGTTTCCAAAATGTCATCACGTGGGTTCGGTTCAGGTTTGGTTTGGTTACCCACCCATTCTCAGATTTACGTCCAAGCCGCCAAGAGTAGGGATGAGAAGGTTCTCGCCAACTACTTCTTGTTGGCACTTAAGCCTAATGTGAGATCCTGGTTGATGCACCTGCCTAAGAACTCCATTTCCTCCTGGGCTGACTTGTGCAACGAGATCGTTGGCGCCTTCACAGGTGGTCACCAAGAGTCAGGCCAGCCCAGCGATTTGCATGTCCTCCCACAGAAGGAAGGGGAAAGCTTGCGCAAGTATATACATAGATCTAGTCGAATGTGCGCAACTGGAGGATGCGGGCCAAGATGAATGTCCGGCTAACGAAGACTGTCAATGAATTGCACACGTTGGCGGATAAGTGTGACCGAGATGAGGAAGGAAGGTGCCTCCTCGAAGAGATGGCTAACATCGAGATCGATTCAGATGATGAAGACAACGCTGCCACCCCGAGGAGGAAAGGCCAGAGATGCAATAGGAAACACAAGGGAAAATTAGTGATGGCCCTGGGAGCTCAAGTGATCCCAGTACTGGCAAGAAAGCAAAAATCGAAGCCCCCGACAAGGGAGATGCTACATGCGCTGATTGCTGGGAGGCTATGACGGCTCAGAAGACTAGCAAGGTTGACGGGCCATACTTCAAAACCCACCGCACCAAGGGTCATGATCTCCAAGAGTGCCGCAAAGTCGAGCAACTTGCTGAAAAGCAAAAAGGAGAGTACGAGAAGCGTGACAAGGAGAGAGGCCAAGAGGGTGCTGGCAGGAAAGGTCATGATGGTAGAGGAGGCCGCCGCGGCAAGGCCAAGCAGCAGAAGGAAAAGCTAGCCAGAGGCCGCGAAAGGCGAAACAGAGATGACGAAAGTGATGAAGAGGATGGAGCAGAAACCAGTGAGCAAGAATTCCAGAAGGAAGCCGAAGTCATGTGCATTGACGGGGGTGCGGTCTTGCACTCCTCCCATCGCCAACTCAAAAATTGGGCGTGTGAGGTCAATGACGTGAAGCCAGCGGCAGAAGCCCTGATACGTCTCCAACGTATCTATATATTTTTATTGTTCCATGCTATTATTTATGATGTTTTGGATGTTTAATGGGCTTTGTCATACACTTTTATATTATTTTTGGGACTAACCTATTAACCTAGAGCCCAGTGCCAGTTTCTGTTTTTTTCCTTGTTTTTGAGTTTTACAGAAATGGAATATCAAATGGAGTCCAATTGACATGCCAATTTTTGGTGATTTTTTCTGGACCAAAAGAAGCACCCGAAGTAAAAGGGTTAGGCCAGGAGAGCCACAGGCTGCCCACGAGGGTGGGGGGTGAGCCCTTTCCAGGTGGGCGTGTACCCTTGTCCCGTGGACAGCTGGGAGGCCCCCCTGACTTGTGCCTTGCACCAAAAAATCCTATAAATACCGAAACCTTCGGAAATTATCCTCAATCGGGAGTTCCGCCGCCGAAAGCCTCTGTAGCCACCGAAAACCAATCTAGACCCCGTTCCGGCACCCTGCCGGAAGGGGAACCCTCACCGATGGCCATCTTCATCATCCCGGCGCTCTCCATGACGAGGAGGGGGTAGTCCACCCTCAAGGCTGAGGGTATGTACCAGTAGCTATCTGTTTGATCTCTCTCTCTCTCTCATGTTCTTGACATGGCATGATCTTGATGTATCGCGAGCTTTGCTATTCTAGTTGGATCTTATGATGCTTCTCCCCCTCTACTATCTTGTAATGGATTGAGTTTTCCCTTTGAAGTTATCTTATCGGATTGAGTCTTTAAGGATTTGAGAACAGTTGATGTATGTCTTGCACATGCTTATCTGTGGTGACAATGGGATATCATGTGATCTACTTGATGTATGTTTTGTTGATCATCTTGCGGGTTCCGTGACCTTGGGAATCTATGCATAGGGGTTGGCACACGTTTTCGGCTTGACTCTCCGGTAGAAACTTTGGGGCACTCTTTGAAGTACTTTGTGTTGGTTGAACAGATATTTCTGAGATTGTGTGATGCATATCGTATAATCATGCCCACGGATACTTGAGGGGACAATGGAGTATCTAGGTGACATTAGGGTTTTGGTTGATTTGTGTCTTAAGGTGTTATTCTAGTACGAACTCTATGATAGATTGAACATTACTACGGACTCTTGAATAGATCGATCAGAAAGAATAACTTTGAGGTGGTTTCATACCCTACCATAATCTCTTCATTTGTTCTCCGCAATTAGTTACTTTGGAGTGACTCTTTTTTGCATGTTGAGGGCTAGTAATATGATCCAATTATGTTATCGTTGTTGAGAGAACTTGCACTAGTGAAAGTATGAACCCTAGGCCTTGTTTCCTATCATTGCAACACCGTTTATGCTCACGTTTACCACTTGCTACCTTTTTGTTTTTTATATTTCAGTTTACCAAAACCTATATCTACCATCCATATTGCACTTGTATCACCATCTCTTCGTCGAACTAGTGCACCTATACAATTTACCATTGTTTTGTGTGTGTTGGGGACACAAGAGACTCTTTGTTAATTGGTTGCAGGGTTGTTTGAGAGAGACCATCTTCATCCTACGCCTTCCACGGATTGATAAACCTTAGGTCATCCACTTGAGGGAATTTGCTAATGTCCTACAAACCTCTGCACTTGGAGGCACAACAACGTCTACAAGGAGAAGGTTGCGTAGTAGACATCAAGCTATTTTCTGGCGCCGTTGCCGGGGAGGTTAGTGCTTGAAGGTATATCTTTAGATCTTGCAATCAAATCTTTTAGTTTCTTGTTTTATCACTAGTTAGTTTATAATAAAAACTACCAATAATGGAATTAAGGTTACCTCATATGCTTCATCTTTTTAATATCTTTCGTGAAAATGATGGGAAGGAAAATTGTGCTCAAGTACTAGAAGAAAAATTACATAGAATGCTTGGCATAAAATATGGGAATGATGAGCATGATTGCAATGTTGTAAGTATGAATTCTTTGAATACCCATGATGCTAATGATATGCAAAGCCACAAGCTTGGGGATGCTATGTTTGCTGAAGATGATATGTTTAGTCCCCCAAGTTTTGATGAGAAAATTTATTATGATGAAAGCATGCCTCCTATTTACGATGATTATATTTATGAAAGTGGATTTGGAGAGGTCATGACTTTATTTAGTGATGAATCCTCTATTAGGGAAGAGGTTCCATTTATTATGAGAACAAAGTTGCTATCTATGATGATTATTGTGATGACTTGTATGCTATTAAGATTAATTATAACCATGAAACTTGTCATCGTGATTTTAGTTTTCAATTGGATTATGCTTCACATGATAGTTATTTTGTTAAGTTTACTCCCACTACTATGAATGAGAATAAATTTGCTTATGTGGAGAGTAGTAAAATTTCTATGCAAGTAGATCATGAAAATAATGCTTTATGTGCTGGTTATATTGTTGAATTCATTCATGATGCTAGTGACAATTATTATGGGAGAGGATCATATGCTTCTACATATTGCCATAATATCAAGTTTCCTCTCTATGTGCTTGAAGTTTTGAAGCTATGCTTGTTTTGCTTTCCTGTGCTAGTTGATTATTGTTCCCATAAGTTGTTTGCTCACAAAATCCCTATGAATAGGAAGTGGGTTAGACTTAAATGTGCTAGTCATATTCTTCATGATGATCTTTTTATGTTTCAATTCTTATCTTTTATGCGAGCATCATTGAAATCATCATGCCTAGCTAGGGGCGTTAAACGATAGCGCTTGTTGGGAGGCAACCCGACTTTATTTTATTTTCTTTGCTTTTGCTTCTGTTTAGGAATAAATATTGCATCTAGCTTCTGTTTAGATGTGGTTTTGTGTTTTAATTAGTGTTTGTGCCAAGTAGAACCTTTGGGAAGACTTGGGTGAAGTTTATGTGATCATGTTGTAAAAAACAGAAACGTTAGCGCTCAATAGAATAGTCACCAGATTTTACTAGAGAGTGTTATTTAGTTGATTCTTTTTGCAGATGATTAATAGACAAATTCCTCACATTTACCAATTTATTTCAATTTTTTTGGAGTTACAGAAGTATGTGAAAGTTACATATTACTACAGGCTGTTCTGTTTTTGATAGATTCTGTTTTTCGTGTGTTGTTTGCTTATTTCAATGCATCTATGAGTAGTATTGGGAAGTATGAATCATAGAGAAGTTCGAATACAGTAGTTTTAACACCTATATAAACAAAGGATGAATTCATTACAATACTTTTGGGTAGTGGTTTGTTTTCTTATACTAACGGGGCTCACGAGATGTTTGTATAAGTTTTGTGTTGTGAAGTTTTCAAGTTTTGAGTATTGAGTTGATGGACTATGGAACAAAGAGTGGCAAGAGCCTAAGCTTGGGGATGCCCAAGGCATCCCAAGGTAAATTTCAAGGATAACCAAGAGCCTAAGCTTGGGGATGCCCCAGGAAGGCATCCCCTCTTTCGTCTTCATCTATCGGTAACTATACTCGGAGCTATATTGTTATTCACCACATGATATGTGTTTTGCTTGGAGCATCAATTAATTTTAGTTTGTTTTGCTTGCTGTTTGAATAATATCTCAAGATCTGAAATTCTTAAATGTTAGAGAGTCTTCACATAGTTACATAATTATACAACTACTCGTTGTTCTTCACTTGTATCTTTTGGAGTAGTTTGTGATTTGCTCTAGTGCTTCACTTATATCTTTTAGAGCACGGTGGTGGTTTTATTTTGAAGAAATAGATGAACTCTCATGCTTCACTTATTTCCTTTTGAGAGTCTATTAGAAGAGCATGGTAATGTGCTTTAGCTATATAACTAGCCTTCACATGATAGGCATCCAATATCAATGTAGTAAAAACTTTCATACTAAGTGCATTGAATATGATGAGAAGTTGGATGCTTGATAATTTTTTTTGAGATATGAGGATAGTGATATTAGAGTCATGCTAGTCGAGTTATTATGAAATTGAGAAATACTTGTGTTAAAGTTAGTGATTCCCGTAGCATGCACGTATGGTGAACCGCTATGTGACGAAGTTAGAGCATGAGGTATTTGTAGAGTGTCATCCTTTGTGTGGAGGTCGGGGGTGCGCGATGGTTAACTTCTACCAACCTCCCCCCTAGGAGCATGCGTTGATTGCTTTGTTTTGATGACTCGTAAATTTTTGCAATAAGTATATGAGTTCTTATGACTAATGTGGAGTCCATGGATATTACGCACTCTCACCCTTCCACCACTGCTAGCCTCTCTTGTACCGTGCAACTTTCGCCTGTACCATACACCCACTACATATCCTTCCTCGAAACATCCACCATATATCTTCCTCAAAACAGCCACCATACCTACCTATCATGGCATTTCCATAGCCATTTCGAGATATATTGCCATGCAACTTTCCACCGTTCCGTTCATATGACACGCTTCGTATTGTCATATTGCCATGCATGATCATGTAGTTGACATCGTATTTGTGGCAAAGCCACCATGCATAATTCTTCATACATGTCACTCTTGATTCATTGCACATCCCGGTACATCGCCGGAGGCATTCATATAGAGTCATACTTTGTTCTAGTATCGAGTTGTAATATCGAGTTGTAATTAAATATAAGTGTGATGATCATCATTATTAGAGCATTGTCCCATGTGAGGAAATGACAAATAAAGAAAGCCCCTAAAAAAAGAGATAGGCCGAAAAAAAGGAGAAAGGCCAAAAAAAGGGACAGTTGCTACTATCTTTTTCCACACTTGTGCTTCAAAGTAGCACCATGTTCTTCATGACAGAGAGTCTCATGTTTGGTCACTTTCATATACTAGTGGGAATTTTTCATTATAGAACTTGGCTTGTATATTCCAACGATGGGCTTCCTCAAATGCCCTAGGTCTTCGTGAGCAAGCAAGTTGGATGCACACCCACTTAGTTTCTTCTGTTGAGCTTTCATACATTTTTAGCTCTAGTGCATCCGTTGCATGGCAATCCCTACTTACTCACATTGATATCTATTGATGGGAATCTCCATAGCCTGTTGGTACGCCTAGTCGATGTGAGACTATCTCCCTCCTTTTTGTCTTCTCCACAACCACCACTCTATTCCACATAGTGTTATGTCCATGGCTCACACTCATGTATTGCGTGGAAGTTGAAAGGTTTGAAAGAATATAGTATGAAAACAAGTGCTTGGCTGAAACCGGGGTTGTGCATGATATGCATATTTTGTGTGATGAAGAGGGAGCATAGCCAGACTATATGATTTTGTAGTATTAACTTTCTTTAGCCATAGTATTTTGAGAAGACATGATTGCTTTGTTAGTATGCTTGAAGTATTATTATTTCTTAAGTCAATATAGACTTTTGTCTTGAATCTTTCAGATCTGAACATTCATGCCACAATAAAGAGAACCACATTCAAAATTAGGTTGGTTAGCATTCCACATCAAAAATTCTGTTTTTATCATTTACCTCCTCGAGGACGAGCAGGAATTAAGCTTGGCGATGCTTGATACGTCTCCAACGTATCTATAATTTTTTATTGTTCCATGCTATTATTTATGATGTTTTGGATGTTTAATGGGCTTTGTCATAGACTTTTATATTATTTTTGGGACTAACCTATTAACCTAGAGCCCAGTGCTTGTTTATATTATTTCCTTGTTTTTGAGTTCTACAGAAATGGAATATCAAACGAAGTCCAATTGACGTGCCAATTTTTGTTGATTTTTTCTAGACCATAAGAAGCCCCCGAAGTAAAAGGGTTGGTCTAGGAGAGCCACAGGCTCCCCACGAGGGTGGGGGGCACGCCCACTCCAGGTGGCGTGTGCCCCTGTCTCGTGGACATCCCGAAGGACCCCCTGACTTGTGCCCTACGCCAAAAAAACCTATAAATACTGAAACCTTCGGAAATTAACCTAGATCGGGAGTTCCACCGCCGAAAGCCTTTGTAGCCACCGAAAACCAATCTAGACCCGTTCCGGCACCCTGCCAGAGGGGGGAACCCTCACCGGTGGCCATCTTCATCATCCCGGCACTCTCCATGACGAGGAGGGGGTAGTCCACCCTCGGGGCTGAGGGTATGTACCAGTAGCTAGGTGTTTGATCTCTCTCTCTCATGTTCTTGAGATGGCACGATCTTTATGTATCCCGAGATTTGCTATTCTAGTAGGATCTTATGATGCCTCTCCCACTCTACTCTCTTGTAATTGATTGAGTTTTCCCTTTGAAGTTATCTTATCGGATTGAGTCTTTAAGGATTTGAGAACAGTTGATGTATGTCTTGCACATGCTTAGCTGTGGTGACAATGGGATATCATGTGATCTACTTGATGTATGTTTTCGTGATCAACTTGCGGGTTCCGTGACCTTGGGAATCTATGCATAGGGGTTGGCACACGTTTTCGTCTTGACTCTCCGGTAGAAACTTTGGGGCACTCTTTGAAGTACTTTGTGTTGGTTGAATAGATGTTTCTGAGATTGTGTGATGCATATCGTATAATCATGCCCATGGATACTTGAGGTGACAATGGAGTATCTAGGTGAGATTAGGGTTTTGGTTGATTTGTGTCTTAAGGTGTTATTCTAGTACGAACTATATGATAGATTGAACGTTACTACGGACTCTTGAATAGATCAATGAGAAAGAATAACTTTGATGTGGTTTCGTACCCTACCATAATCTCTTCGTTTGTTCTCCGATATTAGTTACTTTGGAGTGACTCTTTGTTGCATGTAGAGGGCTAGTAATATGATCCAATTATGTTATCCTTGTTGAGAGAACTTGCACTAGTGAAAGTATGAACCCTAGGCCTTGTTTCCTATCATTGCAACACCGTTTATGCTCACGTTTACCACTTGTACCTTGCTGTTTTTATATTTCCAGTTTACAAAAACCTATATCTACCATCCATATTGCACTTGTATCACCATCTCTTCGCCGAACTAGTGCACCTATACAATTTACCATTGTAATGGGTGTGTTGGGGACACAAGAGACTCTTTGTTATTTGGTTGCAAGGTTGTTTGAGAGAGACCATCTTCATCCTACGCCTCCGACGGATTGATAAACCTTAGGTCATCCACTTGAGGGAAATTTGCTACTGTCCTACAAACCTCTGCACTTGGAGGCCCAACAACGTCTACAAGGAGAAGGTTGCGTAGTAGACATCAAGCCCGAAAGCCACTTAAATCATCTCACATGCCTATCATCTTTGATGTAGAGGATCATCCTGACAGCACCACTGCGGTTGGATGTTTGCCATTGTTGGTTTACCCGACAATTCGCAACCTCAAAGTGACAAAGATGTTAGTTGACGGTGGGACTGGGCTAAATCTCATCTCACCTAAAGTGGTTGAGAAATTCCAGATCCCTGACGAAGAGATCAAGCATACAAGAACATTCCAAGGAATCAACCCAGGGAGGAGCCGACCCAAAGGGAAGATTACGCTGCATGTGACTTTTGGCAGGGAACTAAACTACAAGACCGAGAAGGTTGTGTTTGATGTTGTTAAGCTCCCCTTTCCTTACAGTGGAATTCTTGGTCGTCCAGCTCTGGCAAAACTCATGGCAGCATCACACTATGATTACAACACCTTGAATATGCCGGGGCCGATGGGTATCATCTCCATCCTGTCGAACAAGAAGGATGCATTCATATGTGTGGACAAGATATATCAAGACGCGGTAGCAGCCGAAGTTGTGGAAGCTTCTGCTCCCGCCAAGGAGGTGAAGAAAGGAAAGAAGGCTAGTAGAGATGCCGGCAAGGACTCTGGGAAGCACACCTCTTCAGAATGTGCTACGCCTGATGGTGACCTACCAGAGAGTTCCACTAGCAAAAGATCCAAGAATTCTTCCCTTGCGACGAAGAAGGTCCCGAAGAGGCAGGATGGAGCTGATGGTCCTATCACCATCTGTGCCACCCTTGATGAGAAATAGGAAAGCACGCTCGTTTCTTTCCTGCGGGCGAATGTCGGTGTGTTTGCTTGGCAACCATCTGACACCCCCGGTGTTCCCAGGGAGGTAATCGAGCACCACCTTGCTATGTGTCCTCATATTGGGCCTGTCAAGCAAAGGTTCAGAAAGCAAGCCTTGGAGTGGCAAGAGTTCATTGCCGAGGAAATCAAGAAACTCGAAGCAGCTGGTTTGGTAAGAGGAGTATTGCATCCAACTTGGTGAGCAAACCCGATAGTGGTGCGAAATGCAAATGGGATTGGAGGCTTTGTTGATTTCACTCACTTGAACAAAGCATGCCTGAAGGATCCTTTCCTTTTGCCATGCATCGATCAAATTGTGCATTCCACTTCCGGATGTGATAAGATCTCCTTCTTAGAAGCGTACTCTGGATACCACTAGATATTCATGGCCAAGGAGGGTGAAGTAAAAACTGTGTTTATAACTCCATGTGGCACATACTATTTTGTGTGTATGCCTTTCGGATGAGAAAGCGCTGGTTCCACCTTTGCGAGGGCCGTTCAGATTGTTTTTGAGCCTTAGTTACACAGAAATGTGGAAGCATATATGGATGACATAGTGGTTAAATCCAAGGACAAGTCAACATATATCCAAGGCTTAGAAGAGACCTTTGCAAACTTGCGCATGATCAACTTGAAGCTCAAGCCCGAGAAGTGTGTGTTATGTGTCCCGGTCGGCAAGCTCCTCGGATTCTTTGTGTCCCAGCGAGGAATAGAGGCCAACCCTGACAAGATCCGAGCAATCGAACAAATCCAGACACCCAAGACTGTCAAGGATGTGAGGCGTTTGGCTGGGTGTGTTGCCGCGCTAAGTAGGTTCATTTCCAAGTCTGCCGAGCACGCCTTCCTTTTTTCAAAATTTTGAAAAAGGCGGGTCCAATGAATTGGACCTCGGAAGCAGAAGCAGCATTACAGGACCTGAAAGCTTACCTTTCCTCTGCTCCCACCTTGGTCCCACCTAAGCCACAAGAGCTGGTACTGCTATACTTAGCGGTGACGAACCAAGTGGTTAGCGCTACGCTAGTGGCACAGAGAGAAGTGGATAGCAAAGCAAGTGTGATGAGATGAAACTGAACCACCCCCGGCAGGACACGACACTACCGGGGAAGGAGCAGAACAAACATGAGGAGACAATCTCAAGATGGATGTAAGGAAGAAGGTCATGCAGTGGCCAGTGTACTTTATTAGTTTCCTCTTGCAGGGGGCTAGATTAAAATACTCTGGAGTGCAAAAGTTGTTCTTCGGCGTTCTCATGACCTCGAAGAAACTATGCCACTACTTCCAATCCCATGAGATCATAGTTGTTACTTGTTTCCGTTGCAACGCATCTTGAGGAACCCGGAAGCCACTAGCAGAATAGTAGAATGGGCCGTAGAATTTTCAAGCTTTGCCCTAAAGTATGAGAGCACTTCGACTATTCAGAGCAGGGTTCTGGTGGAGTTCATTGCAGAATGGACACCCACTCCAGATGAAGTATCAAGAACGACCCTCCTAGGCAAAGAAACACCTACAGAATGGGTTACGTACTTTGATGGTGCTTTCCCGCTGCACGGCGCTCATGCGAGAGTGCTATTTGTATCCCCCACTGGAGAACATCTCAAGTATGTGGTTCAAATGCACTTTCCCTGGGAGGAAGCTACTGACAACACTATAGAGTATGAAGGGCTCCTTACCGGTCTTAGAATTGTAGTGCAGTTGGGAATAAAGAAGTTGATTATTCGTGTTGATTCCCAACTCGTAGTTTAGGAAGTCAACAAAGACCACCAGAGCCCGTTGATGGAAGCATACATGGAAGAGGTGAGGAAGTTGGAGGAACACTTTGATGGATTATGTCGGTGTGCAAAAAGATGGGTGCACTTTTTGTACCCCTATGGCTGTGCACGGGCAGTCTGAGCCACAGCGCCATCACACCAAGCATGGCAAGGAAGGCAAGCCGGGGCAAGATTGAAGCTTGATGAAGACTGGAGCGGCACCAAGAACAAGACCACGAAGAGCAAGGGGACAAAGCGGTTTCCCCTGGCAAGATCCTTGCCGGGGCCGGCTCTGGCAGCCCCGGCAAGACCCTTGCCGCGGCAGCTCACCCCCCGCCTACGGAGCGAATCACCCTTGAGTCCACCACCCCCATGGGGGGAGGATTCGGGATATATCCCCGTGGTGGCATGCAGATCTTTGTGAAGACCTTCAAGATCAGACGCAAGGTAAGAAGACGACGACCCTTGGCGGGATCCCAGCCAAGGATGTCCACAAGGCCCCCGGCAAGCACCTTGCCGGGGATGACAGCAGGTGCCATGGCAAGGCCCTTGCCGGGGCCCCGGCAAGGCCCTTGCCGAGGACACCCACGGGGCCACCATCAGGCCGGGCCAACTGGGTTTCCAACGACCCATGCAGCTGCGGACCCAACCAGCTGAACAGGCTCCTGCATGGCAACCCACAGATCTTCATGGAGGCCCGCCGTTGCGCCACCTCAGCTGCCTGTCTGCCTACTGGCACCTCGGGCACCGCTGGCCAGGGCGCGTGTCGACACGAGGAGGAGCGGCGACGGACAAGATGGGCATCTCCCCTCGTCCCCGATAAAGCTAGGACATCTAAGAAGGGCGCATTAAATGTACTTTGTCCTGTAATGCGAGGGATAACCTCACGTCGCTGTACCCTTTCCACCTCCTGTGTGCCACTGTGGCAACCCCTTTTCCCTATAAAAGGAGGCCCGAGGCGACCAGAAGGAGGATTCGGCTTTTCGGAACCCCTCACGACTCTTTTGGAGCTCCTCGTTAGCTGAAGAACACCAACATATAATCCACCAAAGTAGGAGTAGGGTTTTACACATCTTTCTTCCCGAACCTAGGTAAAGGAACCGTGTCCTGATTGTTAGATCCGCTCTTCTCTCAACCCCGCGCCCCGCAACCGTAGTAGGGATTCTTGTGATCCCATAGGTGTCGATCCAAATACACCGACATCTTTGGCGCGCCAGGTAGGGGGATCGTAGTTGTGAGAATCGGCTCTGGTGATCGGCCCGATGCTCTCTCGTCTCCGTGGCCCTTTGAAGAAGCCAAAAGACTTGCTTTCGAGCGGCTGCAAATAAAAGCTAAGTTACATCAAATTGTAGACATTTCTATCCTATCATTTAAAGTTATTATCCTCGGAGCTGTCATTCCTTGTGCAAAAAGAAACCTGCACGCGGATGGGGCCCTTCCCGATCGGCAACGCCTTGTTCTGTTTCGAGTCAGCTCAACAGTTCAAACGGCTGCGTTGAAACGGTAGGGTAACCTTCCGCGACTGACAAAGCTCTCGACTCTGACTCGAGTCAAACTCTAGAGTTCGAGCGGCTGTGTTTGGAGCGGCAAGGTGGCAGACCCTTCCGCAATTGACAAAGTTCTCGACTTTGACTCAAGTCAAACTCGACAGTTCGAGCGACTGCGTTAAGAGCGGCAAGGTGACAAACCCGGCAGCACGCTCACCCGGCAGGCCAATGGGGACCCGTCCCCAAGACGCCGCTTTGGGTATTTCACGCCGGCAAGCCTACCCAGTTAACGTAGGGTGGAAACACAGGGAGGCAGCAAACAAGAAAATAACATGCATGGTTCTAAAGATATTTCAAAGTTATATTACATCATGCCATCGCAACGGTTCTAACTAAAGATAAAATTTGTCTCGGGCATGAACTCGCAGTGGCAAAGGAGAACGGGATATCTAAACCCGGCGCTGGCCCTCCACCCTCTTGATTTGGTCGATGCGGCTGATGATAGGCTTGATGCGCTCCTTGAGCGTCATGAGGTTGGCATCCTCCGGCAAGCTGTCCATCGCGGTTTCGAAGTCGAGGGCGGGGTTCCAGAACGCCACCTTGGTGAGGCCTTGGTCATGACTCCCCGGCAGAGCCGCCGGGCCTCCCCGGCGAGCGTGGCCATTCTATTGGAGTGAAGATCAGTCAAGGCGCTGAGGACGCCCTCGAAGAATAGGGTCAGCTTGGCGTTGACGGACTCGCTCCATTCAGGGGCATACCTCACGTTCGGCATCCCCATGAGGGCCAACTGTGAGGTAACCCTGCCGGCGATGTCCTCAAGCCGGCTGATCCACCTGTTATCCTCCACCACGTATTCTTGGTGGGAGGCGCCTTAGTCTGCCCGCAGCTGCTTCTCCTCCTCCAGGCTCTTGGCCAAGGCCCCCTCCCGAGCAGAGCTCTCCGCCAACGTCTTCTCGAGATTCTCTAGCCTCAGCCTGAGATCTCCGATGGAGCCTTGCGCCTCGGAGAGCTCTCCAGTCTTGCTGATGACCACTCCCTGCGCCTCTGTCAAGGCGCAGTTGAGTCTGGTCTTCTCGTCAAATAGCCGAAGGGCCTGCTCCTTCAGCCCGTCCCGTTCCACTTCCAGCTCTTGTATCTTGCCGGCGTGAGCTAGAGCCTGGGCATCGAGCGCCTCCTTGTGCCTCTGCCCCAGCTCGTGAGTCCGCCGCTCGATAAGAGCCTCAAGCTCCTCATCCTTGCCATGGAGTGTCGCGGCAAGCTTCGCCTCACGCGCGGAGAGGTCTTCCTCCTGGGAATCGAGGGCGGCTTGATGCTGGTTCCGGGCGGCCTCCACCGCGGCAGCCGAATTCCCCGCCTCTTCCTGGGCCTTCTCGATGGCGGCCATCTTCATGATGAGCTCCACGTTGCGCTGGGCCAGATCTTCCTGGGAGGCCCGCTGCTCCTCGCGGGACTGGTGGAACCAGGCTTGCGCCTCAGCGACGCGCGCCTGGAAGTCCGCCTCCGCCTCATCCACTGCTGCCATTCTGGACTTAACCTTGTCCAAACGGGCGCGGTAGAGCGCCTGGAGCTTCCGGAAGTTAGCCCCCATGGCCCGGAAGAGCTGCTCCTCTGGGGAGCCGTCACCGACGGCGCTCGGTTCTTCAACAACCTCGAGCCCGGCGGCGGCGAACACCTCGCCGTCGAAGACTTCCTCCCCGGCGGGCGCCCGGGAGCTTGACGCCCCGGCAAGGTGGACGAAGAAGTTGTCGCTCACCTTCAGATACTTGCCGGGGTCCGGGGTCGCGGAGGAAGAGGGCTGGTCATCAGTCGCCTCCTCCTCAGTTGTGGCCTTGCCAGCCTCCCCAGCAGGCCCACCGCCGGTGCCCTCGGCGGCACCCTTGGCGGCATCCTCGATAGTCTCGTCCACGGTGGCCCCGGCAGCGTCCTTGGCGGCCTCTCCGGCGGCGATCTCATCGGCCTCCGCCGCGGCCTCCTCAGCGACCTCCTCGATGACGGCATCCACGTCCTCCACGTCCGTTGGAGGAGGGCCTGGGCCGTGATGGGGGAAACGACGTCTAGAAAAAGCACAAGGGAAAGGCAAAGGCGAAAAGCGGGCAACTTACCAGCACCAGGCTGTGCAGCGGAAGTTCCCTCCCCACCGGCGTTAGACACCGGGGGCGGGCCGCCAGCACCCAAGTCCTCCTCCTCCTCCATGCGTGTGGGCTCCATGCTTGGTGCCCTTGCCGGGGACGCCCCTCGTGGCGGCGTGGTCGATGGGGGTGGCATGTTGGGAGTGGCCCCCCGCGGCTCCTCCTGCTGCTGCTCACGTCCTACAGAACCGGCAAGGTCGACACCTTTAGCATCTGACACCTACTGCATGTCGAGCGAGAAAAGGTTGGCGGACTTACGCTGGGGGCTGTGCCGGGGGCTGCCGTCGGAGCTGCTCAACACCACCAGTGGTGTCTCTGTAGCCCCGGCCGGGGGCTGGCTGCTCGCTGAAGCCTTGGCCCTCTTCACCCTCTGGGCCAACGTCTCTGCGTCCCTGAAGAAGCAAGGACAAGTTAAGACAAGTGGCATGATCAAGAGAGATGGGGGTGACGATGAAGAATACTTACTCGTCGTCCATCTCCTCCTCCTCTGCCGTCTTCCTCTTCCTCTTCGGGCTGAGGGGCCCGAGGTCGAAGGGGAGCTCCGCGTCGCCCTCCGAATCAACGTCTGCCGGGGGAGGCGAAGGAGGGAGCGGAGTTCGCGCGGGCCTCGACGGAGAGGGAGCTGCCGCTTTCTTCTTCTCGGCGACCTTCGTCGACTTCTTCGCCGCCGTGGCCCTCGTGATACGCCCGGACTCCTCCAGGGCCAACTGAGGCTGCGCGGCCTTGCCGGGCCGGACCGGCTCGCCGGAGCAGGCCCGTCGCAAGACTCGCCCTCTTCCCCTGACTGGCGCCGAGCCAGCCGCCACATCCTCCTCCGACGACGACTCGTAGGCCGCGTCCTCAACCAATGGGGCCCCGGTGCTGGCGCTGCTAGCTTCTCCGGCAGCCGCTGCCCACTGGGCGAACTCCTCCTCCTCCGCAGCTGTGGTGTCCAGGTCCTCCATACCTCCGGCGCTGCCGGCCACCTTGATGAGCTGTGCCTCCTTCGCCCTGGCGGCGATGTAGTCCAGCTCCTCCGTGGTGGTGTCCCTGATGAGCCACCGCTCGGCGTCAGGATTGACGCACACCTCGACTAGGGAATCGAAGAACTGCTACACGACCTCGTCCTCCGGCTCCTGCCAGCTCGGGACAGGACCGTGCGCGCTACATTCCGGCATCATGGCGATGATTTCGGACTGGCGCGAATTGTTACACAGCGGGACCACTCCCGCTGGCAACTTGAAGAGCTGCCCCTTGACGGCCTTGCCGGCCTTGGCGGCAGCCTTCGCAGCCTTGTCGGTCTGCTCGACTTCGCCGCCGTGAATCACATCCAGCTGGAAGATCCGCTGACAGAAATGGGCATGTCCCATCACTATAAAATTGTGCTTGAGGCCGGTGTGGAGCCGCATGACGTCGGCCGGGTTCATGAAGAGCTAGGCCGGCCTCCCCTTTTGGTGCAGCGGAGCGATCCAACGGCGGATGATATCCGCCCCGATCATCTCGAGGGTGAGTCCGGCTTGGACAAGCCGGGTGATCCTAGTGACAGCAATGTCGAGCTTCCCGTCGGCGGCGTCAACGCTGCTCCAGTCGCTGCCGCGGACCGGCGGCACCCGGCAGACCTTGCAGAACGTGGGTGGCTCGTCCTCCTCGATCCAGCACCACCGGCCGCGCCACTCGTCTCACCTCTCCTTCACGGCGCCCTCCGGGTACACCACCTTGAGTTTCGGAATCCAGGCAATGCCTCCAGAGATTGAGCCTCCCGGCTGGATCCGAGGGATGAAGTAGTGGCGGAAGAGGGTCGTGTTGGGCTGCACTCCGACAAAGCCCTCGCAGAGGTGCGCAAAGAAGGCCATGCATGCCACCGCATTTGGGGTGAAATCCAAAAGACGGAAGCCAAAAGTGTGCATGATGTCACAGAAGAAATCGGAGAAGGGGGGACACAACCCGCAGGAGAAGTAATCAACGAAGAAGGGGTACCGATTTGAGCTGGGCGGAGGGCAAGCGTCCGGAACGACGCGCGTCGCCGGATGGCCCAAGCCCTTCGCCCGATCCCCCGTCTCCGCCCCCCAAAGGGGTTTGAAGACGGCCCGGAGCTCGAAGACGTCGACCGACGATGGGATAAAGATGGCGGCCTTCGTCCGATCCCCTGTGAATACGCCCTCCAGCGGCGCAGAAGGCCCGACACCCTTGGCCGTCCCTTTGCCCTTGGCAGGTTTGGACGTCATGGCGGCTGAATGGGAAGGCTGAGGGGAGGGGATGGCAAAGCAACGGCGGCGGACGACGGCGAAGGCTTCGGAAGGAAGGAAGCAAGGGAACAGCGGCTCTGAGATTGGAAGGGGCGCGAGGAAAGTGCAGGAAGTGAGCAGCGCGCTCGCGGTTATTCCATTTTATGGGGAAGGCGTGGGCCGCCTCCTTTCACATTTACTGCGACATGACGCATGCGTGCGGAAACCACCCCACGCATGCCGCCCATGTCACGCACGCCCGTCCACCCTGCACCACGCGCGCGGGCCGTGGGAGGCGCAGCGCGCAAAAGTTTTACCACGGTGAGAACCACCCCGCTTGCCCGCGCACCGTTCTGGGCCTGGCCCAACAACGTGTCGCGCTTATGTGTGGCCCAGGCCCGGGGCTCCTGTCGGTGTACAAAAAGAGGGGTGCACTTTTTGTACCCCTATGGCTGTGCACGGGCAGTCCGAGCCACGGCGCCATCACACCAAGCATGGCAAGGGAGGCAAGCCGGGGCAAGACTGAAGCTTGATGAAGACTGGAGCGGCACCAAGAACAAGACCAGGAAGAGCAAGGGGACAAAGCGGTTTCCCCCGAAAAGATCCTTGCCGGGGCCGGCTCTGGCAGCCCCGGCAAGACCCTTGCTGCGGCAGCTCCCCCCCCCCTACGGAGCAAATCACCCTTGAGTCCACCACCCCCATTGGGGGAGGATTCGGGAGATATCCCCGTGGTGGCATGCAGATCTTTGTGAAGACCTTCAAGATCAGACGCAAGGTAAGAAGACGATGACCCTTGGCGGGATCCCAGCAAAGGAGGTCCACAAGGCCCCCGGCAAGCACCTTGCCAGGGATGATAGGAGGCGCCACGGCAAGGCCCTTGCCGGGGCCCCGGCAAGGCCCTTGCCGACGACACCCACGGGGCCACAATCAGGCCCGCACCAACTGGGTTTCCACCGACCCACGCAGCTGCCGACCCAACCAGCTGGACAGGCTCCTGCGTGGCAACCCACATATCTTCATGGAGGCCCACCGTTGCGCCACCTTAGCTGCCTGTCTGCCTACATGGCACCTCGGGCACCGCTGGCCAGGGCGCGTGTCGACACGAGGAGGAGCGACGACGGACAAGACGGGCATCTCCCCTCGTCCCCGATAAAGCCAGGACACCTAAGCAGGGCGCATTAAATGCACTTTGTCCTGTAATGCGAGGGATAACCTCGCGTCACTGTACCCTTTCCACCTCCTGTGTGCCACTGTGGCAACCCCTTTTCCCTATAAAAGGAGGCCCGAGGCGACCAGGAGGAAGATTCGGCTTTTCGGAACCCCTCACGACTCTTTTGGAGCTCCTCGTTAGCTGAAGAACACCAACATATAATCCACCAAAGCAGGAGTAGGGTTTTACGCATCTTTGCGGCCCGAACCTGGGTAAAGGAACCGTGTCCTGATCGTTAGATCCGCTCTTCTCTCAACCCCGCGCCCCGCAACCGTAGTAGGGATTCTTGTGATCCCATAGGTGTCGATCCAAATACACCGACAGATTACATATATAGAACACATACCGCGTGCGAAAAACAACATTGCCGATCATTTATCAAAGTGTGCTGCACAAAAGCTCCATGTGGAACCAGGAACCTTTGTACTCCACATGACTCAGTCATCGGTTTCTCCTTCAACGTTTGTCAAAAAGAGGAGAAGGTTGAACACTAGCAAGAATTTACCGGTAGAGTTCCGTGAAGCTGCTGGTAGAAAGGCTGCCAAGGATGACCTTCCTTCGGTTGGTGAGCAGCACCCTCCCGCTGAACCTCAGGTTTTCACGGTCGAGGGGAGCGCTCCCATCAAGGAAGAAATGCCTTTAGTCCTTGTTGTCGAGCCACAAGCTCCAACTTGGGTACAACACATAGTCCATTTCCTTCAGACAAGATAACTTCCTGAAGAACAAGAAGAAGCTGAAAAAGTAGCCCGCCAGTCTAGTATGTACCAGCTTGTCGATGACACGCTGTACAGAAAAAGACCAAACATGGTGAAAGTGAAGTGTATTTGCTGGGAAGACGGACTGAAGCTATTGGCAGAGATACATGGGGGTGTGTGTGGCTCCCACATTGGATCAACAGCCCTTGCCGGGCAGGGTTTCTATTGGCCCACACCCATCCAAGATGCGACTAAGCTAGTCACCAAGTGTGAAGCTTGCTACTTCCATTCCACAAACATTCACCAGCTAGCTCAAGCCCTTCAAACGATCCCTTTGTCCTAGACATTCTTGTTTTGGGGGCTCGATATCTTGGGCCCCTCCCCCCGCGCTGTGGGGGCTTTGAATTCTTGTACATTTCTATTGACAAGTTTACAAAGTGGCCCGAGGTGGAACCATTGAGGAAGGTGACCGTGCAATCAGCTGTCAAGTTCTTCAAAGGATTGGTGTGCCGTTTTGGAGTACCCAACAGGGTGGTTACGAAAAAATGGCACCCAGTTCACAAGCCGCACCTTTATGCAGTACACCCAAAGCCTTGGAAGCAAGGTCTCCTTTGCCTCTAATGCTCGTCCAAGGAGCAACGGGCAAGTTGAGAGGATGAACGTTGAAGTGTTGTGTGGGCTTAAGACAAGAACTTTCGGCAAGTTGCGGAAATGCGACAAGCGCTGGATCAATGAGCTGCCGTGGTTCTTTGGTCACTCGGAATGACACCGAATCGAGCTACAGGTCAGACTCCCTTCTCCCTAGTCTATGGGGCAGAAGCAATTCTCCTCACAGAATTCATATACTCGTGTGGGGACCTCGACTTAAGAGTCGAGATCACCGAATGCACGTGTACAGTGATCCTAGAGATCAATGCTCACTGAACACACAGAAGGTGAATAACAAGATTCTTACATCCATACATACCGTCTTACACTAATTATGGCCATTATGGCCAAGTCTTACATAGACAAAGCCTCACGGGCTGAATAGCAATAACTCAAATAGCGGAAGTCTTCGATGATAAGTAGAACCCATGCCATCTGCCTTAACCCTACAGGCATTCTGACTGGGATAGCGTCCTAGTTCGCATGTTCGTCTCCATAGAACTCTTCTTCATATTCCCGTTCCTCCATGCCTAGCCAATTAAATAACCAGTGGCAAGCCAATGAGTATTTTGAATGTACTCGCAAGCAACCCATGATTTGGTTCAAGTAACAATGCAATTGAACAACAATGAGCAATCTAGCATCGAGCTAGAATAAATATTCTACCATCAAGTATATGCATCACTGACTTCACGTAACCTCGAGAACAGGTTACCGATATCAACATGAATAGAATTCAATTCACGAGTCAAGTCACCACTTTGACTCATCACACACACATACTTTCACCGATGTAGTAAAATTCTGGACATAGTTTAAGTAGCACCACCCAACTGTACATGACCGTGGACATGGCTATTCGAATAGTTTTACATTCTGCAGAGGTTGCACACTTTGACCACAAGATCCAGGAAGCTTTCGTGTCACCCACGATCCCGCAGTACCTCAAGTACTCGGGGGAAGCACCCGGTCATTATCTTTCCTTAGACGACACTAACATAGAGTCCACTCGTTGGTGCACAACCCTCGAGTACAAACAATAGATCATGGGACTTGCCCTATTTTCAATGTCACGCGTACACGAAGGGACCAACGGTGTGTCCGGTGCCCTGTGAAAACATTCATGGTCGTCTATCCAAGCACGACCCCGTCCCGGGATTGACCTCAAGTCTTCCCGTCACTAGTAATGCGGGCACCATGCTAGTATCGGCCTAAGTAATCAATAACGCCCCGTCCCATAAGGGGTAGAGTGGTTGCACATATTTGGTTGGGACGGTAGTCACACATAAATCTAATCCATCATTTCACCCATGCACAAAATCTTTACCGGCACATCACTTCTTCCTCAAGTGATGACCTAACTAAATATCACCCTCGGGCATTAGGGGCACCCGATGGGGTTCATGAAAAGAATGCAACCTCGAAGGTTTCATGGCACACATGCATCACTAAGCATCACTACTAACCATTTGCATTGCACCTATCACATAGCAAGATCAAGAGTAAAGCATGCATCATATGGTGGTTTTAAACTAGGTTACCACCGTAACTCTTATCATCAAGCATTCGGGAACAAACAGGTTCCGAAGAACACAAGTGTATCATGGTCAAAGGGCTGCTTGCCTGGATTGGCTTGGTCTTCAAAGTCTTCAAATCCTTCCCCACCTTCTTATTCAGCAACCTCGTCAAATACGGTATCTAATCGTCGCAAAATAACAACGGGAAAATAAGATCACAATAAAAACAGAAAAATCAAAGTGCTCAGAAAAATGTCAACTTATTTTTGTTAAATACTAGAGGGAAAACTAAGATGGCAAAAATTCTTAGTTTGAGTTTCGGAGTGGCAGAATGGAGTCTAAGAATATTTGAACAGAAGTTTTATTGTTCAAATATGATTTAAATTTGAACAGAACAGAAAAGGTTCATGGATATGTGTGAAAGTGACACCATTAAATAGGTTGTATTTTTACAAGTTTTTAGGAGTTGGAATTAATTCATTTGGACAAATATTTATTTCTATGAAATTATTTGAAATAATCACAGAAAAGAATAAAGGAAAAAGGCTCTGTGCCACTGGGCCAGAACGGCCACAGTGCACGGCCCAGGGCGAATAGCCCACCGCACGGGTGCCAGTGCGCGCGCGCCAGGTTTTTAAACCTGACGGGCGGGGCCCGGCGGTCAGTGACAGAGAGGGGAGCGAGAGGGAGGTGAGGATGACAGGTGGGGCCCGCCTGTCATCTTCAACCTTGCGGCCAGGGAGACGGCGAGCTCACCGGCGGTGATTCCGGGCACGGCGGGGCAAGCTACGGGCAGGAATGGACCGAGCGGAGAGTCGCCGTTCCAGTGGTGGTGGTGCGGCTTGTCGGAGGGGCCTGGATCGCCGGCGGCGAGGACTCGTGGCGGAGGAGCGTCGGGAGGGTCCTGGCTGGCTCGCTCCGGGCTGCAATAGGAGTGGGAGAAGGAGGGGAACGAGTCAGTGAGGTCTGGTGGCTCCAGATCGAGCAAGAGTTGGGGCGGAGGGAGGTTGTACCACGAGATCATCGGTCGCCCGACGCGGCTGAGCTCCGGTCGATCCCGAGCACAGAGGCTCTCCAAGGGCGAATGGGTGGTGCTGGTGTGCTTCTTGGGGTACAGGAAGGAGATGGGTGCTGTTGGAGAGGCCCGGGGCATGCTTATATAGCCGGGCCCCAGTCCATCGTGGACTCGTGCGCCGGCGAGTTTACGGGCGAGGCCAGAGGCCGTGCAGGTGCTTGTGTTCGAGTCGGGGAGATTCGTGGATGAGGTCCACGCCTGGGAGACGGAAGAGGGGGAGCGGGGAAGCGTCCAGAGAGCGTGTGCGTGTGAGCCCAGAGGTTGGAGCTCGCGGGCGGCCAGCGCGCGTGCGAGGGCGGACACTGGAGGGAGAAGGAGGAGGGGGACAGCGCCTGGGGGAGTCGCGGACGTCGAGGCACATCGATTGGCGCGAGGGGGGAGCACGAGGTGGTCGGGGGCGAGGGATTGGGCGAGGCTACATTGCGGGTGCGCACTATAGCGCGCTCTGGAGCGTGCTTATGGCATGCCACGGCATGCCGTTGGCTTACTGGTCGTGTCCGTCGTGTCTGGGGGGTCCAGCACGAAGTAAATAAACCAGCTGTGGCCTTGGATGCTCTGGGTGATTAGTGAGGGAGGAGTGAAGCTGGTAAACGGGTGGAATTTGGCTGTCCAGCAAGGTAACTTAAGGTTTTCACCCCTCAATCATGGAGCTGTGGACATGGGGAAGTTACTGGGGGTAGAATGTAACTAGGTGAAGCTGTGGTAGAAAGTTGAGGCAAAAGTAAATAGTAAAAGAGGCCAAGATGATGGTTTTGGTAAAATGGCAGAAGGTGTTTGATCAAGTTTTGGACAAGCAAATGATCTCCACTAGCCATGGCACTTAACAGGATGGAATGTCATATGGAAATAGGGTGTTTCACCAAATTTGGGCTTGTTTGAAGAAACTAGCCAGTGTAACTTTGGTGAACCCTAGAAATCAACAAAAATGGCTTCATCATGATTAAGTCAAGCTAATCATCTCCCCTTGATGCACCACTTGGTGTAGTTTCATTATTTGGGGTATTGATCATGCCCACAAAGTTTGAAGCTCCAGGTAAGAAGTTGGTAATGTAAAGTTGTTCAATTTTGAATTTGAACAAAAATGGTTTTGGGGTATTCTGATCAAGTTACCCTATTCCAAAGTTTGTGCCATTTGGTCTAGATGCCTTATTAGGCCTTTCTAGCATGTGCACCAAGTTTGAGAGCATTTGGATAAGTTTGGCAATGTAAAGTTGCTCAAACTTCAGATATGGACAGAATTGTTTTGAAGGGTTTTGAGGATGTTTTCTTGCTTTCCAAGGCATGGGGCTTGGCAAGATCATCAAATATGTCCTATATGACATGATAGAATTTCCGTGGAATTTTTGGACAATATTTCCTTTGTAAATATTTCAAAAGCTTGAAATATCCAGAAAGGGTTTCTGAGGGATTAGCCCATTATTTTGAACATGACCAAGTGTTGAAACTCTTATATATGGACAATATATGTCCTATGAGTCTCCCTAAATTTTAGCCAATATTTTTGAAATACTTAAATAATTTTTCCCTATTAAAGACCATTTCTGGCCTTAAGAAAAAGCTTTTAATTAAAATAGGAAAATGACTTTTAAAATTATACTTTTGTGGTTTCTGGGAATCCTATGGCTACTAGGTCTCAAATATACTTTTTGAAATAATTTTCTCACCCTAAATCAAGCACTTGCAGTGCAAACCTCAATTCAGGGTGTTTTTGGAATACTAATTTTTGAAAATACACTTTGGCCAAATTAATTTTATAAGAAAATACTATACTGGTATAAACACTTGGTATGATCATTGGGCAGAAGTTTTGGGTATGGAGATGAATTCTACAAGAGGTAATAGTTGACTTTAATGAGTACATGAAAAACATAGGAAGAAAAACTCAATTCCAAATAAAAGCCAAATGATGCCAAAAAAATTTGCTGGTCCAAATTTTCATGCTTCATTGATGCAAATAACATGTTACAAAATGTAGGGTGTGACAGACCTACCCCCCTTACAAGAATCTCGTCCCCGAGATTCCTAAACTAGGTCTTAAAAGAGATCGGGATACTCGGTTCTAAGATAGTCTTCACGTTCCCAGGTTGCCTCTGCTTCCGTGTGGTTGCTCCACTGGACCTTGAAGTACTTGATAGTGCGGCTTCGCGTCCGTCGTTCTGCGTCATTCAGAATGTGAATGGGCTTCTCGCGGTAGGTCAAATCAGGCTGGAGATCAATGGCTTGGTGATCAACATCCTTGTAGAGATCAGGCTTGTTCGGAACTTGGAGACATTTCCGGAGTTGTGACACGTGGAATACGTTGTGCACATCGGATAGCTCAGGTGGTAGTTCCAACTGGTAACCCACTTCTCCTCATCGTGCAGTGATCTCAAAGGGTCCAATGAACCTTGCTGCGAGCTTCCCCTTGACGTGGAAACGCTTGGTTCCCTTTAGAGGAGTTACCCGCAGGTACACATGGTCCCCGACCTGGAAACTCATGTCCCGACGGTGAGTGTCAGCATAACTCTTCTGCCTTGACTTGGCTGCCTTCAAACGTTCTCTGACTAGTTGGACTTGCTCTTCTGCTGCGCGGAGAATATCTGGTCCAAAGACTAGCCCTTCTACAGTCTCTGACCAGTTGAGGGGTGTGCGACATCTGCGTCCGTACAATACCTCAAATGGTGCCATCTGAAGGCTCGACTGGTAACTGTTGTTATAGGAGAACTTGGCAAAAGGGAGGCAATCTTCCCACTTGGCTCCGTATGCCAAGACACAGGCTCGGAGCATGTCTTCGAGAATTTGATTTACTCGCTCTGTCTGACCTCGGTCTGTGGGTGGAAAGCCATGCTGAAAGATAACTTGGTTCCCAAGGCTTCTTGGAACTTCTTCCAGAACCTTGAGGTGAACTGGGTTCCTCGATCTGACACAATCTCCTTGGGAATGCCGTGAAGGCTTACGATTCTGTCGATGTAGAGAGCTGCCAGCCGGTTGCCATCATAAGTGGTCTTGACAGGAATGAAATGGGCCACCTTGGTCAAATGGTCGACTATGACCCAGATGGAGTCATGTCCTCTATTCAACCTTGGTAATCCAGTGATGAAGTCCATTCCGACTTTATCCCACTTCCACTCAGGAACCTTGAGTGGTTGAAGCAATCCAGCGGGTCGCTGATATTCAGCCTTGACCCTTTGGCACACATCACACTTTGCAACATAGGTTGCAATCTCTCTTTTCATCCCGTGCCACCAGAATCTTTCCTTCAAGTCTTGGTACATCTTGGTTCCTCCAGGGTGGATGGAATACGGAGTTTCGTGGGCTTCTTGCAGGATCAGGTTCTTCAGCTCCATCTTGTTTGGTACGCAGATGCGGCCATTGTACCAAACAATCCTGTGCTCGTCCTCGGAGAATCCTGGGGCCTTGCCTAGCTTCATCTTCTTCTTGATGCCTTCAATGCTTGCGTGCCCACCTTGCGCCTTCTTGACTTCGTCCATCAGGGTTGGTTTGACCTCCAAATGATCCAGAAATCCAGGGGTGACTAATTCCAAACTGAATTGTTCGAGCTCCTTAAACAGGGTTGGCTGCCTCTTTTGAATAATGGCATTCAAGGAGCAAGCCTTCCTGCTTAAGGCATCGTCCACCACATTAGCCTTCCCGGGGTGATATTGAACACTGAGGTCATAGTCTTTGATGAGTTCCAACCATCTTCACTGCCTCATGTTCAATTCCTTTTGGGTGAAAATGTACTTCAGACTTTTGTGGTCTGTGTATATTTCACACCGTTTCCCTAGGAGGTAATGCCGCCATGTCTTCAAGGCATGAACCACTGCTGCTAACTCAAGATCGTGAGTAGCGTAGTTCTCTTCATGAGGTCGTAGCTGCCTGGAGAGGTAAGCTATGACTCGGCCTTCTTGCATCAGAACGCTTCCCAATCCGGTTCGAGAGGCATCACAATATATCACGAACTTCTTGTGAATATCAGGTGTTGCCAGAACTGGGGAGGTGGTCAACCTCTTCTTGAGCTCTTGGAAGCTCTCTTCGCATTTTGGCGTCCACTCGAACTTCTTTTCCTTTTTGAGGAGCTGAGTCATCGGCCGGGCAATGCTAGAGAATCCTTCCACGAATTTGCGGTAATAGCCCGCAAGTCCGAGGAAGCTTCTGACTTCCTTGACGGTCGTTGGAGATTGCCATTGGGTCACAGCTTCGATCTTGGTGGGATCAACTGACAATCCTTCTTCGGTCAAGACATGACCTAAGAATCCAACTTTATGCAGCCAGAACTCACACTTGCTGAATTTGGCATATAGTTGGTGCTCCCGAAGCTTGTCTAGGACCATCCTCAAATGTTGCTCGTGTTCTTCCTCCGTCTTCGAGAAGACAAGAATGTCATCGATGAAGACAACAACAAACTTGTCGAAATATTCCATGAAGACTTTATTCATGAGATACATGAAGTAAGCTGGGGCATTGGTTAACCCAAAGGACATGACCGTGCACTCGTACAGGACATATCGGGTTACGAATGCCGTCTTCGGAATATCTTGGGGTCTGATCTTCAGTTGGTAGTACCCAGATCTGAGGTCGATCTTGGAGAACACCTTGGCTCCGCTGAGCTGATCAAACAGATCTTCAATCTTGGGAAGTGGATATTTGTTCTTGATTGTAACTTCATTGAGGGAGCGATAGTCAATGCATAAGCGGACGGTACCGTCCCTCTTTGCCACAAACAAAACAGGTGATCCCCAAGGGGAGGCACTTGGGCGGATAAATCCCTTCCTCAGCTGTTCTTCCAGTTGCTTCTTCAACTCGGCTAATTCTTCCGTCCCCATTCTATAAGGCTTCTTATAGATGGGTCCTGCTCCGGGCACGAGATCGATGATGAACTCAATGTCACGGTCAGGGGGCATTCCCGGTAGCTCATCCGGAAAGACATCGGGATACTCACATACCACCGGTAGTTGCTCTAGCCCTACTTCAGATAGACAGTTGACTTGAGTGGCCTGAGCGGAAGAGGAGCTGGAAGCAAACTTAACTTCGACTCCTTGGTCATTGGTCATAGTGACAGTCCGATTGGCACAGTCTAATAAGCCTTGGTGCTTACTGAGCCAATCCATCCCTAAGATCACATCCAAGCCTTGCGATCTTAGGATGATAAGGTCTGCTAAAAAGTCTACGCTGTTAATGGTAATACTGACTCCCTTACAGCCTATCTTGGCTCTCATCTCTGCTCCGGGGGTTTGTACCACCATGGGGTTATTCAGGGGTGTAGGGGTCATGCCACTTTTTAATGCAAATCTTTGAGTGACAAATGAATGCGTGGCTCCAGAATCAAACAAGACAGTTGCAGGTGCTGAGTTGACAAGGAACGTACCCAGCACGACGTCCGGGTCTTCCTGGGCTTCTTTAGCAGTGACGTGATTCACACGCCCCTTCCCATGGTTAGGCGGGTTGCGAGGAGTTGGGTTCCTTGGTGGCATCCCGCGGCCTTGTCCTGGGTTCTGCGCATTGGGGCGCGGGGCATCAGGCTTCTTGTTGGGGCACACCCTTGAGATGTGTCCTGACTGACCACATCCAAAGCAAGTGACTTGGTTTAGATTGATGATCTTGTTGCCACCACTGTTATTGGGGTTGAATGCTGGCCTTGGGTTGGCATACTGCTGAGGCTGATAGTTGGTGCGAGGTGCAGGAGCTCTTGGTTGCTGATAGGTTGGCTTGACCAGGGCTGACTGCCACGGGCGAGGCTTCTGGTTGCTGGAACTTCCCTTGCTGACCATCTTGCGCTTGCGAGTGTCTTCCAGAGAACGCCGCTTGTCTTCAAGCATGAGTGCTTTGTTCACCAGGTCATGGAAGGTTGGGCAGTCGCACACGACAAGCGAGTACTGCAGAGTCTGATTGAGGCCTTCCATGAAGCGCTCCCTTTTTGCAGCATCAGTGCTGACATCTTCAGGGGCATACCTTGACAGAACACTGAACTTCTGCATGTACTCCTTGACAGTGCCACTTCCTTGCTTCAGGCTCGGAACTCACGCTTTTTGATAGCCATGATTCCGGATGGAATGTGGGCTTTGCGGAATTCTGCCTTGAAGTTGTCCCAAGTGATGTCTTGTCCAGCATGCATGACCTTGAATCCACCCCACCAAGCTCTAGCAGTCCCCCCGAGGCAGTGGGCTGCATAAGCCACCTTCTCGCGGTCTTCGGTGCATCAGACTAGTTCCAGCAAGTCCTCAATGGTGCGGACCCAGTCGTCTGCATCCAGGGGTTCAGCGGTCTCGATGAAAGTTGGCGGTGCATGCTTCTTGAACTCTGCCAACATGGAACGTCCATTGCCATTCCCCGCCGGCTGGCAGTTGTTGGTGACAGCTTGAGCAATCAACTGAAGGGCTGCGGTGTTGGCTTGGCGTTCCTCTCAGAAAGCTTGGAGAAGTTGAGCCATGTCCATGTTCGGAGGGGGTGGTGGTGGTGAAGCTTGGTCGTTGGTTTGGTCGTGGCCGGCCTTTAACTGAGCGGATGCTCCTGCTTCAGGCTGCTGGGTAGAGGTACCAGTATGAGTTACAACAGGCATCTCGTTGGAGCGGTAAAAGGTCTCATGACTTGGAAGAGGGAAAGCAATATAGATGGGTGCCTAGTAAGGGGGTGGGTGTGACACTAATCAAATCATGCAAGGGCCGAAAGGGGCAAACACATTCATTAAAATCCAAATGGGTGATGCAGTCGTTTACATATTCCCGAAGGAAGAATACGACATGCATCCAAACACAACAAAAGAAAACACTAGATGGTTTCATATGAACCATACAAGGACTCGACTGCGCATAGGGGTTACACGACCTATCCTACCGTAGAGGTTACGAACTGGCATATTCGAGTAGCGAATAATGCCTAAGCGATGGAATGCTCGGTCGCGTATTCTGGCTCTTCGGGGTCTTCCTCCTTGTCTTCATCTGTCTGGGCCCCCTTGTCACTTGAGGGTGTGGGGGAGTGGAGGAGTTGGATACGACGGTGCTTCGTCGGTGGTGCAGGGAAAAGCTTGCGATATTCCCTTGCCATCATGCGGCGTCACCGAGGTGGTTCTTCATCCTTGGAAGATACATCTCCGGAGGGCCTTCCGCCTCGGTATGCGATAGCGGACTGTCCTCGAGGTGCTCCTTCCTTCTTGATCCTATCTGTCTTCTCTTGTGCTCGACGAAGAAGTGCCTTGGTCTTGTGAAGTTCTTCTCGGAGCTTCGCTGATTCCGAGGCCAAATCTTGTGCCAAGCTGTCGGCACATAGACTAAAGTAGGTCTGGAATCGAAGCGGGAGTCCTTCCTTCAGTGGAGGGGCTAGTGCGCTGCTCTCATCTTCACCTTCCTTCCGGTAAGGCAAGAAGCGAGTTGTCATCTTGGCTGCCATCTCCAGAAGAAGCTCGCGGAGACGGGTTAGTTCCTTGAGTGCAGCAGCCTTGACAGCGAGAGGTAGTGTTGCCATCTGGGGTCCCTCGAAGAACCAACTTGTGGGAGGATCGTTTGCCTTCACGATCACTTCCACATGGTACTCCACCTCAGTGTCGCTAACCCAATGCTCAAGGTAGGTGAGGATGGGTGCTCGGTGGAACTGGCTCTCCTGGAGGCTATCCTTGAGAAGCAAGGGAAACCCAGTGGTCAGGTGCTCTTCAGGTACAGCGGCCATCTACAAAGGTGGAATAGGAGAGGTTAATAAGCTGATGATATCTTAGGTTGGTAAGGTTTTGAAAAGAAGAGAGATTCAGAAGGTTTTTGGAAAAGGGGTCTCAGCTAACTAACGCCCATGCTAACTAAGGCTTCCTACAGTCAGGATGGCTCAGATACCAGCTCTGTGGGGACCCCGACTGAAGAGTCGAGATCACCGAATGCACGTGTACAGTGATCCCAGAGATCAATGCTCATTGAACACACATAAGCTGAATAACAAGAGTCTTACAACCATACATACCGTCTTACACAAATTATGGCCATTATGGCCAAGTCTTACATAGATAAAGCCTCACGGGCTGAATAGCAAATAACTCAAATAGCGGAAGTCTTCGATGATAAGTAGAACCCATGCCATCTGCCTTAACCCTACAGGCATTCTGACTGGGATAGCGTCCTAGTTCGCATGTTCGTCTCCATAGAACTCTTCTTCATATTCCTGTTCCTCCATGCCTGGCCAATTAAATAACCAGTGGCAAGCCAATGAGTACTTTGAATGTACTCGCAAGCAACCCATGATTTGGTTCAAGTAACAATGCAATTGAACAACAATAGCAATCTAGCATCAAGCTAGAATAAATATTCTACCATCAAGTATATGCATCACTGACTTCACGTAACCTCGAGAACAGGTTACCGATATCAACATGAATAGAATTCAATTCACGAGTCAAGTCACCACTTTGACTCATCACACACACATACTTTCACCGATGTATTAAAATTCTGGACATAGTTTAAGTAGCACCACCCAACTTTCCATGACCGTGGACACGGCTATTCGAATAGTTTTACACTCTGCAGAGGTTGCGCACTTTACCCACAAGATCCGGGAAGCTTTCGTGTCACCCACGATCCCGCAGTACCTCAAGTACTCGGGGGAAGCACCCGGTCATTATCTTTCCTTAGACGACACTAACATAGAGTCCACTCGTTGGTGCACAGCCCTCGAGTACAAACAATAGATCATGGGACTTGCCCTATTTTCAATGTCACGCGTACACGAAGGGACCAACGGTGTGTCCGGTGCCCTGTGAAAACAGTCATGGTAGTCTATCCAAGCACGAGCCCATCCCGGGAGAGACCTCAAGTCTTCCTGTCACTAGTAATGCGGGCACCATGCTAGTATCGGCCTAAGTATCAATAACGCCCCGTTCCATAAGGGGTAGAGTGGTTTCACATATTTGGTTGGGACGGTAGTCACACATAAATCTAATCCATCATTTCACCCATGCACAAGATCTTTACCGGCACATCACTTCTTCCTCAAGTGATGACCTAACTCGATATCACCCTCGGGCATTAGGGGCACCCGATGGGGTTCATGAAAAGAATGCAACCTCGAAGGTTTCATGGCACACATGCATCACTAATCATCACTACTAACCATTTGCATTGCATCTATCACATAGCAAGATCAAGAGTAAAGCATGCATCATATGGTGGTTTTAAACTAGGTTACCACCGTAACTCTTATCATCATGCATTCGGGAACAAACGGGTTCCGAAGAACACAAGTGTATCATGGTCAAAGGGCTGCTTGCCTGGATTGGCTTGGTCTTCAAAGTCTTCAAATCTTTCCCGACCTTCTTCTTCAGCAACCTCGTCAAATACGGTATCTAATCGTCGCAAAATAACAACGGGAAAATAAGATCACAATAAAAACAGAAAAATCAAAGTGCTCAGAAAAATGTCAACTTATTTTTGTTAAATACTAGAGGGAAAACTAAGATGGCAAAAATTCTTAGTTTGAGTTTTGGAGTGGCAGAATGGAGTCTAAGAATATTTGAACAGAAGTTTTATTGTTCAAATATGACTTTAAATTTGAACAGAACAGAAAAGGTTCATGGATATGTGTGAAAGTGACACCATTAAATAGGTTGGATTTTTACAAGTTTTTAGGAGTTGGAATTAATTCATTTGGAAAAATATTTATTTCTGTGAAATTATTTGAAATAACCACAGAAAAGAATAAAGGAAAAAGGCTCTGTGCCACTGGGCCAGAACGGCCATAGTGCACGGCCCAGGGCTAATAGCCCACCACACGGGTGCCAGCGCGCGCGCGCCAGGTTTTTAAACCTGACGGGCGGGGCCCGGCGGTCAGTGACAGAGAGGGGAGCGAGAGGGAGGTGAGGATGACAGGTGGGGCCCGCCTGTCATCTTCAACCTTGTGGCCAGGTAGACGGCGAGCTCACCGGCGGTGATTCCGGGCACGGCGGGGCAAGCTACGGGCAGGAATGGACCCAGCAGAGAGTCGCCGTTCCGGTGGTGGTGGTGCGGCTTGCCGGAGGGGCCTGGTTCGCCTGTACCACGAGATCACCGGTTGCCCGACGCGGCGGAGCTCCGGTCGATCCCGAGCACAGAGGCTCTCTAAGGGCCAATGGGTGGTGCTGGTGTGCTTCTGGGGGTACGGGGAGGAGATGGGTGCTGTTGGAGAGGCCCGGGGCATGCTTATATAGCCGGGCCCCGATCCACCGTGGACTCGTGCGCCGGCGAGGTTACGGGCGAGGCCAGAGGCCGTGCATGCGCTTGTGTTTGAGTCGGGGAGGTTCGTGGATGAGGTCCACGCCTATGAGAGGGAAGAGGGGGAGCGGGGAAGCGTCCAGAGAGCGCGCGCGTGTGAGGCCAGAGGTTGGAGCTCGCGGGCGGCCAGCGCACGTGCGAGGGCGGACACTGGAGGGAGAAGGAGGAGGGGGACAGTGCCGGGGGGAGTCGCGGACGTCGAGGCGCATCGATTGGCGCGAGGGGGAGCATGAGGTGGTCGGGGGCGAGGGATTGGGCGAGGCTACATTGCGGGTGTGCACTGTAGCGCGCTCTGGAGCGTGCTTATGGCATGCCACGGCATGCCGTTGGCTTACTGGTCGTGTCCGCCGTGTCTGGGGGGTCCAGCACGAAGTAAATAAACTAGCTGTGGCCTTGGATGCTCTGGGTGATCAGTGAGGGAGGAGTGAAGCTGGTAAATGGGTGGAATTTGGCTGTCCATAAAGGTAACTTAGGGTTTTCACCCCTCAAACATGGAGCTGTGGACATGGGGAAGTTACTGTGGGTAGAATGTAACTAGGTGAAGCTGTGGTAGAAAGTTGAGGCAAAAGTAAATAGTAAAAGAGGCCAAGATGATGGTTTTGGTAAAATGGCAGAAGGTGTTTGATCAAGTTTTGGACAAGCAAATGATCTCCACTAGCCATGGCACTTAACAGGATGGAATGTCATATGGAAATAAGGTGTTTCACCAAATTTGGGCTTGTTTGAAGAAACTAGCCAATGTAACTTTGGTGAACCCTAGAAATCAACAGAAATGGCTTCATCATGATTAAGTCAAGCTAATCATCTCCCCTTGATGCACCACTTGGTGTAATTTCATTATTTGGGGTATTGATCATGCCCACAAAGTTTGAAGCTCCAGGTAAGAAGTTGGTAATGTAAAGTTGTTCAAATTTGAATTTGAACAGAAATGGTTTTGGGGTATTCTGATCAAGTTACCCTATTCCAAAGCTTGTGCCATTTGGTCTAGATGCCTTATTAGGCCTTTATAGCATGTGCACCTAGTTTGAGAGCATTTGGATAAGTTTGGCAATGTAAAGTTGCTCAAACTTCAGATATGGACATAATGGTTTTGAAGGGTTTTGAGGATGTTTTCTTGCTTCACATGGCATGGGGCTTGGCAAGATCATCAAATATGTCCTATATGACATGATAGAATTTCCCTGGAATTTTTGGAGAATATTTCCTTTGTAAATATTTCAAAAGCTTGAAATGTCCATAAAGGGTTTCTGAGGGATTAGCCCATTATTTTGAACATGACCACGTGTTGAAACTCTTATATATGGACAATATATGTCCTATGAGTCTCCCTGAATTTTGGCAAATATTTTTGAAATACTTAAATATTTTTTCCCTATTAAAGACCATTTTCGGCCTTAAGAAAAAGCTTTTAATTAAAATAGGAAAATAACTTTTAAAATTATACTTTTGTGGTTTCTGGGAATCCTATGGCTACTAGGTCTCAAATATACTTTTTGAAATAATTTTCTCACCCTAAATCAAGCACTTGCAGTGCAAACCTCAATTCAGGGGTTTTTGGAATACTAATTTTTGAAAATACACTTTGGCCAAATTAATTTTATAAGAAAATACTATACTGCTATAAACACTTGGTATGGTCATTGGGTAGAAGTTTTGGGTATGGAGATGAATTCTACAAGAGGTAATAGTTGACTTTAATGAGCACATGAAAAACATAGGAAGAAAAACTCAATTCCAAATAAAAGCCAAATGATGCCAAAAAATTTTGCTGGTCCAAATTTTCATGCTTCATTGATGCAAATGACATGTTCCAAAATGCAGGGTGTGACACCTCGAGTACTTGCCTACGATGAAGTAGAGCAAGAGCAAATGCGGCATGACGATGCCACGCACCTCGAGGAAGATCATCTCTAGGCTACTGTGTGTGCTGCACGCTACCAGCAAGCCTTGCGCCGCTATCATAGCCGCAAGGTTCATGCCCGGAGCCTTGATGAAGGCGACCTTGTCCTTAGGCGTGTTCAATCTACCAAGGGTTCCAACAAGTTGACACCAAAGTGGGAAGGCCCTTATCGGGTAGCACGGGTCACCAGACCTGGCGCACTCCGTCTAGAGACCGAAGATGACACTCGCGTACAAGACTCATAGAACATTGAGCATCTTCGTTAGTTCTACCCATAAGCGCAGCTGCTGGACTTATTTCCCGGCAACCACCTTTTGTACAAGCTTTGCTAGCGAAGCATGTAACCCTTTGTACAAAGCCATGCACAGATCCTGTGCACAAATAATAAAACGAAGCACTATCGTAAAACTTGCATGCATGTTTTTCTTGAGCATGACATTATTGTGATTACAATAAATCCCTAGATAAAATAACTAATTTGCTATAAAAGGCCATGTGAAGTTATTTCTCTTCCATCCTTCTCTTTGGTGGTAACAGAAGAGTTCCTCAGCAGGTGAGCTCCCTGGTAAGAAGGATGAGAACGAGCCCGCGCATCTGTCCTCAGAAATCCTTCCTTATTGGAGACCATAAGGATGGCAGCAAATGATATGTTCTTCCCAACACTCCACATTGAACTCACGTATTAAGAACTTGTACCTAGGAAAACCTTGTCACTCTTGCCTTTCGTACTCCCATTCTTGTTTTTGAGTCCACTCTGCAAGAATGGTCGTAGCCACGATTGGGGAGGTTGACAAGAGGCTTGCTTTTATATACGCTCCTGGCCCCTTTTTTGTTGAGCTCATCAAACGAGGTCCAGTAGTAGCCATCATGAAAGTCGACAAGATGCCTTACCGAAAAACTTTGGTTTACTTGGGAGTATTGAAGGTTTTCCCTTCAGCGTGACTCTGCATGCACGAAAGCCCGAGAAACATTTTTTTTCATTAATACATAGATAAACAAGTACAAATCATACGAAGTACAAACATAGGCGAGGGATTACATTATGTTAACTAAAATTTGGCAAGTGCTTACATCTTTTGATTGGAAAAAAGATAAGTGCCCTGTCATGCCTTTCTTGTCCCTTCCCTCCTAGAGATCGGCCCAAGAACAAAAGAGGACAAAAGGAGCACCTTAGCAGAAGCCCAGACTGACCCCGTCAGGGCCCGCAAGACGCAGCCTGACAAGATCGGGAGGGCACCTCCCTGGCAAGGAAGAAGAGGCTGAAGGTGGAGGAAGCGCTAAGGCAATGCCTTGGCCTCCACTACCAGGGCCAGGGGAGCATAGCTCGACGAAGACACCGGCAGGGAAGACGAAGCAGGAGTCCATAAGGTTGTCGGGTCCAGCTGGAGGTAGTGGTTCGCTCTGCTGCGGTCCAACTATAGATGGTGGTGATGCCGATGCCTTCCTGACGTTAATGGTGCGGACGATGCTCAGTTGGAGTCTGAGTCATCGCCTTCAACCTAGACATGTGGGAGCTCACAGTCGTCGCCTTCGTTAAATCTGTCCTCCTCGTCGCTTCGCTCGAAGAGGAGCTTTCACCATCCCTCGATCTCTCGACACAGTAGCCGAGGTGAACTCTAGGCGCCCCGAAGAACTTCATAGAGAGCATGGTCATCTCCACCAGCTTGAAGAGAAGGAGATTCCTCACCCCTAAGCAGTGTGCGCGGACGAAGGTCTTCCACCCATGCGTAAGATACAGAGTACCATGGGTGGAAAACTCTGCCGAAACCCATGATGGACCGCTGCTGCAATCCCTCGTGCGCAGCCACAGGCCGTGCAGGCGATCCTCCTCCACCCCCTTGAGAAGGGACCGGGAGCCACAAATGGCTACGATGCCGCAGCTCCACTATGAACTCCAGCGCGGTGTCGCCCGTGTGGCCTTCTATCAAGTCTGGAGCGGTGGGCGAGGCAGTCGCAGATGCACCGCTGCGGCCGCCCCTTGCATGATCGCCACGCCACCCACACCCCTGTCCAAGACCTCTTCCACTGGTGCTCGGTCCAGAGTCATCGACCTGAGCTGGGGGCTGGACGCAGCTACGAGAAGAAGATCCCGCGGCGGCAGATGCATGTGCTTGGCCCTTTCCCCTGACCATTGGAGGGGAGGGGGAGGTCCGAGGATCAGAAGAAGAAGAAGAAGAAGAAGAAGAAGAAGAAGAAGAAGAAGAAGAAGAAGAAGAAGAAGAAGAAGAAGAAGAAGAAGAAGAAGAAGAAGAAGAAGAAGAAGAAGAAGAAGAAGAAGAAGAAGAAGCTAAGTCTGGAAGATTTGAGCGGAGAAAGGGATGAATGAGCATCGATCACCATAGCCCCCTATTTATAGGGAGAACGCGGAGGACCGACTCTTCCTTGACCTAAGACCACCACCGAGGTTCTACCAGTCCTGCGGCCCAAGGTCACGGGCGGGCGTCCGCCTCTCCAACCGCACCGTTGCTCCAATCGACGATGCTGCAGTTCTTCCATGCCCATGTTTCTGTGCCCCGCGCTCTCGCCACCAACTCCCCACAATGCATGCAGCACGGTGGCGGAAACGACAGAGGTAGTGGGTAACCTTAAAAGGTAAAACAACATTTTCCCATCTTTTTGCGCGAACGCCTTCATGGGGGTACCGTAAACAGGTTAGAAACTCTTTCTGTCCTACGATCCGAACGGCACGCGATGCCTAAAGGGTCCTGAAGGTACCATGAAGGACTTGAGGCTTAGCCGTACCTAGGTTAATGAAGAAGCAAAGAACATCTCAGAAGACACAGCACCTCCCCCGTAAGGTTGACACGAGCGCATGTGCACTTGTTGTGCCTACCTCAACGATGCCCGGCGGAACGTGTGAGCCAGGCTCGGGGGCTACTATCGCTACAATGAACAACCAGGTTCACTACCCAGACTTGTGCACAGGCGCACGATGAACCACACTCCTAGCAGCAAGGCTCAATGGAAGACAAGCCAGAGAAAGTTCTCTTCGTGAGATCAAGGAGCGCATCAAGAAGACTAAGCCAACATACAAAGAGGTGTCCTTTGCTGGCCAGGCCAGGCCGACAAGGTCGATATGATAGCTAGGGGCGAGGCTAAGCCACACCAAACGCATCTCTAGAGCTATCGGGGACCAAAGCAAGCACCTCTCCGAGAAGGCCCGACAAGCCCTGTCCCGACAGGCATGAGCCAGTTGCCACCGCTCCGCTGCACCAAGACGAGAGCCACTTATCGGTGCAGTGTCGAGCCCTCATGCGACTAGGTGGCTCTTGCCATGCACGTGGCTGCTTGCTGGAAGGATGATTACCCTCATTTGACACCCATCCCAAAGGTATGTCATGCTAATAAGAAGTAGTTAGCTAAGCGTTGGAATGAGCTTGCCGGAGATGCCTCTCCGTGCGCCACCTAGGATAGCATTTATGGCATTTTGTCCTAAGTGCCAGAGTTAGCTATGGTAGCACTGTTAGCTATCTAATCACATGATAATGTCTGTTTTGCCACTTTGGTTGCCCCTTGAGCTATAAAAGGAGGCCCAAGGCAACCTAGACAAGGATTCAGACTTTCGACCACCTCACACTTGTACGCGCGTAGCTTCTCTCGCCGAGGCAACCCTGTCGGGCTTGAGTGCTCCGTGTCTTTGTGTTCCTCCATCCAATCCACTAAAGTAGGAGTAGGGTATTACGCTTCTCAGCTGCCCAAACCTGGGAAAAACTAGAGTCCCCTCGCCGCGTTGCCTCGCCATTTCCGCTCTTTGTGCAATGCGACCTTCCCTTGTCGAACTACAAATGGGTCCGTGGCCCCATAGGTGATCCTGTCCATACACCACAACACCTTGTGAAGAAAAATCATCTTCATGGCATTCGTGATGTGAAATTCTACCAGGATCGTCTCTATCATCACCACAACAAGACCTATGGAAAACTTTCATATGGATTTATTCGGGCCTTAGAATTATGCCAGCTTCAGTGGCAGTAATTATGGTCTAGTTATTGTTGATGATTTCTCTCGCTATACTTGGGTATTCTTTCTCGAAGACAAGACATGCACGTAAGACCTCTTCAAAAGATTCGCCAAGAAAGATCAAAATGAATATGATGTGTGCATTAAGCACGTCAGAAGCGACAATGGCACTGAGTCAAAAAATACTCATATTGAGGACATTCTCGATGAAAATGGTATTACTCATGAGTTCTCTGCCGCATACACTGCCCAGTAGAATGGAGTTGTTGAGCGAAAGAATAGAACTCTTATCAAAATGGTGAGAACAATGCTCAATGAGTATCAAACTCCCATTCGCTTCTGGGCTGATGCTATTAACACTGGTTGCCATGTTGTAAATCATGTTTATCTTCAAAAGTTCCCTAAGAAAATTTCATATGAGCTTATCACTGGCAAGAAACCAAATGTTTCTTATTTACAAATTTTGGTGTACCTCGCTATATTTGTGACATGAATCACAACTCTAAGTTTGCATCTAAAGCACATGAAGGCTTTCTTCTCCATTATGGCTCGAACGCATGTCTATAACTCTCATCACGGGAAAGTTACCGAAATAGTAAATGTGTGGTTTGATGAATCTAACAGCTCTCAAAAGGAGCACCTGGCAAATGTGATAGATGAACCAATGATTTCAGATGCTATTCAGCAAATGGCTATTGGTGACGTCAGGCTAGTTGAAGGAAATGTTCCTGACTCCTCTTATGATGATGCTCCCTGTAGGATCGAAAGTATGTCAAGAAGGGGGGTGATTAGACTACTTGACCAAATAAAAATCTAGCATTTTCCCAATTTTAGTTCTTGGCATATTTTAGCAACTTAGCACAAGTCAAGCAATCAACCTACAAATGCAATTCTAAGAGTATAGCAGCGGAATGTAAAACAATTGCATATGAAGGTAAAGGGAGGAGTTTGGAGGGAGCAAACGCAAGTGTAGACACGGATGTTTTTGTCTTGGTTCCGATAGGTGGTGCTATCGTACATCCAAGTTGATGGAGACTTCAACCCACGAAGGGTAACAGTTGCGCGAGTCCACGGAGGGCTCCACCCACGAAGGGTCCACGAAGAAGCAACCTTGTCTATCCCACCATGGCCATCACCCACGAAGGACTTGCCTCACTAGGGTAGATCTTCACGAAGTAGGCAATCTCCTTGCCGGTACAAACTCCTTGGTTCAACTCCACAATCTTGTCGGAGGCTCCCAAGTGACACCTAACCAATCTAGGAGACACCACTCTCCAAAAGGTAATAGACGGTGTGTTGATGATGAACTCCTTGCTCAAATGCTTTAAATGATAGTCTCCCCAACACTCAAGCAGCTTCTCACAGATTTGGATATGGTGGAAGAATGATTTGAGTGGAAAGCAACTTGGGAAGGCTAGAGGACAAGATTCATATGGTAGGAATGGAATATCTTGATCTCAACACGTGAGTAGGTTGTTCTCTTCTTAGAACATGTATGATGGAAGTGTAGGTATGTTCTGATGGCTCTCTCCACGAATGAAGAGTGGGTGGAGGGGTATATATAGCATCCACACAAAATATAACCGTTACACACAATTTAGCAAACTCGGTGGGACCGATTCAGAGAACTCGGTCAGACCAATTTAGTTCATAATGTGACCATTAGGCACTTCCGTGGGACCGATATGATCAACTCAGTGGGACCAATTTCATTAGGGTTAGGGCATAACGTAATCTCCATGTGTCCGATTACACAAACTCAGTGGGACCGATTTTGGTAATAAGCACACCAGAGAGTTGGTCAGGCAAATTTGATGGGACCCATTCGCTCGTTTCGGTGGGACCAAAACGTTACAAAGAGGAAACAAAGAGTTTGCATTGAGAACTCGGTGGGACCGATCGCTCATCTCGGTGAGACCAAAATGTTATGAAGGGAAACAAAGAGTTTGCAATCCCATCTCGGAGAGACAGAGATCCCTTTCGGTGAGACCGAAATGATTAGGGTTTAGTGGCAGTGGCTATGTCAAATGAACTCGGCGGCACCGGATAGAACTTTTCGGTGGGGCCGAGTTTGACTTTTGGTTTGGGATATATGTGGATGTGAGAAAGTGGTTGAGGGTTGTGGAGCAAATCACTAAGCATTTTGAGTAAGAAACCTTAAGCAACACCCCATCCCCTTTTAATATTATTGGCTTTCCTATGGACTCAATGTGATCTTGGATCACTAAAATGGAAAATGTAGAGTCTTGAGCTTGATCCAATCCTTTGACCTTAGCATTTTGAGGGGTCCACATTCATAGTCCATGCCATGCCAATCATTGAACTTTCCTGAAATATTTAGCTTGTAATAGCATTAGTTCAATGAACTATATGTTGTTAGGAATTACCAATACCACCCAGGGATAGTTGCACTTTCACTATTGTTCAAAGAAGAACTCGTCAAGCAACTATCAGAGAAAATGCCACCCGGACACAAATGGCACTCGGAATCCAAATGCCGAGCTAAATGGAAATCTGGATGAAAATGACAATGGCAATGCCAATCTAGGTGCTGATACTAAGGAAAATGATCATCACTACTAGAAAAGGGCTATAGATGGGATTGACACTAATGGCGCACCAGACAAGCGGTGCGCCATTAGTATATACTAATGGTGCACCACCTTCTGATACGCCATTAGAGTTGAAACTACTAATGGCGCACCTGGCCCAGGGTGCGCCATTAGTATAAAAAAAAATTTGAACTAGTGCGCCTCTCAAAACATACTAATGGCGCATCCAGACACAGTGCGCCATTACTAGTTGTAACTAGTAATGGCGCACCTGTCGGAAAGTGCGCCACTAATGTTGTTTTTTTTATTATAGTTTTTATTCTTTTTTTTGCAAAACTACTAATGGTGCACTGTTCCACAATGCGCCATTACTAGTTTAAACTAATAATGGCGCACTGTGGAACAGTGCGCCATTAGTATGTTTTTTTTTGCAAAACTACTAATGGCGCACCACCAGAAGGTGCGCCATTAGTAACCTGGATTACTAATGGCGCATTTAGAGTTGGTGCGCCATTAGTAAGTGGGCACCAACAAGATATTTTGGACAGCCTCTCCTACCCACACTCACTTTCTCCCCACTTCATTCTCTCCACCTCCTCCTTGTCTCGGGTGCCTCCTCTTTTTCACCTCATTTCCACCATAGATTCATTCAAATTAAGTGGTTAAATTACCTTGTTTTGATAGGTAAGTAAGGGGGGAAGCTATATTTATGTTGTTCTCCCTACAACAATGTGCACATGCACTTTTTATGGCCTAGCTAGATCTATGTATGTTCGTGGTGTTGCATATGTTTGTGGTGTTGCATATGTGTTTGTGTTTGGAGGTGTACTGGTATTTGAAATGCGATAGTTGCCAATATTTTCCCGGAATGTTGATTCATTTCCATTTCGGTGAGAATTTTGGCATTAAGCATTCTTTTTGGTCTTATTTTTAGGGAAATTCATGCCAAATTTTTTCTTGGTGCTAAAATATCGTTTTGCTCTACCCCGCAGGCGACCATGGTCCGCACGATGACTGTAGGCATCGTGAATAGGTTTTTGAGGTTCGCGAAGGCTGAGATGCTTCAAAAGAACGAGACAGAGATAAGATGTCCGTGTCGAAGATGCAAGCTGAAGAGCCTTATTGCGGACCCGGATTCCGGGCAGGTGCGGGACCACCTGCTCTTGCGTAGTTTCATGGATGGCTATCGGTGGCAAGGTGATGAAGATGACTATGAAGTCGTCCATGGGGGCCGGGCAAGAAATGTGGAAGGGCAGCAAGACAACCACCGCGGCTCGGGCGGCGAGAAGATGAAGAATCCCCAGGAGATGATCACGACGGTGATGCTGTACACAGTCATCATGTAGAAGATGCAGGACATGATGATGAGGAAGATGCCAGAGCAGACGATGGGCATGATCATGAAGATGATGATGCCGGCAGAGCAGACGACGCTGGACCATCGATGGGCTGGGTGCAGGACCATCATATTCAAGAGCTGCTTCTCAAGCAGACGGATAACGCAAGAGCTGCCGCCCGAGCGAAAGCCAAGATGGATCAACTTGATTTAGACGCGGTTACTCCATTGTATGAAGGATGCAGGCCCGAGGATACCCGCCTGAAAGTAACGCTCATGGCTCTGGAGATGAAGGTAAGACACAAAATGACCGACGCATGCTTCGACGAGAACATGTCATTCTGGCACGAACGTCTTCCCAAGGGGAACAAGTGCCCGACCAGTTTCGAGGAGGCGAAGAAAATCGTGTGTCCTCTAGATTTACTGCACGTGAAATACCATGTGTGCATGAACAATTGCATCATTTATCGGGACGAGCACGCAGAGTCTACCATATGTCCGGTGTGCGGCGTCACTCGATACAAGAAGAGGAAGAAAGCTCCTCGAAAAGTGGTGTGGTACTTTCCGATCACTCCTCGTCTGCAGCGGTATTTCGCGGACCCTAAGGTAGCAAAGCTCCTGCGTTTGCACGCAGATAGGGAGCAGAAGAAGCGAGAAGATGATGCAAATGATCCGGAGATAGATAAAAAAGACAAGATGTTGAGTCACCCTAAGGATGCGAGCCAGTGGCAAGCGTTGAACTTCGAAGACCTAGAATTTGGGAACGATCCAAGGAACATCATGCCGGGCGCGAGCACCGATGGAGTCAATCCGTTTGGCAGCCAGAGAAGCACACATAGCACTTGGCCCGTGTTTGTGTGGATGTACAACCTTCCCCCCTGGTTGTGCATGAAGAGGAAGTACATTCACATGAGTCTGCTAATTGAAGGACCGAAACAACCAGGGAATGACATGAATCTGTATCTGGGGCTGCTGAAAGAGGAGCTTGACATGCTGTGGAAAACACCAGCCAATACGTGGGACGCCGTAGAGAAAGAATATTTCCCTATGAGAGTCGCGCTGCTCACGACAGTGCACGACTATCTCGGTTACGGATATGTCGCGGGGCAGGTGGTCCATGGATTTTCTGGATGCGTCAAGTGCATGGATGACACAACGTATCGCCAGCTAGATAGAGATCCCAGGTCTTCGAAAACCGTGTTCATGGGACATCGAAGGTGGCTTCACGACGATGACCTGTGGAGAAAACACAAGGATCTGTTCGATGGTGAAACCGAACCCCGAGGACGCCCGCGTACGAGGAGCGGCGAGGAAATAGATGAGCTGCTGAAAAATTGGAAAGATTGCCCACTGCCGGGAAAGAAGCAAAAGGCGCCAGAGCCGGGAAAGAAGCGAAAGGCGCCAGAGCCGCTGCTGAAGGTATGGAAAACGAGGTCTGTTTTCTGGGACTTGCCGTACTGGAAGATCCACCATGTGCCTCACAGCCTTGATGTAATGCATATCACGAAGAACGTGTGCGAGAGTCTGCTTGGTACCCTGCTCAACATGCCAGAGAGGACCAAAGATGGGCTGAAAGCAAGGGCAGACTTGAAATCAATGGGCATCAGGCAGGAGCTTCACGCTATATATATGATGATGATGATGATGATGATGAGGCGAAGCGGGACACGGAAAGTCATCGCAAAGGCAAAAAGGCCAAGCAGATCGGAAATGACTACCCTCCCGCGTGCTTCACTCTAAGTCAGGAGGAGATCGAGCAGTTTTTCACCTGCCTCGTAGGAGTAAAACTTCCTTACGGTTACGCGGGGAAGATAAGCAGATACCTAGACCCAGCGAAGTTGAAGTTCAGCGGGATGAAGTCTCGCGACTGTCACGTGCTGATGACGCAGATACTTCCAGTTGCAATCAGTGGGATCATGGATGCGCACGTCCGTGAAACCCTATTTGGCCTATGCAACTTTTTCGACGTCATCTCTCGGAAGTCCGTTGGCGTGAGGCAACTCATAAGGCTACAGGAAGAGATCGTGGTGATACTATGCGAGCTTGAGATGTACTTCCCGCCCGCATTCTTCGACGTTATGGTGCATCTGCTGGTCCATATCGTGGACGATATCATCCAACTCGGGCCGACGTTCCTGCACAGCATGATGTCGTTCGAAAAGGATGAATGGTGTCATCAAAGGATACGTTTCCAACATGTCACGTCTAGAGGGAAGCATAGCCAGGGGTTTCTGACCGAAGAGTGCATCTCCTACTGCACGAATTATCTAGGCATCGAGAACCCCGTTGGTCTGCCCGTTAACAGGCACCTCGGCAAGCTCGCTAGATGGGGTCACCGTGAGGGTCGCCGCAAAATGCATGTCGACTTCGAGGGTCGACTCGCCGACTTTGAAAGAGCAAACCTAGTCGTGCTACAACACATAGACGTGGTCGATCCTTGGGTGGTAGAGCACGAAACCTTTATTGAGAAGACGTACAATGACCGAGGCCAACAGAGGACGGACGGAGATATAATCAAAGAGCACAACTCATGTTTCACGCGTTGGTTCAAGCAGAAGCTTCTGTCGTACCCTTTACATGAGGATTCTTCCGCGGAAGAACAACTCATATTCGCCTTGTCACAGGGCGCCGAGCACAACCTGATGACCTATGAGGCGTACGATATCAACGGCTACACATTCTACACCGAGGCCAAGGACATGAAGAGCGATGGTTATCAGAACTCCGGGGTAACGATGGAATCCTATACCGGTAATGACAAGGACAGATACTACGGAAGGATCGAGGAGATCTGGGAGCTGAGCTACGCTGGAGAGAAGGTCCCGATGTTCCGTGTCAGATGGGCCATGAGCGTCCTAAAAGAAGACCGGTATTTCACCACCATGGTTAAACCCGAAGCCAAATCCAAGACCGCGGGCGCAAACGTCACCGCCAAAAATGAGCCATGGGTACTGGCTTCCCAAGTTGACCAATGCTTCTTCATTACCGACCCGTCAAAGCCCAGTCGTGTTGTCGTGAGGAGAGGCAAAAGGAAGATCATCGGAATGGATGGGGTAGCCAATGAGCAAGACTTCGACAAGTACAGTGACCCGAGGATCGAACATGACGACGATGATGAAGTAGCAGCATACACCACAAGAAGAAGCAGGACCACCCTACCTAAAGGACGTCCGTTCCACAGAAGAACTCCATTTGCGAAAAAGAAGGGCAAGAAGATTGTGAACAGATAGCTAGCTAAGATCGATTGTATTTAAATCTTAGCCTTCATTTCTCGATTGTATTTCATGGGCACTTTTTGAACTCTTGAATGTTTTTAAATATCATGGACACTCAATCTCGATCCCCCTCCATCTCGATCGCTATCCCACCTCGCCAGATCCGGTCCCCCTCGCCGCCGAGCACCCCCTGCTCCACCGGCCACCGCCGTCGACCCCCCGCACCCTCCCCTACTCAACCGCCGCCAACGACCCACCGCACCCTCCCCTGCTCCACCGGCCGCCGCCGCCGACCCATGAACTCATGATATTTTCAAATAATAAATTTGATGATGTTTTTCATATTCATAAATATATTCAAATAGCAAATTTGATGATATTTTTTAAAAAATTATTACTGTTTTATAAAAAAATATTACTGCTATGATTTAAACAAGTTTGAACATATTTAAACACAAATAAGTATCAAACAGCATTTTAAATGCATAAAAAAAATTGTGGAGCCTGGGAATCAAACCCAGGACCTCCTAGTGTGAGAACTGGGTGCTGACCAGTCCAGCTAGTTGAGGGGATTTTATGTGGAAGCGGTTTGGTGGAAGATAACCTGTTGGCTGGAACAGAAATCATAAAAAAATACTAATGGCGCACCAGGGGGAGGTGCGCCATTAGTATGGATGTACTTATGGCGCACCTGGGGGGTGCGCCATTAGTATTGATGCCCCATCCATATTTCGTCCCCGGCCCTATTCCCTCTCTCTCCCTCGCCCTCGCCCTCGATCCCCTTCCCCCTTCCTCTCCCGACGCCGCTGCCCCGACGCCGCCACCCCCGCGCCACCGCGCCCCCGACGCCGCTGCCCCCGCGCCCCCGACGCAACCTCCCCTGCTTACCCCGTCTACCCCCTCCCTACCCCCGAGCGTTGCCTCCTCCCCGAGCCCACCACCGGAGCCCTTCCCGAGGGGGTTCAAGCTGCCGCTGCCTCGCCCCCGTCTACCACGCGGGCGCCTCGGTCTACCTCACCGCCGCCCTGGTCCTCAAATTGCGGCTGCTCCGCTTCAACCTCGCCGCCGCCAGGTCCAGCACACCGTCACAGCCGGCCGGGAGAGGTAACCACTCCGCCTCCTCCTCCCCCCTTCCTTCCTCCCTCCTTCCCCTACCTCCCGGCGAGCCCCTGCTGCGTGACCTTGATTTCTGGCAAGGGATGAGGCCTGCCAATTTGTTCTAGGATTTGGAATCTCTAGTCTGTTTTGGTTTGAACCCATCTGCTATTAGTTTTGTTTGCAAATCTGCGCGACGTGTCTTGGAGTTGCGGGTGTGAATCTGTCCAAGGTCAAATCGAATTTTTAGCCCAATCCATCTAGGTTAAACCAAATTGGTATTTTTATTAGCCACCCTGTTTCCTGCTTTTTGTCTACAAACTCGAATCTAAGTTAGGCCTTTACATTAATGGGTAATTCCTCGTGGTAATACTGATGCATAAAACTTGGTTTGGTATCGAATTGGCAACCTATTTAAGTTGTTAGTTTATTTTGACATAGTCCTTGTAGAGCATTTTTTGTTTGCTCTGAACATGTCGGTTATGTCAGTTTTCATGTGAGAACCTTGCTGTGCTAGTTTATCGCAATGCTTGCTGTTGTCATAACCGTAGTCCGACCCATTTAGGTTGTATAACCTTAGCCCGACCCATTTATGTTGTATATCGAATTAATATTGCAACAGCAGCAACTTATCATTTGGAAGTAATAAAAACATGTTTCCTGGGTGCACTTGTTCAAACCTGGTGCTAATGTAGGCCTTACATCATTATGAACTATGCTCATGGTCTGCATATGTAGGTCTGCATGATAATGATGTATGCATGAAACTTATCTGGTACCATGGATAGCTCAGACTTTGCAACATTAAAAAGGGAAGTATGCTCTGTTTATCTGAGCGCAAGATAAAATTTGCCCCTGGTGAACTATGTTCTTAAGCACCAGCTTTTAATTTATGAGTAATGTTGATAATTACTGAAACTTGATATATTATATTTTTTTGCCCACTTAAGACTTGGATTAGATAGGAACTAGTGGATGTACTTTGCTGCATGATTTTTAAGCACAACATGATATTCTGCTACCCATGTTATCACCTTTTTATTTCAGTTCTGTTTACCTGCCAAGCATTAATACCTTCTGCACAATTTGTGAACTGCGTATTTTAAACTGTGTTGAACTACCATTTGTCATGACAGAAATTATTGCCATGACAAGGAGCCAACCTCATCTTGTCACGTACTTTGGAGTTCCTTGATTATTGTGACATTAATGAATGCGGTTGTTACTGTTTCAGACTGTGTTGAACTACATTCATATATGATCACGAATATGGGCCAACTGCACTTCATTGTCTTCTTTTTATTGTTTCCCTGCCACCTAATTGCCATTTGGTTTTGGTTTCCTGCTGTAGTAGCACTCATAGAATAGAAAGTAAAAGCATTAGTTTTGCATGTCAGCTGTAGGAATCATGAGGGTCTAGAATCAGAGTTCTTTCTTTAGTATCTTTGGCCTTTCCAGCTGATCAACTTCGTGCTCTATGTGTAGGTCTCTTGAAAGAATCATCAAATTTATTGTCTGGCTACTACGGTTTGGTGGATTTCCTCAACCTCTTCCACGGTTCTGGTGAGTCGATGGTCTCCTCCCTCTCTCTCCCTCTCTTGTTGTGCCCTGAGATTGGTTCGGCCATCGAGACATGGTTCTTGCATGGTTCTCAAGCTTGGTTCTCTGGTATTGCTCTTTAGTATATGCATGGGTAGATGTGTTTCTTGCAGCTTGCTCGCATGGTTTTTAAGTTGTTACATGAAGTTGCACCAGTTCAGTTTGTCCAGCAAGTTGATTAATTGTAGCAAATAATGTATGTTCTCTCAAATATCTGGAGATGTCCGCATAATGCTTTGTCTTGCTACAAAAACGGTCCTCTATAATTTCAATTCTGGTTTTTTATTGTTGTGCTACGAACAAGAGAAATTTCTAGCCGTCAGTTTCCAGTGCTAGTATTTAATTTTGCCTTGTCTGTTGCCAACTGTTTTAAGCACTGTTGGCACGGCATGAACTGGACTTCTTGTGCCAAAATTTGTGAACTGCGTATTTTTACATTGAGAAAGACTTGTAAAGATGATTATTTTGCTAGTTTGCTGGGTTTTGTCTCCGACCATCATGTCGTGATGATTTTGCAGGTACCCCGGGAGGCCCTTGAGTTTGCTGGAATGTCGATTAACTTCCGTTCCGGCAAATTCGGGTACTCCATATGTCCTATTTTAAGCAAAGGTCATGCTGAAATTTTCCGTGAATTTTAGCATGACTTTGCTAAAAATAGGACATATGGGGTACTTGTGACTAATCCATGGGTCGGGGTATCTTAGTAGTTAATTAAGTAGGATCAAGTGCCCCTTTATTCTAGCTGGATTAAACCATAGGCGGCAATAGAGCCAAGTGATTAGGCCGAACTTAGAATTCTCCTTCCCAGCTTAGCTTTTAGGATGCCTCGGTGTCGACCAACCATAAATTATAAAACCTTGGCTTTTAGGGTGCCTCGGTGTCGATAAAAACCGAAATGATGAAAGCTTAGGCTTTTAGGGTGCCTCGGCGTCAAAAAACCCTCAATGATAAAAACTTAGCTTTTAGGATGCCTCGGTGTCGACAAACCCTAAATGATGAGACCATGACCTTGACAATAACCAACTTTTTGACCATACTTTTTTCCTATTTAGAGAGAAACATGGCCAACAACGATGAGGCCGGGGGTTCGGGCGGCAAGGCATTCTGGGAGTTGTCCCAGGAGATGGAGGAACAACCTCACTTGTATGAGGACGCCGCCTTCCCCACCGATCCTGAGACCACTGATGGTACCGCCGAGGATGACCCCACTGATGGTGCCGCCGAGGATGCCACCACTGATGGTGCTGCCGAGGATGCCACCACTGATGATGGCGGCGCACGCACAGATGGCAGCCAACCGAAGAGGCAACGGAAGGACCGGCGCCCGACCGTGCTCCGCACCCTCAAGGAGGAAGTTACTGAAGTGGACTCCGACGGGAATCCAACGGCGCCCGAACGAATAGTCAAGGGGTAATCGCTTCAGCTCGGGTGCATTCTCCGGAGCACCGTCTCGATCAACACCGAGAACCTGAGGCATCCTGACCGAGGGAATTTGCGCAACCTCCTCTTCACAAAGCTGCACAAATGATACAAGTTCCCCGCTGAATTTGAAAACACAAGCCTCAAAGGGAATAAAGTGAGCAATGATGCCCTCACGAAGATGAGCAAGGCCCTGTCTACTTGGAAAAGCACGGTGAAGAGAATGATCGAGAAAGGTGAGAGTTATGGGAAGATCAAGGAGAAAAATCCTTCGATCACCGAAGATGACTACAACGACTTCAAGATCAATTGCTCGAGCACCGCAAACTTCGAATCAAGTCAGTGGGGGAAAGAAATGCAGGAGCTGAACTTAGGGGAACACACACTCGGTCCCGGCGGTTACAGAGTGGCGGAGCCTATATGGGACAAGGACGAGGCGGACCGTGCCGAGCAAGGCCTACCGCCCCTCTTCGATAAATACAGTGACAAGCAGACCAGGAACTTTGTCAGGGCCCGGTACAAGAAGGACCCGAAAAAAAGGAGCTTACCATGGATCCTAAGACCAGGGCGCTTGAGCTTGTTCTGGTAAGGAATACACCCCTGCGTAATTAGCTCCATATGGTTGCATTTTAATTAATGAAGCCAAATTTCTAAATGGTTCACATTCCTTCCGCAGGCGACTGAAAGCAGTAGCGCGGGGTCGACTAAGAGCAACCCTTGGGACACCACTCTAAATAGGGCGTTGAATGTAATGAAGAACAAGGATAAGCTCAGTAAGCCGACGTCAGCTGGTCGTGTGGCCGGCAAAGGCTTGTCGACAAAATGGTCATCATACTATAACGCTGGTGGGCGAAAGGAGAAAAAGACCAACTCGGAAAGCCAGGCGCGCGAGGTTCAAGAACTCAAGGCACAGGTGGCGCGGATTCTGGAGATTTTCCAAGAGCAACTGCAACAACAACTCGGAGCGACGATCACCGCCATTGTGCCTACCTTGATCGAGGGGTTGAGTGCGTGGATTGCGGGCGGCCAACAGGGGCCGCCCCCGATTCCTAGCTTCACGGCCAGCAACTCGCAGAACGCGATGGCGGGGCCATTGGTGTCTCCGGCGGAGGCGGCATTGGTGTCTCCGATGCCGGCACGGGAGCTTAATGCACCCAGGTGTACGCCGGCCGGCACCTCTGCAGCAAGCGGCCCCTCCGTCAACTGCACGCCCGCCGTTGGCGGTGCCTCGACATTAGCTGAGCTCGACGCCATCATCACGGTAACTAATTAAGCCTCTCTCGGTCGAGGACTTCATCTCCTTGTCTTTGACTGGGCATCCCTGATGCCCTACATGTTTTCGCTGGGCGCCGCCGACGTTCCGTGCACTCTCCTGCACTTCGTGAACAACGAGTTGGTCGATGTCGCCAAGGGCAAAATCGTTCAACCGGGCAACCCCTTGTTCCACGGTACCCAGATGCCACCCAACTTGTTTAGGGTTCAACTGGTTCGGGTGCTACCAGGCTGCGAGGAGTTGTTACCTCCGATTCGACCCGTCGGGGCCGACGATGATGACGTGATGACCCTCAGCGCCTGCCTGAGTTGGCCCCTGCTTTGGCCGAAGAGCCAGATTCGTTTGGGGGCAGGGGACACCACCCCAAAGACAACACCGCCAGTCGTGCCGGCGCCAAGTCGGCCCCATGGCAAGACCGCCGCAATGGTGCCGGACATCCCTATGCCACTGGATCCAAACATGCATATGGCACAGGATCAGAACGATGACGACAACGATACATTTGGCAATGTCGATCAGTACTTTGCCGATCATGGGTACGGTGGCGACTTCATGGGGCCTCCTACTCAAGAACCCAACCCAACAAAAGACGTGCGAGATCTAGCTGGTACCGCGGAGAAGCCAAGTTGCAACAGGCGTCGTCTGCCGTTCAGCTCTCAGGAGACGCCTCCAGCTGCCGACTTCACCGAGCCTCAGATAGGCGAGGTGCGAAATATTATCAGCCCCAACACACTCAAGAAGGCGGTCTGTGAGCAGAACTCGATCCCATTACAGGAGAAGAAGAAGGCACGCAAAAGAAAGACTAACAAGGGTGCGAGCCAGCCGGCACCGAGTATGATCCGTGCTCAGGACGGGCCACCTTCACCTGAGGATGTAATGAGGAGGGTGCATGTGGAGGGTAGGCCGATGCTACCGAGAAATATGCTCGATGCTGCAACCGGTGCTATGCGGAGTCTGCATGACAGTGTTCTTTCTTTGGAGAAGCGGCGTCTCAGAGAGAAGGATGTGGCATACCCGGTTTTCGCGGCCAAGGTGCCAGAGGGCAAGGGCTTTGTGGATAACTCCATCGGGGGTACGATCGTCCTGCGGTTTGATGACATCCACGCTATGTTGAACCTTCATCCGCTGCACTACACCTTCGTTCGGCTATTTTCGCCGAGTATGGAGATGCGGATCATTCGTGACAAGACCCCGGACATCCTGATAGTCGACCCATTCTACATGCGTGCCAAGATCTTGGGCAGCGCTGGGGACCAGCAAGTTGTGAGTTCTTACCTCGAAGGTGTCATTCTGGCAAACCGAGATAAGGATAACTTCCTCGTGCCTTACTTTCCCGAGTAAGTCCTCCCCTCAACCGCCCCGTAACATATGAATTCTTAGATTTCGATCGTTTTTCTTTTAACATTCCGTGTTTTCTGCAGTGACACACATTGCACGCTCATCCTCCTAAGCCCCAAATATTCCATGGCCACGTATTTCGACCCGGACCGTCAGTCGAACGTAGACTACACAAATGTCAAGAAGGTTCTTGATGATGTTTTCCCCGGCTATGCCAAATCTGGAGGCACCTTCACCGGGCCTATTCGTAAGTACGGCAAGCACGTGTTCTCCCACAATACGACGTTCTGCTGCGTCAAGCAGCCGCCTGGCGGTCAGAAGGGTGCCTACTACGCCATCCATCACATGCAGGCGATCGTACGGGACCATCATCAACTTCTGCTACCGAGTAAACTCAAAGATTGGGCCGCGAGCGTGTCGGCAATCCAGGACGCGGACATTAGACAAAAATTCTTTCGCATCCAGTCGGAGTTTGCGGAAATCATCCATCAAGATGTCCTTCGTACCTCGGGGCAGTTCTACCTCAGAAATCAACCGTCCAATAGTGACATCGACACAATGCTACAAATGCAGGCTGACAACGCCCGTGATTTCATGACTCCCACGATAGACGGCGGCTTCATCCACACTCCGGTCCCTTGAGTCGAGTCGAAAGTAGTCATGCTGTGTCTAGTTCTGAAACATCGATTGGCTCATGTTGTAATTAAACTTTAATGAACTTGTAGTATGTCTCTTTGGTTTCGAGAGTCGTTCAACTTAGATGTAATCGATGCTATTAATGTCTTGCTTTTCTCTTCCGATCGTCCTGTTGCATACTTATATATTGCTTATGTATTGTCTGTGAATTGGTACTAACGTTTCGTTTGGCTAGTGCATAGCGATGCCGTCGTATGTCGTATACAAGGGTAAGGTTCCCGGAGTCTACGACGACTGGGAGGAGTGTCGGAGACAGGTTCACCGATTCAGCGGTAACAGTTACAAAGGGTACACCACTAGGGCCGATGCGGAATCTAGATACGCCCGCTATCTAGCGGGAGAGGGTAGGGAGCGTTGGAGGAACCGGATGAAGACGAGTTTCATCGTGATGATGCTCATCGTGATGACCGCAGCTCTCTTCTATGTGATGGTAGTTTAGATGATCGATATCGACTTGTAATGTGAAGACAAACTCGCTACTCGCGGTCTCGAGACTTGTAATATAATGTTCTATCTTTGTTCGGTCTTTTCAATTCGGAGACTAATATGATGAATTGTATTCGGAGACTAATATGATGAATTGTATTCAGAGACTAATCTTCTATTGTATTTGATGAATCTGTTGTTGATGTGTGCTGTCTATATTCTGTCCAATAATACATTTTGTAACCTGTGCAAAAAACAGAAAATTAAAAAAAAATAACCTAATATTCATACTAATGGCGCATCACATCATAGTGCTCCATTAGTATGCCAAAGGATACTAATGGCGCATCATTAAACAGTGCGCCATTAGTATGCCGAAGTTACTAATGGCGCATCTTGTTGTTGTGCGCCATTATTATGCCAAAGCACCTGGGTATACATGCCCCCCCTGGGAGGCATACTAATGGCGCACTGTTGTATATACTAATGGCGCATCTGAGGTGCGCCATTAGTATACCAGATACTAATGGCGCACCAGAGGTGCGCCATTAGTAAAATATACTAATGGCGTGGCACTAATGGCGCACCACTAATGCGCCATTAATGGCCAAAATAGGTGCGCCATTAGTAGGCCATTTCCTAGTAGTGCATCCATAAGGAAATCCTCAAAAATCTTGAGAATCCAGGTTACTGATAACCCACAAGTATAGGGCATCGCAACAGTTTGACGTTCGCTTTACCTAGAACAAGTATCCAACAAGGAGCTAAAGGTAGAACAAATATTCCCTCAAGTTCTATCGACCACCGATACAACTCTACGCACGCTTGACGTTCGCTTTACCTAGAACAATTATAAAACTAGAAGTACTTTGTAGGTGTAACGGGATATGTTTGCCAGAATATAAAGAGCACGTAAATAAAAACTAGGGGCTGTTTTAGGTAAAGAAGCAATAAAGTTAGTATAGCGAGTGTGGAAAAGTGGTGGTAGGAGTTGCGAAATTGTCCCTAAGCAATTGACTACGTTACTAGACCGATAACAAGTTTTATGTGGGAGAGGCCACTGCTAGCATGTCATGCCTGACTTGGAATTCTATGCACTTATGATTGGAACTATTAGCAAGCATCCGCAACTACTAACGTTCATTGAGGTAAAACCCAACCATAGCATTAAGATATATTGGTCCCCCTTCAATCCCATATGCATCAATTTCTATGCTAGGTTGTAGCTTCTCTCACTCTTGCCCTCCAATACATGGTCCTATCAACATACAACTAACCCTATGGTGTGATCCACGCGCTCGCTCATATGATGGGCTCCAAAGGACAGCAACATAACCACAAGCAAATTAAACCAATCATAGCAATTCACCAATTACCGATAAGACAATGAAAATCTACTCAGACATCATAGGATGGCAACACATCATTGGATAATAATATGAAGCATAAAGCATCATGCTCAAGTAGAGGGTACAATGGGTTGCGGGAGAGTGGACCGCTATAGATAGATGGGGGAAGGTGATGAAGATGTTGGTGAAGATGACAGAGGTGTTGGTGTAGATCGCCGTCGCACGATGATGGCCCCGGCGGCGTTCCAGCGCCACTGGAAGCGAGGGGGAGAGAGCCCCCTCCTTCTCATTCTTCCTTGGTATCTACCTAGGTGGGAGAAGGGTTCTCCCTCCGGTCCTTGGTCTGCATGGAATGGGAGGGGCGAGATCCCCTCCGAGATTGGATCTGTCTCTCTGTCTCTCTCTATTTCTGCGTTCCTAGATTCTGGCCTTTCACCGTTTCTTATATTCCCGGAGATCCGTAACTCCGATTGGGCTGAAATTTTAACACGATTTGTATCCGGATAATGGCTTTCTTGCGGAGAAATAAGGGCACCAACCGCCTTACAGGGTGGCCACGAGGGTCAAGGGCGCCCCTACCCCCTAGGGCGCGCTCCCTTGCCTCGTGGCCCCCTCGGGCATCGTCTCGCGTTGATTCTTCTTCACAAAAATCACATATATTCCCAAAAAAATCTCCTTCAATTTATCCCGTTTGGACTCCGTCTGATATGGATTTTCTGCGAAACAAAAAACATGCAGCAAACAGGAACTGGCACTGGGCACTGGATGAATATGTTAGTCCCAAAAATAGTATAAAAAGTTGCCAAAAGTATGTAAAAGTTGTAGAATCTTGGCATGGAGCAATAAAAAATTATAGATACGACCGAAACGTATCAATATCCCCAAGCTTAATTTCTGCTCGTCCTCGAGTAGGTAAATGATAGAAAAGATAATTTTTAATGTGGAATGCTACCAAGCATAATCTTGATCATGTAATCTAATCATGGTATGAATATTGAGACACGAGTGATTCAAAGCAATAGTCTATCATTTGACATAAAAGAATTTAATACTCGGGCATCCCAACAAAAAATCTAGTATTTCAAAATATCAATGCTAAAGAATGTTATCCCTACAAAATCATATAGTCTTTCATGGTCCCTTTTCTTAACACAAGGTACCCCTCATGCCCATCCCGGTGTCAACCAAGCAATTGTTTTCATACTTTACTTTTTCGAACCTTTTCAACTCTTCACGCAATACATGAGCGTGAGCCATGGACATAGCACTATGGGTGGAATAGAAGGTGGTGATAGACAAAATTAGGGAGAAAGTCTCACATCGACTAGGCAAATTAACGGACTATGGAGATGTCCATCAATTGATATCAATGTGAGTGAGTAGGGATTGCCATGTAACGGATGCACTAGAGCTATAAGTGCATGAAAGCTCAAAAGAAAACTAGTGGGTTTGCATCAACTTGCTTGCTCATGAAGACCTAGGGCGTTTGAGGAAGCCCGTCATTGGAATATACAAGCCAATTTCTATAATGAAAATTCCCACTAGTATATGGAAGTGACAACATAGGAGACTCTCTATCATGATGAACATGGTGTTATGATGAAGCACAAGTGTTGAAAAAAGATAGTAACATTGTCCCTTCTCTCTTTTTCTCTCATTTTTTTATTTTCCTTCTTTATAATTTTGGGCTCTTTGTCCTCTTTTTTTGTGGGCTTCCTTGGGCTCTTTTTTTATTTGGGCTTCATTGGCCTCTTTTATTTTTTTATAACCTCAGATGGGACAATGTTCTAATAATGATGATCATCACACTTTTATTTACTTACAACTCAATATTACAACTCGATACTAGAAAAATATATTACTCTATATGAATGCCTCCGGCGGTGTACCGAGATGTGCAATGATCTAGCATAGCAATGACATCAAGAAATGGACAAGCCATGAAAACATCATGATAGCTATCTTACGATCATGCAAGGCAATATGACAATGATGGTGCGTGTCATAATAAACGGAACGATGGAGTTAGATGGAAATATATCTCGGAATGGCCATGGAAATGCCACAATAGGTAGGTATGGTGGTTGTTTTGAGGAAGGTATATGGTGGGTTTATGGTACCGGCGAAAATTGCGCGGTACTAGAGTGGATCGCAAGGTGGAAGGGTGAGAGTGCGTATAATCCATGGACTCAACATTAGTCATAAAGAACTCACATACTTATTGCGAAAAATCTATTAGCCCTTGAAGCAAAAATACTACGACGCATGCTCCTAGGGGGGAGGTTGGTAGGAGTTAACCATCGCGCACCCCCGACCTTCACGCAAAGATAAACAATCAAAATACAATGCGCGCCAATTTGGTTACATAGTTAGGAGACCATATGTGCATGCTTCGGGAATCACAAACCATAACACCAATATTTTTACTAAACAACAATCATTCACTAGTACCTCCCACATATTATCATCTCTATATCACAAAACTATAGCAAGGAATCAAGCATATCATATTCAGCGATCTACAAGTTTATGTAGGATTTTATGACTAACCATGTGGATGACCAATTCCTGTCAACTCTCTAAATAGATATAAGTGAAGCTAGAGAGTTTAATTCTTTCTACAAAAGATAAGCCCACGCTCTAACAAATATAAGTGAAGCAAAAGAGCATTCTACAAATGACAGTTTTCTATGTGAGGAGAAACAGGCAATCCAAACTTCAAATGATATACGTGAAGCTCATGAAGCATTATATAAATCCATACACAAAAGATATAAGTGAAGTGAAAAGAGAATTCTATAAATCAACCAAGGACTGTCTCATAGCAGCATTGTGCATTATTAAAATAAAAATAAAAAGCACATGATGCTCCAAGAATTTACACATATCATGTGAACGAAACGAATCCGAAAACATACCGATACTTGTTGAAGAAAGATGGGACGCCTTCCGGTGCATCCCCAAGATTAGACACTTGAGTCTCCTTGAATATTTACTTGGGGTGCCTTGGGATTCCCCAAGCTTGAGCTCTTGCCTCTCCTCCTTCTCCTCACATTGAGACCTCCTCGATCTTTGAACACTTCATCCACACAAAACTAGACCGAACTTTTAGTGGCGGGGTTAGTGCATATGATAAATGAAATCCCATCACGTACTGCTCTAACATTATTGTATAATTATGAACAAACATTACCCACTGTATGCTATCACAATTCTATGGCCCCAAGTCAAGGAGGCTTCAACAAGAATTCAGACATATGCAAATAATGAAGCTATAACATCAATCTGTGAAAATAGGACAGTCTGTAGTAATCTGAACATTAACCATACTTATGTATCTCTAAAACTTATGGAAAAATTAGGAAAAATCAACAATTTGTATAGAAAGAATGTTCAAAAAGTTTCAGATCCTTTCGACGTTCCAGTAAAAAATGTAAAATCACGCACTACAACCAAAGTTTCTGTTTTTGCACCGCACAAACCAGCAAGCAGTTTAATCATCCTAAAGGAAACTCTTGGCACATTATTTTTACAATACAATGGAATTTTACAAGGGGATACTTATTTTTGTTGAAAAGATTCTATCATCATGGTTCACAAAGTTTCCATGGGCATGAACAAAGTTCAAGGCTAGCTCCCACTTTAACAATGCTCGTCTTTCTCACTTTCGCTTTTCTTTTTGAAAAAGTTTTAGGTTCCCCTATTTATTTATTTTGTTTTTAAACTTTATAAAAGCACACAACAGAAATAAATGACTCTCTAAAACTTTTGGGTTGTCTCCCTGGCAGCGCTTTCTTTAAAGCCATTAAGCTAGGCATAAAGTGCTCAAGTAATGGATCCACCCCGATCCCAAGGTATATCGAAGCCAATTTTAATTAGCAATGATTTGGCATTTAGTAGTGAGCACAAAGTAACATATATCATGCAACAACGAAGTCTAACTATCTTCCTATGCATCGGCATGTCATACGAGAATAATTCATGGACATCAAGTAAAGGCCAACGCATAGTATAAGCAGTTTCTTGCAATTCTATCGTGTTGGAAATGTAGAGAGGCGGAGATATAGTTCCTCTCTCATAATAATTGCAAGTAGGAGCATCAAGCACATGCATATTATACTCATCAAAATCATCATGTGTAATAGTGAGACGCAACCCATCAATATAATCATTAATAGGAGCAAACTTCTCCAATATAGTGTAGTTGGGAGAATTCAAAAAGATAATAGGACTATCATGTGTGGATGCAATAGCAACAATTTCATGTTTAATATAAGGAACTATAGCAAGTTCATATCTATAGGAATAATTCATATTGGGATCTTGGCCACAAGCATATCAAGCGTCAATTTCATCAAAAAGGGATATTTCAAACGAATCCAAGGGATCATAGAAATCATCATAGCATTCATCCTTCGGTAAGCATGAAGGAAAATTAAACAATGTATGGGATAAAGATTTACTCTCATTGGAAGGTGGGCACGTGTGATAAATCCGATGTTCCTCCTTTTTCATCTAATGAGCTCACAGTGTCATCAATTTCTTCTTCCATAGACTCATGCAAAATATTAGTCTCTTCTTGGATAGTGGAGGAGTCTTCAATATATGGTTTAATATAAGGATTAGAAGCATAATTATCATAGCAATATTTAAGTATGGCCAAATTTTCAGATTTTTAGATAGTAGTATCACACTCTTAAATAAAAGAAGCAATTTCACAAGTACCCCTAAAAGCAACAAATTCTTCAATTTGTTGAATATCATAGTAATTATAAACACCCTTAGTATACGAAGATACGATTCCATTATCACTAAACTCACATCGGTAAGGAAGGTCTTTCTTAAGGTCTTTAGAATAACAAGTACAATCATATATTTCACATAAATTCCAAGCATAGCACTGCAAACGATGAATTTGATCCAGTAAAAGTTTCCCTTTTTCAGATATGCGGTGTCACACATAACAAGCATGCTCATATAAAGATTTGCTCTCAACCAAGCTAGTTGGGGTTTCAGACCGAGCACATAGGGATCGAAGATGATCCAAGTAAAAAGCTTCAGTAGTGTGATAGATTTTGAGTGGTTCTTCAACCATTGGTTTAGTAGGTACCACTATTTTTTTAGGTATTTTGCGTTTCCTACCCATAACTAAAGGTAGAAAACAAGAGCACAAAATAAAAACTACTTAGTGATAAAGCAAACAAGCACACACGAGAATATTCACCCCACGCTATAACTCCCCGGCAACGGCGCCAGAAAAAGGTCTTGATAAGTAAGAGTATCGAACCCAACGAGGAGCTAAAGGTAGAACAAATATTCCCTCAAGTTCTATCGACCACCGATACAACTCTACGCACGCTTGACGTTCGCTTTACCTAGAACAATTATAAAACTAGAAGTACTTTGTAGGTGTAACGGGATATGTTTGCCAGAATATAAAGAGCACGTAAATAAAAACTAGGGGCTGTTTTAGGTAAAGAAGCAATAAAGTTAGTATAGCGAGTGTGGAAAAGTGGTGGTAGGAGTTGTGAAATTGTCCCTAAGCAATTGACTACGTTACTAGACCGATAACAAGTTTTATGTGGGAGAGGCCACTGCTAGCATGTCATCCCTGACTTGGAATTCTATGCACTTATAATTGGAACTATTAGCAAGCATCCGCAACTACTAACGTTCGTTAAGATAAAACCCAACCATAGCATTAAGATATATTAGTCCCCCTTTAATCCCGTATGCTTCAATTTCTATGCTAGGTTGAAGCTTCTGTCACTCTTGCCCTCTAATACATAGTCCTCTCAACATACAACTAACCCTATGGTGTGATCCACACGCAGACTCATATGATGGGCACCAGAGGACAGCAACATAACCACAAGCAAACTAAACCAATCATAGCAATTCACCAATTACCGATAAGACAATGAAAATCTACTCAGACATCATAGGATGGCAACACATCATTGGATAATAATATGAAGCATAAAGCACCATGTTCAAGTAGAGGGTGCATCAGGTTGCGGGAGAGTGGACTGCTGTATATTGATGGGGGAAGGTGATGAAGATGTTGGTGAAGATGACGGGGGTGTTGGTGTAGATCGCCGTCGCACGATGATGGCCTCGGCGATGTTCCGGCGCCACCGGAAGCGCGGGGGAGAGAGCCCCCCTCCTTCTCCTTCTTCCTTGGCATTCTACCTAGGTGGGAGAAGGGTTCTCCTTCTGTTCCTTGGGTCTCTCTGTTTTTCTGTATCTCTCTGTATCTCTCTGTTTCTGCGTTCCCACATTCTGGCCTTTCACCGTTTCTTATGTTCCCGGTGATCTATTACTTTGATTGGGCTGAAATTTTAACACGATTTGTATCCGGATATTGTCTTTCTTGCGGCGAAAGAAGGGCACCAACCGCCTTACAGGGTGGTCACAAGGGTCAAGGGCGCGCCCACCCCCCTAGGGTGCGCCCTCCTACCTTGTGGCTCCCTCGGGCATCGTCTCGCGTTGATTCTTCTTCCCAAAAATCACATATATTCCAAAAAAAATATCCGACAGTTTTTATCCCGTTTGGACTCCGTCAGATATGGATTTTCTGCGAAACAAAAAACATGCAACAAACATGAACTGTCACTGGGCACTGGATCAATATGTTGGTCCCATTAATAGTATAAAAAGTTGCCGAAAGTATGTAAAAGTTGTAGAATATTGGCATGGAACAATAAAAAATTGTAGATACGATGGAGACGTATGAGTTGCCGACCAACAAGTCATTCCTGACTCCTTTGGCTAACTACTGTGGCAGTTTCTCTTTTGTCTCATTAGAAGAACCTACCAAATATGAAGAGGCCATGAATGGTCCTGATTGGATGAATACCATGCAAGAAGAATTGATGCAATTTTATTTGAATGATGTGTGGTAATTGGTCGATCGACCAAATCCTAAGAAGCACAATATCATCGGCACCAAATGGATCTTTCGAAACAAACAAGATGAAGATGGCATGGTGTTGAGAAAGAAAGTGCATCTTGTTGCTCAAGGGTATACAGAGGTAGAAGGTATAGATTTCGGTGAAACTTATGCTCATGTTGCTCACCTTGAGGCAATTCACATTCTTCTCGCTTATGCAAACTACATTGATATCCTACTTTATCAAATGGATGTTAAAAGTGCCTTCCTCAATGGTGAAACTGACGAGGAAGTATATGCGAGCCAGCCACGTGGCTTTCAAAATCCTCAGTTTCCTAACAATTTTTCAGGTTTAAAAAGGCTCTGTATGGGCTCAAGGAAGCTCCTTGGGCCTGTTATGACACTCTGAAGAAGTTTTGGCTCCAAAAGGGGTTCAAGCCAGGGTCCACTGGTTCAACTCTTTTCATGTGCCATTAATGGTGATCTATTAATGTGTCAAATATGTGTGGACGATATTATCTTCGGCTGTACTAACAATGCTTGCAGCATGGTATTCGGGCGTATGATATCCGAGAAATATCAAATGTCTATGATGGGTGAACTTAATTTCTTTCTCGGACTGCAAATTCGTCAACAAGACAATGACATTTTCATCTCCGAGGAGAAATATCTGAGAGGCTGTTTGAAGAAGTTTAAGATGCAAGATTGCAATCATAAGGGCTACATAACTCCTATGCCTATGAATGGTCGGCTTGTTGTTGGTGTGCATGGTTAAGATTATGATCAGAAAGCTTATCGTTCGATGATTGGTTCTCTGCTCTATTTATGTGTATCTGGGACTGACATTATGTTGAATGTTTGTATGTGTGTTCATTTCCAGGCTCCATCGAAAGAATCACATCACCAAGCGGTCAAGCCTATTCTAAGATATTTGGCTCACACCCCACCTTACGTTTATGGTACCCTAAGGGAGCATATTTTGACCTCATTGGATATTCAAACTTAGATTATGTAGGTGACCGGGTTGACAAGAAAACTACTTCGGGGACATGCCATTTCCTCGGTCGATTTTGGTATGTTGGTCGTCAAGAAGCAGAATTGTATCTCACAACCAAAGGCTGAGGATGAATATATTACTATTGGCGCACGTTGCACTCTAAAGGATTATGGCGTCAAGGTTAAGAAGATCCCTCTATTGTGCGACAATGAGAGTGCGATCAAAATACCACACAATCCCGTGTAGCACTCTCACACCAATCATACTGAGATCACCATCATTTCCTTCGTGGTCATGTTGCCCGAAAGGATATTGTGGCCAGTCATGTCAAGACCGAGGAGAAAATTGTTGATATTTTCACCAAGCCTCTCGATGGGAAAAGATTATGTGCATTACAGTGTGAGGTAAATATCCTAGATTCTGCTAATGTGCATTAAGCTGGACTCGGCATCCGTACCAACACTTCCACATCTTAGAAGGAATGGGTGCATAACACTCGAAGAGTTTGAAAGTTTCGACAAAATGAAATTTTCTTTCTGAGAGTGAACACATCAATGAATAAATAGACTAACCAAGTGCCACGATAAACTGAGCGGCGCTTGGGGTCATACAAGTCTTATACGGTGGCCCCGGTGACCCCTTCAACTTATGTGGGAGCCGAGTCAAATTCAGGACCATTGGAGTGTTGTGTCTCGTGCAAGCTCTATGCGTGGAGCGTATACCCAAGTATTTTAAGGGACCTCGGAAAGTACCAAATATAAGGCCGATCTTGAGCCGACAGCATGGATTGAGAGCTATGAGTTATCCATGGATATGTTGGAAGTTAGTGATGCGGTTTGTGCCAAATATTTTACCATGATGTTGGAAGGACCGGCTCGTACATGGTTAAAAAATTTGCCACCCAACTGCATCAACACTTGGCGAGAGTTGAAGGAGAGCTTTATCAAGAACTTTCTCGCCGAGTTACGACCATCATACATTCTTCTGATTGCATCGGGGTAGGTCAAGCTATGTCAGTGTTGGAGAAGAACTGTTACTTTGAACACTTAAGCAGAAGCTTGGGCAGCTTAAGCATAAATGCTCAGATATGGGCCAACTTATGGATGTACTTACCAGTTTGCCGACTCTGATAGTACAAAAGACCCTAGCTCTGATGATGACAAGCTTAGAAAGGGCAAGAAAAACGTTGGTGGTAAGGGCCAACAACAGAATATCACAAGCCAAAGTGGAAATCAATGGCCAAGGCAATGGGGGGGAAGCATAAGTATCCCGATGGCAGGTCAGATTTTGTAGCCAACACCAATGTTGTCTTTAAGAATCTGCATCATAATGGCAAGCCACCCTTCAATATAGGAAGACCCGTAAATCTGGAGGCAATGCTTAATGACCCCTATCCAAAACACAGTTATCCTAATAGGTCGTCCACTCATGCTTGGAAGGATTGTTATATAATGAAAGAGTTTAATAACCGGAATTTTCAATAGCATCATGGTAATGGTAATGGCCCACCTGGTGGGTCAGGATCCGGCTCTCATGGCTCCGGCTTCGGTGGTGGCAGCTCAAGTTCTGGATGTCAGGGTTAAGGCAACCATGGTAATTAGAACCAACAATATGGTCACAGTAATCAGCAACAAAACAACCAGCCAGGATATTAGAGCAATCCAAAGCAGTTGAATAGTGGCCAGTATCATGACTTTACCACAAGTACCTGCAATAGGGACAGAAAGGTCCATAATAGGTTAGTACAAATGGTTGAGACGGATGTGCCTCAATGTAGCAACCCGACCCAAATGGATTAAGTATCTATCCTTCAGTGTCATCCCTGGATCGGTAATGCTGACACACACAGTACTCGAACGATTTATAACAGAGTAGCAATCACACACTTATTACATCGAAGGTCTCAAAAGAGAACTTATTACAAAAGATATGGCATAAGGCCATCTAACACGATAACAGCGGAAGGCGTGGAAGATAAAGTGAGTCCATCATCTCCAACGGCATAGCTGAGTGCATGACAAACGACCTAGCGCACCTTACTCCTCTTCTGAAAAGTCTGCAACATGATATGTTGTAGCCCGAAACGGGTCAGCACATGGAATATGCTGGCAAGATAACACAGTAGAGCAAGGAACGGATAAATGCTATCACTACATGCATATATGGCTGGTGGAGGCTTTAAGGTTATAATGTTTTGCATAAAGCCAATTTTTCCATACAACAAAGGAATAAGTTTTATTTTACCTATCATGGTAGTTGAAACATCATTGAGAAGGTTCCTCCAACTCAATCCCAAATAAAGTAATAATTATTAAACTATCAAATTTAATTTAGAGTGATGAGATCAAATCAATAATTCAAGTACCAGATACTCAAGATGTCCATAACTGGGGAGACAACTAATCATGATTAGTTTGTACACTCTGCAGAGGTTTGTGCACTTTTCCCCACAAGACTCGATCGCCTCCATTTAATTTCTCACACTTCATGGTGTTTGAGAACCGGATGACCGAGACACAGTCTTTCAGAAGCATTTACTCTTTACCCTGGGTAGACCCGTACACCTACTTTCCCCTACATCTGCTAGTCCACCACTAAAAGAGCTCACACAACATACTCAACTATGCCAGAGCCCATAATGGCATTGTGGCTGCACACGGAAGTTTCTAGCATGAATAATCTTATGATCCCTTAGAGCCTGGGTGGCATTCCATAGGATAATCGCATGGGTCCTCCGGGATTTCCTAGGACAACACTGGATTCTCCAGGTGCCCTGCAACCAATACACCCAGATGTGTATTAAAGTTGCCACCTTAAGTTGAACCATTAATTAGCAATCTCACATCTGTCATGGATACTCTCTAACCCAAACCACGTCTACGAGCATAGTATGTCAACCTAAGCATAACGTAGAAGTAACTCCCAAGGGTTTGGTAATAAACAGGTAATAGGTTCTACCTCTTCATCTACTTCCCAGACCCACATGTTAAGAGATCCTACTCATGCAATGTGTGAGGGTTGAAACTAATGCATAAAAACTGGGTAATAAAGGGGTATGATCAAAACCTAGTGACTCGTAGTAGCACGCTTCGCACTCCGGGAGTTCTATCGCAAACAAACAATAGCATACATAAGCAATCAAGCAAAGATGCACGGGTAAAATCTCAAATAAAGAGATCTAATCAGAAATTTCAATCGAAGAACTCCGGTTTGAAAAAAAAAAGAATCAAATCAAACGGAGCAACGAAACTCAAACTATGAAAGAAATAAGATCCGTTTACTAAATTGTACAAAAGTCAAATATTAAAGTGCCAAAATCTTGTTCAAGTTGGTTAAACAGAAAGAGGGCTTCGAGACGAAGACCTAGGCGCTTGTTTCACCTGATTCCAACTAACGAGCGAAAAGATAAACTAAAACGAAGATCAGTGTAGAAATCGCGATCGAAAATAGTCGCGAAAAAACCCTGAAAAAGAAAATAAGTCGAACAGGCTAATGAACGAACGTTCGCTGTCTGCGGCTAAGAGACAAAAAGCGTTCGTTAAAACGAAAATACGGACAAACGTCCGCTAAATAACTAAACCACGAAATACCGAACCGATCTGACTAAAAAAACAAACCGATCTAGGGTTTTTACCTAAAACCAAAAAGAAAACCAGCGGCGAGATCGGATCGGGGCGGCGGCGGCTCCGGCGGCGGGGCGGCGGTGCGGCGGCGGGGCGAGGCGGCAGTGGCGGTGCAGCGGCTAGGGCTAGGGCGTGGGGGCGGCTGGGCCTCGGGTCGCGGGCTGGCGGCTTATAAAGCCCCGCCCGGTAGGAGTCCGGGTCGGTCACGGCCCGTTTAGGTCGGTTGACCTTTTTTTAAATAATCCTGACGAGGAAAAAATAATAAAAGAAATACTAAACGGAGTCGAAAAATTCCGAAATAAATTTTCATCGTCCTGTAAAAATATTTAGGACAAAGTGAACTTTTTTCCCGGACCTAAATGCAATTTTGAAAAACGCATTTTTCCTAATTCGAATAAAATTGCAATAAATCCAAATAAAATTAATTATTTGATTTTAATATTTTTCCTCCAATATTTCATTTTTTGGAGAAGTCATATTATCTCCTCACATATATTTTTCATATTAGAAATATCTGAAGAGAAAAATAATTAAAACCAAATGATCCTTGTTTCGATATTTGAAAAAATTCAAATATGAAAACGGTGAAATCCCCAACTCTCTCCGTGGGTCCTTGAGTTGCTTATAATTTCGAGGATCGCAACACAAAATGCAATAAAATCTGATATGCATATGATGACCTATGTATAACATTCCAAATTGAAAATTTGGGATGTTACAAACCTACCCCCTTGATGTCTACACACGCTTCTACTCTTGTAGACTATGTTGGGCCTCCAAGCGCAGAGGTTTGTAGAACAGCAGCAATTTCCCTCAAGTGGATGACCTAAGGTTTATCGAACTCAGGGAAGTAGAGGTTGAAGATGGTCTCTCTCAAGTAACCCTGCAACTAAGATACAAGAAGTCTCTTGTGTCCCCAACACACCTAATACAACTAGGAGTTGTATAGGTGCACTAGTTCGGCGAAGAGATGGTAAAATATGGATGATAGGAATGGCAAAGCAAAGTAATATAAATCTGTAATAAAAAGTGCAGCAAGCAAACAAGTGGTAAACGTGAGCACAAATGGTATTGCAATGGTGGAAACAAAGCCTAGGGATCATACTTTTACTAGAGGCAACTCCCAACAACATTAACACAATCGAATCACATGATATTTCCCATAAAACATGCAATGGAGACGCACCCGGAGGTCATTTCGTGGTCAAGAGAGGACGGGAATTATGTAGGGCTACAAAAGCACACCTCAAAGTTCGTAGTTCTCAATCTAAGGATTTCCCAATGTCACCGCGGCCATCCAAAGAGAGTCCCACAATCACTACAACATATCTAAAGGATAGTCAAAGAGAAGCACCAAGAGACTCTCAATCTTCAATCAACACACAAGAGAGGAAATCACTCATGAAAATATTTTTCTAATCCATGTCCAATAGACCGCTGTCACCTTGGTCTCGGGGATTATACTAGATAAAGACAAGTGAGTACATCAATCTAATACATAGAGGAAGGGAAAATATCATGGGATCACCCTAGATTAACATAGCCTATGATCACAACGAATATCACATCATGGGAGAGAGAGATAACCACATAGCTACACGTACGAGCCCTCGGCCCCGGGGAAGACTACTCACACATGGACATGGTGAGGAGGAGGTTGATGATGGTGTTGATGGAGAGGTGCAGCCCTGCGAGGAGGAGACGGTCGGCGGCAGCCACGGAGGCGGCGGCGGCGGCCCTTGGGGGCGCGGCGGCGGCGGCGGCCCTAGGGGGCGGCGGCGGCCCTCGGGGCGGCGGCGGCCCTAGGGGGCAGCGGCTTCTTGGCCCCCCTTCTTCCTTGTGGATGGTGCTGCAATGGTGCTGGTCCTCCCCTCCAAGATGGCGGCTCGGAAGGAGGAAAATTCGTGGCACTTGGTGACCTAGGTTTCCTCTCTTTATATAGACTCTCGGATTCCCGTCATCAGATTTTGGGCCTCAGTAAAATGAGCTTTACTCGGCCGTCCGGACTCCGATTTGGACGAATTTTATATCCAGAAGCATCGCCACGAAATTCCCCGCAACTTTCGCAACTAGACTTTTTCCGTTTGACGTCGTCTTCGGGCCGGAACGTGACCATATTTAAGAAACGTTCTCAGACAGATTTCAGGAAAGTCAGAGTCCTACTCCAATACGTCTCCTTTTGCGTTTTTTGTCAATTTCCAAGTAATTCCTACACAATAAAGTTTAAAACAAGAACATTGTGCACTTTTGCGACCATTAGTATGTTAGTCCAAATATGATCAAAAGTGTATGGAAGTGCATAAATATCATAGCAATATCACACAAAAAGGCATGGAGCAAGCAGAAATTATAGATACGTTTTAGACGTATCAACATCCCCAAGCTTAATTCCTGCTCGTCCTCGAGTAGGTAAATGATAACAAACATAATTTCTGTGGTGACATGCTATTAACCATATAAGAACTTTTCACAGTCACATGACAAGTGCTTACTGAGAGAATGAATCTGTAGTAATTAAGTTGCCTCATGAGAAAATCACAATGAACTGAAAGTTTTACAATATGATACTGAAACACTCAATAGATTTGTAGTGAGCATGGTGTGCAAATATAACAAAGTGATATCTCGCTTGCCCCCTTTAGTGAAGCAAAACATAAATGCAGGGGCACCTCCAAGGTTTAAGTGACGACTAGATACAATGATTTCAGAATAAACGATATCATAATCATGCAAAAGACAATGGTACTTTGGGACAATGCACATTACACTCAGAATGACAATCATGCTCTAAATAGTTGGTGCTTTAAAGAAGGTGGAGACTCTCGAACCGTGGCTTTTGTTGGCAAGGTTGAAAACCCGTGGTCGGAAACAAAGACAAAACATGTACCAGAGCTCTTGGTTTTAAAAACAGAAGTAAAAATTATTTTTTAGAGATGCATATTTCGTCAACGAATACTAGTAGATAACTCAATCACTTCTTGAGCTGGACAAGTTTCGAGGAACGGCTCCCGCATGAGGACGATCACATCCTCTTAATCTCCTTTGTTTATCACTGCCAAAGTTTTCTTATTTCTCATGAACAAAGCGTGAAGGAGGGTTTGTTTGTTGTATAATTTTTTAATGAGCCGGACGCACTCTATGCCAGTTCCTTCTCGTATTATGGGTTTGCACATTAGACATGTAATCCCGGGGTGAAGCTTGTCCAACTTAAAAAAATCATGAATTAACTACTACTTCCTCATGAGCTAAAACAGAGGCACAAAATAGAAATGCTTTTTTGAAAACTTCGAGATGGTACATGAAAGTCTTCGTTAGGAATGGCAGGTAAATACCATGTATAGGAAGGTATGGTGGACTCATATGGCATAACTGGTTTAAAAGATTTTGGATGCACAAGCAGTCAGTCCGCTTAGTACAGGCGAAGGTTAGCAAAAGACTGGGAGCGACCAACTAAAAGAGCAATGACGGTCATAATCATGCAGAGCGACAAAGCAACATTGAATCAGGCTTGGAAGTTATATCGCTACTCAGAAATTAAAGATCATCAAGGCTTGATAGACTTTCTTTACAGTCTTAAATATGCGTGAGCATATGCCAAGTCAATCAAAATAAATTCTTGGAGGAAGATACCACTAAACCATACCACATCATAGGCAAACAAATCATGTTGGTACTTCAATAACACATTGAGAACCCCCTAGCTATTTGAAACTAACCATAAGAAAACATGAACTACTAAGCACCATTATGCACATAGCATTTTTATCATAGACATATCAACCAGTGCAACAGAAGCCAACTCTCTTAACAAGATAAGCATGATAAATAAAGAGAGTTCCAGCGACCAACTAAACAAAAGCTCTTTAAAAAGATAAGCATGAAAACTAAGAGCTGAACATGATAGTAGCTATTAAAAGACAAAGAACACACACGGCAAGGATAGACATGAAAATTCTATGTTATGTTCTAGGTTGAAGTGGAGCGTGTTTCTCTCCCACACAAACAAAGCTGAGTTCCAACTCGTTATGAACAGCAAGCAAAGCTAAAGAAAACTTAAAAGGAAACTAAAAGCAAGACGCTCCAAGCATAGCACATAACACATGAAGTGATAAAAATATAGTGGAACAAAAGACGAACTGATAATGTTGATGGAGAAGGGGATGCACGGGGGCATCCCCAAGCTTAGACGCTTGAGTCTTCTTGAATATTTCTTGGGGGTGCATGGGGGCATCCCCAAGCTTGAGCGTTTGACACTCCTGAATCTTTTTATCATCTTCCCTCGCACACTTGAAAACTCCCTTCATACATAACTCATCATAATCTGATTAGCGAGGTTAGTACCCATAATAAAATAATTTTTCCTTGCTGGAAATAAGGATAATCTTTAAGGGCTACTGTTTCTCAAGATTGCCAAAAGGTTTTTGTAAAGAAAAAGCAAGCTCAAAGTTTGCAAAATGAAGAAAAGGCAAAACGGGACAGAATCTGTGAAAAACAGACCAGCAGGTAGTAAATAATTTTTTCGGGGCACTTCTGCAACTCAAATCAAAAAACTCAGAACAGACGCTCGAAATCCAATTGTATAGAGCACGCTGTCAAAAAAATTCAGATCAAAAAGATGATCTGGTGATTTTATACGAATTTTTTTGTCCAAGGACAGAATCTGTTTTCTGGACTGCACGTCACAACTTTTGAACTTTCTTGCAATCAGAGGCTAAACTTGGCACAAAGCTGAAAAATAAAGATACAGTGATGTTGCTACAGTAGTAACACACACATCAAGACCACTAAAAACTGAAAGAACAAACTGAAAGTAAAGATAACATGGGTTGTCTCCCTAGAGCTCTTTCTTTATAGCCATAAAGATAGGCTTAAGACTTTAATGATGCTCTCGTAGGAATAAAAGTTGAAGAACAAAAGAGAGCATCAAGAGGCATATATAAAACATATTTAAGTCTAACATACTTCCTATGCATGGGAATCTTGTAAGAAAATAAATTATTGAAGCATAAAGCAACTAGCATAGGAAGGCAGAACAAGCATAACTTCAAAATATTCACCATAAAGAGAGGGAACTTGATATTATTGAAATATCTATAAGCATATGTTCCCTTCTCATAATAATTTTCAGTGGGATCACGAATAAACTCAACAATATAAGCATCACATAAAGCATTGTTACCATGATCCACATGCAAAAACGTACTCTTACTCTCCACATAAGCATCTTTGGGGAGCCCATGGTTAGGACATTTTAGCATTAACGTTGTCAGTCTCCCCCAAGCTTGAGCTACGCTCTCTCCGTCACGAGACCTAAAGTTATAGATATAGTTCCTGTCTTGATGAATTTCATGAAGAGGATAAAACTTAGTATAAAAGAGAGATATAAGCTCTTGACAATCAAGCAAGTGCGGATTATCGATAAGCTTATACCAATCTGAAGCTTTATCTATAAGTGATACGGCGAACAATTTCCTCATGACAAACTCCCTTGATACACCTGCAAGCTTAAATAATGAACATAGTTGTGACAGATATAGCAAGTGTTCACCGGGATGTCTGTCTCCTGCATAACGATTAGCCAAAACATAATCGATAATACCAAGTGGTATTTTATAGGGCACAATTTCAGTAGGGGCAGGAGCAACCACCACAGGTGTGGGGCGTCTTCCCACAAGCAGCGAACTAAGATTGCGGTTTTCCATAAACATAACTAGTGAAATAAAAACAAGAAACAAAAAGATTTAATTGCAAGATCTAAAGATATACCTTCAAGCACTCACTTCCCCGGCAACGGCGCCAGAAATAGCTTGATGTCTACACACGCTTCTACTCTTGTAGACTATGTTGGGCCTCCAAGCGCAGAGGTTTGTAGGACAGCAGCAATTTCTCTCAAGTGGATGACCTAAGGTTTATCGAACTCAGGGAAGTAGAGGTTGAAGATGGTCTCTCTCAAGCAACCCTGCAACTAAGATACAAGAAGTCTCTTGTGTCCCCAACACACCTAATACAACTAGGAGTTGTATAGGTGCACTAGTTCGGCGAAGAGATGGTAAAATATGGATGATAGAAATGGCAAAGCAAAGTAATATAAATATGTAATAAAAAGTGCAGCAAGCAAACAAGTGGTAAACGTGAGCACAAATGGTATTGCAATGGTGGAAACAAGGCCTAGGGATCATACTTTCACTAGAGGCAACTCCCAACAACATTAACTTAATCGAATCACATGATATTTCCCATAAAACATGCAATGGAGACGCACCCGGAGGTCATTCCTTCGTGGTCAAAAGAGGACGAGAATTATGTAGGGCTACAAAAGCACACCTCAAAGTTCATAGTTCTCATTCTAAGGATTTCCCAATGTCACCGCGGCCATCCAAAGAGAGTCCCACAATCACCACAACATATCTAAAGGATAGTCAAAGACAAGCACCAAGAGACTCTCAATCTTCAATCAACACACAAGAGAGGAAATCACTCATGAAAATATTTTTCTAATCCATGTCCAATAGACCGCTGTCACCTTGGTCTCGGGGATTATACTAGATAAAGACAAGTGAGTACATCAATCCAATACATAGAGGAAGGGGAAATATCATGGGATCACCCTAGATTAACATAGCCTATGATCACAACGAAGATCACATCATGGGAGAGAGAGATAACCACATAGCTACACGTACGAGCCCTCGGCCCCGGGGAAGACTACTCACACATGGACATGGTGAGGAGGAGGTTGATGATGGTGTTGATGGAGAGGTGCAGCCCCGCGAGGAGGAGACGGCCGGCGGCAGCCACAGAGGCGGCGGCGGCGGCCCTTGGGGGCGCGGCGGCGGCGGCGGCCCTAGGGGGCGGCGGCGGCCCTCGGGGCGGCGGCGGCCCTAGGGAGCAGCGGCTCCTTGGCCCCCCTTCTTCCTTGTGGATGGTGCTGCAATGGTGCTGGTCCTCCCCTCCAAGACGGCGGCTCGAGAGGAGGAAAATTTGTGGCACTTGGTGACCTAGGTTTCCTCTCTTTATATAGACTCTCGGATTCCCGTCATCAGATTTTGGGCCCCAGTAAAACGGGATTTACTCGGCCGTCCGGACTCCGATTTGGACGAACTTTATATCCAGAAGCATCGCCTCGAAATTCCCCACAAGTTTCGCAACTAGACTTTTCCCGTTTGACATCGTGTTCGCGCCGGAACGTGACCATCTTTAAAAAACATTCTCAGACAGATTTCAGGAAAGTCAGAGTCCTACTCCAATACGACTCCTTTTGCGTTTTTGTCAGTTTCCAAGTAATTACTACACAATAAAGTGTAAAACAAGAACCTTGTGCACTTTTGCAACCATTAGTAGGTTAGTCCAAATATGTTCAAAAGTGTATGGAAGTGCATAAATATCATAGCAATATCACACAAAAAGGGCATGGAACAAGCAGAAATTATAGATACGTTTTGGACGTATCACCCTTTAAGATGAATCTCGCCTTCGAGATTCGGGTTGGCTAGAAAATAGGTGTGGGTGGTCCTTGCGTTGATCATCCTCTCGTTCCTAGGTGGCTTCATCCTCGGTATGGTGACTCCACTGTACTTTGCAGAACTTGATAACCTTGCTGCGTGTGACTCGGCTGGCAAACTCGAGAATCTTGACTAGTTTCTCCTCATAGGTTAGATCACTATCCAACTGAATTGCTTCTAGGGGCACTGTATCTCTCAAAGGGATATCGACCATCTCAGCGTGGCACTTCTTCAGCTGGGAAACGTGAAACACATCATGAACTCCTGACAGTCCTTCAAGTAACTCCAACTTGTAGGCAACCTCTCCCATGCGTTCCAAAACCCGGTACGGTCCTGCAAATCTCGGGGCTAACTTTCCCTTAACTCTGAAACTCTTAACACCTCGCAGAGGTGACACTCTCATATATGCTCTGTCTCCGATTTCATAGACTACCTCCTTGTGTTTTGAGTCTACATAACTCTTCTGTTTGGACTAAGCTAACTTCAGTCTATCCCGAATCAGCTTAACCTTCTCTTCTGACTCTTTAATCAAATCCGGTCCAAATAACTGACGGTCTCCAACTTCATCCCACATCAACGGTGTTCGGCATCTTCTTCCATACAATGCTTCGAACGGTGCCATCTTCAAACTAGCCTGGTAGCTATTGTTGTATGAGAATTCCGCATAGGGCAAGTTGTCATCCCAACTAGATCCATAATCTAGTGCACAAGCTCTCAACATGTCCTCTAGAATCTGATTGACTCTCTCGGTCTGTCCATCAGTCTGTGGGTGAAAGGTTGTACTGAACTCTAACCTGGTACCCAAAGTCTGGTGCAATTGATGCCAAAACTTTAAAATAAATTGTGTTCCTCTATCTGATACGATGGTCCTCGGAACTTCGTGCAGACATATGATCCTGGTCATGTATATCTTGGCCAACTTTGCACTGGTATAGGTGGTTTTCACGAGGATAAAGTGAGCTACTTCGGTCAAGTGTTCCACTATTACCCAGATAGAGTCATAACCCGATCGGGTCCTGGGTAATCCGGTGATGAAATCCATGTCAAGCTTGTCCCACTTTCATTCGTGTATCGGCATAGGCTGCAGTAATCCTGCTGGCTTCTGATGTTCTGCCATCACTTTCTGACATACATCACATATGGCTACATACTCGGCAATGTCCTTCTTCATTCCCGTCCACCAGAAATGTTCCTTCAAATCCAAATACATCTTAGTGTTTCCGGGGTGTATCAAGTATGGCGAGTCATGTGCTTCATGTAGTATCAACTTCCTGATCTCTGCGTTGTTGGGCACATAGACACGGTCCTCAAACCACAAGGTGTCGTGTTCATCCTCACGAAAACCCTTGGCTTTTACTTCACTCATCTTCTCCTTTATTTCGGCAATTTCTTTGTCATCCTTCTAAGCTTCTCGTATCTTTCCCAATAATGTTGACTGAACCTCCAATGCTACAACAAAACCTCTAGGAACTATCTCCAACCGAAGCTCCTTGAGATCTTCTGCTAACTCCCTAGGCAATCCTTCTGTTTACTAGGGTATTGACATAACTCTTTTGGTATAAAGCGTCTGCAACGACATTGGCCTTGCCTGGATGATAGTGCAACTTCATATCATAATCCTTTATTAGCTCCAACCATCTCTTCTGCCAGAGGTTCAGCTCCTTCTGAGTGAAAATGTACTTGAAACTCTTGTGATCAGTGTACACATCACATCGGTTTCCAATAAGAAAGTGTCTTCAGGTCTTGAGCGCATGCACTACAGCTCCTAACTCCCAATCATGCGTGGCATAATTCAACTCGTGTGGTGGAAGTTGACGGGAGGCATAAGAAACAACTCTTCCGTCCTGCATGAGTACTCCTCCAAGTCCTAAGCGAGATGCGTCGCAATACACTTGGAAATCCTTGCGTATATCTGGCAAGATCAGCACTGGGGCTGTCGTCAAACGTTTCTTCAACTCCTGAAAATTCTCTTCGCACTCTTCAGTCCAATGGAAATTAGTGTCCTTTTTCAACAATGCCGTCATAGGCTTTGGAATCTTGTAGAAATTCTCAATGAATCTCTGGTAATATCCCGCAAGTCCAAGAAAACTGTTGATCTCTCCAACTAAGGTGGGTGCCAACAACTCAGTGACTGACTGAACCTTGGTAGGATCAACTGCTATACCTTCTCCTGATATAACATGTCCTAGGAATCCAACTTCCTTCAACCAAATCTCTCATTTGCTGAACTTGGCATAAAACTGATGTTCTCTGAGCTTCTCAAGAACCAAACACAAATGTTCCTTGTGTTCCTCTTCATTCTTCGAGTACACCAAGATGTCATCAAGGAATACCACAACAAACTATCCAAGAATTCCATGAACACCTTATTCATCATACTCATGAAATAGGCAGGGGCATTAGTCAATCCAAATGACATAACCGTATACTCATATAGCCCATACCTTGTGGTGAAGGCTATCTTAGGTATATCCTTTTCTCGGATCTTCGGCTGGTGGTATCCTGATCGCTGATCGATTTTGGAGAATACTTTAGCTCCTTGAAGTTGGTCAAACAAATCACTTATCATCGGCAATGGGTACTTATTCTTAATCGTCACTTCATTCAGCACTCGATAATCAACAACCATTCTTAAATATCCATCCTTCTTCTCGACCAAGAGCACTGGGGCTCCCCAGGGTGGTCAACTTCGTCGAATGAATCCTTTCTCCAATAACTCCTTAATCTGCTTCTTGATCTCCTCCAGATCATTCGCGGGCATCCGGTATGGTCTCTTCGATATTGGCCCGGTGCCTGGCAATAGTTCTATCAAAAACTCAATGTCCCGATCTGGCGGCATGCCTGGTAGCTCCTCTGGAAATACATCCGGGTAATCCTTCACTACAGGCACTTCCTCCTGAACAACTCCCGAGAGATAATTTACTTGGGTCCTCCTAGGCGCATGCCTGGATACATACTTGATCCTTTTTCCCTCCGGGGTGGTAAGTAGAATCGACTTACTGGCACAATCAATGTTTCCACCATACATCGATAGCCAATCCATGCCCAGTATCACATACAATCATTGTGATTCCAAAATTATCAGGTCTGAGGGGAAAACATGGCCTCGAATGGTCAATGGTATTTGAAAACATCCTTGACTTGCCATATACTCCGCTCCTGGTGAGCTTACTAACATAGGTGTCATAAGTACTTTGGTGGGCAACTTATATCTATCCATGAATCCCCTTGAAATGTATGAATGCGATGCACCAGTGTTAAAAAGAACTATTGCGGTAAATGACTTAACCAAAAACATACCGACAACTGCATCAGGCTGCTCTTCAACCTCCTCCACGTTCACATGGTTCACTTGTCCCCTGTTGAAAGGGTTGGGCTTCTTCCCAGAGCTTCCATTGCCGTTCCCATTCTTTGCTTCAGGGCACTCAGTGGCGTAGTGTCCAGTCTTCCCACCCTTGAAACAGGTAACGTGACCTAGATCCTTCTTGGCGGGTGTGGCTGGATTGGAGCAGTTTTAATTACTGCTTGCTCCATTCCCATTCCCATTCTTGGGGCCATTGTGGCTATGAGAACTCCCTTCATTATGGGTGTGGTCTCCATGGTTATGGGTATATCCACTCGAGTTCGGGGTGAAACGGGGCTTCTGCTGGGCTCCAGAATTGTTCTTCCCATGTCCATACTTCCTCTAGCGGCTCTCAATCTGCTGTTGCTTCCCTTCAATCATAAGAGACTTATCTACCAGCTCCTGGTAGTTGTTGAATGTTGCCACCATCAACTGTATGCTCATCTCATCATTCAGCCCTTCCATAAACTTCTCCTGCTTCGCGGCATCGGTGGCCACATCATCAGGGGCATAGCGAGATAGAGTATAAACTCATCTACGTACTAAGCCACAGTATGATTTCCTCGGCGCAAGTTGCGAAACTCGCGCTTCTTCATGCTCATAGCCCCAGTTTAGACATGGGCGGCGTGAAAAGCTTGCTGAAACTGATCCCAAGTGAAATTGGCTATAGGGAAAGTGGTTGTGTAATTCTCCCACCATGAGGCTGCTGGTCCATCCAATTGATGTGCGGCAAAACGCACCTTCTCAGCATCTGTGCAACCTGCGGTGGTCAACTCCCTTCCAATCTTGCATAGCCAGTTATCAGCAACTATTGTCTCGATTCTACTGGAAAACACCGGCGGCTGCAACCTCAGAAAATGGGCTAGGTTGTCAACTGGTGGTGGTGGCGGGTTGTTGTTGTTGTTGTTGTTGTTGTTGTTGTTGTTGGTGGTGTTGTTGTTGTTGTTCTGATTCTGGATAAGAAGTTGCATCAAAGTGTTCTGCTGCTGGATCAACTGGGTGAGCTCAGGGGGAACTCAAATCTGGGCTCACGTCTCGGAGGCATCTAATGGGTTTAGAGGGAAGAGATTAGAATAGATTGAGGTCTAGGGGAAAAATCACTACCGATATGCACATGAGACAAACACAATCATATCACACCAAAACAATTCAAGCAAGGGCATACAATCGGTTCTAGAACTATCATTACAAAAGTGCTCGGACTTCTACTATATGGGGGAAAAACTACTATTCATAGGGTGGTCATCTAGAAATTTTGATCAGTGGAAGATTTCATGATATCCGCTCCAGCTTTGTCTTCATAGTCATCATCACTATCATCAGGGTCGGAGTCGGCGTCGTCGATGATGATGTAGTCTTCAGAACGAATCTCCCTGGGTTCGTCGTCTTCTCCTCCTGGCGCGGGGTCTCCCATAAATACTCCTAGCTTCCTTGTCAGGTCGTCATTTTTCTCCACAAGTATTGCGATTTCCTCCTCATATCCGTCAAGTGAAGACTTGAGTTCCTCTTCTAACTCTGTGTTCCTGGTTAACGCCTTCTTCAAATCTCTCATGCCTGCACACATCTGGTTCTCCTGTCGACGAATGTGCAGGTTTAACTCCTGGATGAAAGCTGGAATGGACCTGTCCCTCCTGGTACTGATCATCTCCCATTGTTCATCTCGGCGCCCACATATCTGGTAGATAATGTCCTTCAGCTCTTGTTTGTAGACTTCTCCAATTCGTCCCATAGCAATGTGGGCTGCCATACTCTTGCCTGGACTCCCAGTTGGGGCATCAAAGGAAAACTCTATGGGCTCAGTGACTGGAGCGATCGTCCTCCCTGGAATTTGAACTCGAATAATCCATCGCTACTCTTCTGGTAAGGTGGCGGTGTAGGTCTGATACGTCCAAAACGTATCTATAATTTCTGCTTGCTCCATGCCTCTTTTGTGTGATATTGCTATGATATTTATGCACTTTCATACACTTTTGATCATATTTGGACTAACCTATTAACTCAGTGCACCCCAGTGCAACTTTTTGTTTTCTGCTGTTTTTGTATTTCAGGTTTTCCCATTACTTAAATTGCCAGAAAAATTCAGGGAAAAATATATAAAAAATCAGCGCTCCAGAAGCTTCCACGCGCCAGAAGTGGGGCCAGAGGGGAGCCAGGGGCAGCCCAGGCGGCCTGCCCCCGCGGCCCCCCTCCTGGCCGCGCCGGGGGGCGCCTGGGCCCCCCTTACCTCCTCTGGTGACCCCCTTTGGCATATATTTACATCGCGTCCCGAAACCCTCGAGGACGGAACCCTTTTTCGCGATCTCATCTCTGTTCCGCCGCCGCCGCGCTTCCAAGATCAGGAGCACCAGGAGAACTCTTCCCGGCACCCTGCCGGAGGGGAGAACCACCACCGGGAGCCTCTCCACCACCATGGATGCCTCCCGGATGAGTTGTGAGTAGTCCCCCTTGGACCATGGGTCCATGACCAGTAGCTATGTGATGTTCTCCTCCCCTCTTTGTTCTTCATCGATTAGACCTCGTGAGCTGCCCTACATGATCGAGGCACATATGTAATCCTTATGCTGTTGCTATGATGTGTTTGCTGGGATCCGATGGATTATGAGATTATGTTCAGATTGTGTGTGAGTAATATATTTGATTCACCTCTTTTATATTTATGTTCTTGAGTAATTCTTGCATGTTCTCCGTTGCTGTTTATTGCTTTGGCCAAGTAGTAGGTAGTAACTCCAAGAGGGAACGTTATGCTTGATTGTGGGTTCATGCCCCTCGATGACTAGCTTGAGTGACAGAAACATGAGTCTAGGGGATGTGTTGTTGCCACAAGGGGGAAAACAACGGTGCTTGTACTTGCGGGTGTAAGGATTGTTTACTTTACACAAAGTTCTTTTAATGCAGTTGTCTGTTGCTTTGTGTTTACACTATGGGTGGGACTCGCAACTTAATACCAGCGAGATGTTCTGGATAGATATCTCAAGGTGGATGATTAGTAGTAGATGCAGATGGATTTCGGTCTACTTGCCTTGGCGTACCGCCCATGCTTTTGAGCCTCTATCTTTCTTGCAGCATAGTTAGCATTGGTTTGCGCACATAATCCTGTCAATTGCCCAGCTGTAATTCGTTTACCTCGCTTAGTTGTTTTATCATCTTTTGGGAGAGAGACATCACTAGTGAACATCATGTGACTCTGGTCCATATTACCATCACTGGTCACACCCGCTATTTACTTCTTGTTCTTATTTACTAGTTGCAGTCATACCTATCACCATTATCTCTTGCGTTTGATCCTTTGTAAACGACAAGGCCGGAGGGATTGACAACCTCTCTGTACTCGTTGGGAGCAAAGTTATTTGTATCTGTGTGTAGGTCCTGTCAAGCAAAAGTCTCTGGCGCTATTGACACCTTCTTGTCGACCCTCGGAGTCTCACGGGATTTGATCCTTGGTATCTTTTCCAAGGGAAAACTACCGCTACGCTACATCTCAAACCTTCCACTTGGGGTAACCAACGAGGGGCGAGAAGCCATCAAGCAAAGTTTTCTGGCGCCGTTGCCGGGGACTCCACTCTTCAAGATAGGGGAGTTGCACGCTATCTTTTATCTTTGCTTTTTAGTCTTGTTAGTTTACCTTTCAGTTTTCTTTATGTCTTTTCACTAGTTTTGCTTAATGGAAAACAACAAAAATATGAGAGAGCTTTATAAGCTCTACCTTGCTTTGGGACATGATGTGTTTGAAGAGAAAATTAAAAAACCTATGGAACTTTATTATTTGCATAACAATCATGATGGTGGTGATGTTATTAGTATGCTTTCTTTGAATATCAATATTGCTAATGACATGGAAAGCTCTAAGCTTGGGGATGACACGTTTGATGAACATGATATTTTTTAGTCCCCCAACTTTTGAAGAGAAAATTTACTTTGATGATACTTTGCTTCCTATATATGATTACAATGATGAATATGATGTTTTCAGTCCACCTACTATTGAGGATAAAATTTATTATGATTATGATATGCCTCCTAAATACAATGATTGCCATGATGGTTATGATTGCTTTACTCTCACTATTCCTAATAAGAAAGATTTTGCTTATATGAAGAGTAATGATACCTTTTTGCATGTTGATCATGGTAACAATGCTTTATGTGATGCTTATAATGTTGAGTTTATTCGTGATCCCACTGAAAATTATTATGAGAAGGGAACATATGCTTATAGATATTTCAATAATATCAAGTTCCCTCTCTTTATGTTGAAGGTTTTGAAGCTGCACTTGTTTTGTCTTCCTATGCTTATTGCTTTGTGCTTCAATGAATTATTGTATTGCAATATTCCTATGCATAGGAAGCATGTTAGGCTTAAATATGTTTGGTATTTGCTTCTTGATGCTCTCTTTTGTTCTTCAACTCTTATTCCTACGAGAGCATCATTAAAGTCTTAAGCCTATCTTTATGGCTATAAAGAAAGAGCTCTAGGGAGACAACCCTTGTTATCTTTGCTTTCAGTTTGTTCTTTCAGTTTTAGTGGTCTTGATGTTTGTTACTACTGTAGCAACATCATTGTATCTTTATTTTTCAGCTTTGTGCCAAGTTTAGCCTCTGATTGCAAGAAAGTTCAAAAGTTGTGACGTGCTGTCCAGGAAACAGATTCTGTCCTTGGACAGAAAAATTCGTATAAAATCACCAGATCATCTTTTTGGTCTGAATTTTTTCGACAGTGTGCTCTATACAATTGGCTTTCGGGCGTCTGTTCTGAGTTTTTTGATTTGAGTTTTAGAAGTGCCCCAAAAAAATTATTTACTACCTGCTGGTCTGTTTTTCACATATTCTGTCCTGTTTTGCCTTTTCTTCGTTTTGCAAACCTTGAGCTTGCTTTTTCTTTGCCAAAACCTTTTGGCAATCTTGAGAAACAGTAGCTCTTCAAGATTATCTTCATTTCCAGCAAGGAAAAATTATTTAATTATGGGTACTAACCTCGCTAATCAGATTATGATGAGTTATGTATGAAGGGAGTTTTCAAGTGTGCGAGGGAAGATGATAAAAAGATTCAGGAGGGTCAAACGCTCAAGCTTGGGGATGCCCCCATGCACCCCCAAGAAATATTCAAGAAGACTCAAGCGTCTAAGCTTGGGGATGCCCCCGTGCATCTCCTTCTCCATCAACAATTATCAGTTCGTCTTTCGTTCCACTATATTTTAATCACTTCATGCGTTATGTGCTATGCTTGGAGCGTCTTGCTTTTAGTTTCCTTTTTAGTTTTCTTTAGCTTTGCTTGCTGTTCATAACGAGTTAGAACCCATCTTTCTTTGTGTAGGAGAGAAACACGCTCCACTTCAACCTAGAACACAATATAGGATTTTCATGTTTATCTTTGCTGTGTATGTTCTTTGTCTTTCAATAGCTACTGTCATGTTTAGCTCTTAGTTTTCATGCTTTTCTTTTTAAAGAGCTTTTGTTTAGTTGGTTGCTTCTGGAACTCCCTTGAGTTATCATGCTTATCTTGTTAAGAGAGTTAGCTTATGTGGCACTGGTTGATATGTCTATGATAAAAATGCTATGTGCATAATGGTGCTTAGTAGTTCATGTTTTCTTATGGTTAGTCTCAAATAGCTGGGGGGTTCTTAATGTGTTATTGAAGTACCAGCATGATTTGTTTGCCTATGATGTGGTATGGTTTAGTGATATCTTCCTCCAAGAATTTATTTTGATTGACTTGGCATATGCTCACGCATATTTTAGACTGTAAAAAAAGTCTATCAAGCCTTGATGATCTTTAATTTCTGAGTAGCGATATAACTTCCATGCCCGATTCAATGTTGCTTTGTCGCTCTGCATGATTATGGTCGTCATTGCTCTCTTAGTTGGTCGCTCCCAGTCTTTTGCTAGCCTTCGCCTGTACTAAGCGGACTGACTGCTTGTGCATCCAAAATCCTTGAAACCAGTTATGCCATATGAGTCCACCATACCTTCCTATACATGGTATTTACTTGCCATTCCTAACGAAGACTTTCGTGTACCATCTCAAAATTATTCAAAAGCATTTCTCTTTTGTGCCTCTGTTTTAGCTCATGAGGAAGTAGTAGTTAATTCATGATCTTTTTAAGTTGGACAAGTTTCACCCCGGGATTTCATGTCTAATCTGCAAACCCCTAATACGAGAAGGAACTGGCATGAGTGCGCCCGGCTCATAAAAAAAATATACAACAAACAAACCCTCCTTCACGCTTTGTTCATGAGAAATCAGAAAACTTTTGGCAGTGATAAACAAAGGAGATTAAGGGGATGTGATCGTCCCCGTGCGGGAGCCGTTCCTCGAAACTTGTCCAGCTCGAGAAGTAATTGAGTTATCTACTAGCATTCGTTGACGAAATATGCATCTCCCAAAAATCATTTTTACCTCTGTTTTTAAAAACCAAGAGCTCTGGTACATGTTTAGTCTTTGCTTCCAACCACGGGTTTTCAACCTTGCCATCAAAATCCACGGTTCGAGAGTCTCCACCTTCTTTCTTCAAAGCACCAACTATTCAGAGCATGATTGTCATTCTGAGTGTAATGTGCATTGTCCCAAAGTACCATTGTCTTCTGCATGATTATGATATCGTTTATTCTGAAATCATTGTATCTAGTCGTCACTTAAACTTCGGAGGTGCTCCTGCATTTATGTTTTGCTTCACTAAAGGGGGCAAGCGAGGTATCACTTTGCCATGTTTGCACACCATGCTCACTACAAATCTATTGGGTGTTTCAGTATCATATTGTAAAACTTTCAGTTCTTTGTGATATTCTCATGAGGCAACTTAATTACTAAAGATTCATTATCTCAGTAAGCATTTGTCATGTGACTGTGAAAAGTTCTTATATGGTTGGTAGCATGTCACGACAGAAATTATGCTTGTTATCATTTACCTACTCGAGGACGAGCAGGAATTAAGCTTGGGGATGTTGATACGTCCAAAACGTATCTATAATTTATGCTTGCTCCATGCCTCTTTTGTGTGATATTGCTATGATATTTATGCACTTCCATACACTTTTGATCATATTTGGACTAACCTATTAACTCAGTGCACCCCAGTGCCAGTTTCTGTTTTCTACTGTTTTTGTATTTCAGGTTTTCCCATTACTTAAATTGCCAGAAAAATTCCGGGAAAAATATATAAAAAATCAGCGCTCCGGAAGCTTCCACGCGCCAGAAGTGGGGCCAGAGGGGAGCCAGGGGCAGCCCAGGCAGCCTGCCCCCGCGGCCCCCCTCCTGGCCGCGCCGGGGGGCGCCTGGGCCCCCCTTACCTCCTCTGGTGACCCCCTTTGGCATATTTTTACATCGCGTCCCGAAACCCTCGAGGACGGAACCCTTTTTCGCGATCTCATCTTTGTTCCGCCGCCACCGCGCTTCCAAGATCGGGAGCACCAGGAGAACTCTTCCCGGCACCCTGCCGGAGGGGAGAACCACCACCGGGAGCCTCTCCACCACCATGGACGCCTCTCGGATGAGTTGTGAGTAGTCCCCCTTGGACCGTGGGTCCATGACCAGTAGCTATGTGATGTTCTCCTCCCCTCTTTGTTCTTCATCGATTAGACCTCGTGAGCTGCCCTACATGATCGAGGCACATATGTAATCCTTATGCTGTTGCTATGATGAGTTTGCTGGGATCCGATGGATTATGAGATTATGTTCAGATTGTGTGTGAGTAATATATTTGATTCACCTCTTTTATATTTATGTTCTTGAGTAATTCTTGCATGTTCTCCGTTGTTGTTTATTGCTTTGGCCAAGTAGTAGGTAGTAACTCCAAGAGGGAACGTTATGCTTGATTGTGGGTTCATGCCCCTCGATGACTAGCTTGAGTGACAGAAACATGAGTCTAGGGGATGTGCTGTTGCCACAAGGGGGAAAACAACGGTGCTTGTACTTGCGGGTGCAAGGATTGTTTACTTTACGCAAAGTTCTTTTAATGCAGTTGTCTGTTGCTTTGAGTTTACACTATGGGTGGGACTCGCAACTTAATACCAGCGAGATGTTCTGTATAGATATCTCAAGGTGGATGATTAGTAGTAGATGCAGATGGATTTCGGTCTACTTGCCTTGGCGTACCGCCCATGCTTTTGAGCCTCTACCTTTCTTGCAGCATAGTTAGCATTGGTTTGCGCACATAATCCTGTCAATTGCCCAGCTGTAATTCGTTTACCTTGCTTAGCTGTTTTATCGTCTTTTGGGAGAGAGACATCACTAGTGAACATCATGTGACCCCGGTCCATATTACCATCACTGATCACACCCTCTATTTACTTCCTGTTCTTATTTACTAGTTGCAGTCATACCTATCACTATTATCTCTTGCGTTTGATCCTTTGTAAACGATAAGGCCAGAGGGATTGACAACCTCTCTATACTCGTTGGGAGCAAAGTTATTTGTATCTGTGTGCAGGTCCTGTCAAGCAAAAGTCTCTGGCGCTATTGACACCTTCTTGTCGACCCTCGAAGTCTCACGGGATTCGATCCTTGGTATCTTTGCCAAGGGAAAACTACCGCTACGCTACATCTCAAACCTTCCACTTGGGGTAACCAACGAGGGGCAAGAAGCCATCAAGGTCCCGGTGAAGCTTGGTATTCCGATGTTCAGGTACCTAGTGACTTCCTTCAAGTGTCGTCCAAAAGGTGTGTCTTCATCAGGTTGGGTGAACTTGTTCCTTGAGTCTGCCATCCTAAAGACTAGAAAATGGAGAGGAGTCGGAAATGAGTAGAGAAGAGTGACCTATGGCTCATCTTAATGGTCTTGTCCAACATTCAATATGTGCTCTGATACCATCTTGTAGTGACCCGACCTGAATGGATTAAGTCTCTTTGCTTTAGTGTCATCCCTGGATCGGTAATGCTGACACACACAGTACTCGAAGGATTTATAATAGAGTAGCAATCACACACTTATTACATCGAAGGTCTCAAAAGAGAACTTACTGTTGGAAATATGCCCTAGAGGCAATAATAAACTAGATATTATTATATTTCCTTGTTCATGATAATTGTCTATTGTTCATGCTATAATTGTATTAACCGGAGACCGTAATACATGTGTGAACACGTAGACCATAATATGTCCCTAGTAAGCCTCTAGTTGACTAGCTCGTTGAACAATAGATGGCTATGGTTTCCTAACCATGGACATTGGATGTCGTTGATAACGGGATCACATCATTAGGAGAATGATGTGATGGACAAGACCCAATCCTAAGCAAAACACAAGATTCTGTAGTTCGTCTGCTAAAGCTTTTCTAATGTCAAGTATCATTTCCTTAGACCATGAGATTATGCAACTCCCGGATACTGTAGGAATGCTTTGGTTGTGCCAAACGTCACAACGTAACTGGGTGGCTATAAAGGCACACTTCGTGTATCTCCGAAAGTGTCTGTTGGGTTGGCACGAATCGAGACTGGGATTTGTCACTCCGTGTGACAGAGAGGTATCTCTGGGCCCACTCGGTAGGACATCATCATAATAAGCTCAATGTGACCAAAGATTTGATCACAGGATGATGTGTTATGGAACGAGTAAAAGTGACTTGCCAGTAATGAGATTGAACAAGGTATTGGGATACCGGCGATCGAATCTCGGGCAAGTAACGTACCGATTGACAAAGGGAATTGTATACAGGATTGATTGAATCCCCGACATCGTGGTTCATTCGATGAGATCATCGTGGAACATGTGGGAGCCAACATGGGTATCCAGATCCCGCTGTTGGTTATTGGCGAGAGAGTTGTCTCCGTCATGTCTACATGATTCCCGAACCCGTAGGGTCTACACACTTAAGGTTCAGTGACGCTAGAGTTGTTATGGAAATTAGTGTGCAGTTACCGAATGTTGTTCGGAGTCCCGGATGAGATCCCGGACGTCACGAGGAGTTCCGGAATGGTCCGAAGGTAAAGATTTATATATGGGAAGTCCTATTTTGGCCATCTGAAAATGTTCGCGATTTTTCGGTATTGTACCGGGAAGGTTCTAGAAGGTTCCAGAGTGGGGCCCACCTGCATGGGGGACCCACATGAACGTGGGTAGTGGGTCCAAGGCCCCACACCCCTGGTCAAGGTGCACCAAGATCCCCCTTAGAAGGAATAAGATCATATCCCGAAGGGATAAGATCAATATCCCTAAAAAAGGGGGATACCAATCGGTGGGGAAGGGAAATGATGGGATTTCTTTCCCCCACCTTTGCCAATGCCCAAATGGACTTGGAGGGCAAGAAATCAGCCCCCTCCGCCCCTATATATAGTGGGGAGGCGCATGGGAGCCGCACCCCTTCCCCTGACGCAGCCCTCTCCCTCCCCAACACCTCCTCCTCCGTAGTGCTTGGCGAAGCCCTGCCGGAGAACTGCAAGCTCCACCACCACGCCACCGTGCTGCCGGAGCTCTCCCTTAACTTCTCCTCTCCCCTTGCTGGATCAAGAAGGAGGAGACATCCCCGGGCTGTACGTGTGTTGAACGCGGAGGCGCTGTTGTCCGACGCTTAGATCGGAATCAATCGCGATCTGAATCGCTACGAGTACGACTCCTTCATCAGCGTTCTTGTAACGCTTCCGCATCGCGACCTTCAAGGGTATGAAGATGCACTCGCCTCTCTCTTGTTGCTAGTCTCTCCATAGATTGATCTTGGTGATGCGTACGAAATTTTTAATTTCTGGAACGATCCCCAACAGTGGTATCAGAGGCAGGTCTATGCGTAGTTTCTATGCACGAGTAGAACACAAGTTGTTGTGGGCATCGATTTTGTGAATATACTTGCCGTTACTAGTCTTATCTTGATTCGGCGGCATCGTGGAATGAAGCGGCCCGGACCGACCTTACACATACGCTTACGTGAGACAGGTTCCACCGACTGACATGCACTAGTTGCATAAGGTGGTTAGCGGGTGTCTGTCTCTCCCACTTTAGTCGGATCGGATTCGATGAAAAGGGTCCTTATGAAGGCTAAATAGAAATTGGCATATCACGTTGTGGTTTTGGCGTAAGTAAGAAACGTTCTTTCTAGAAACCTATAGCAGCCACGTAAAAACTTGCAACAACAATTAGAGGACGTCTAACTTGTTCTTGCAGCATATGCCGTGTGATATGATATGGCCAAAAGGATGTGATGAATGATACATGTGATGTATGAGATTGATCATGTTCTTGTAATAGGAATCACGACTTGCATGTCGATGAGTATGACAACCAGCAGGAGCCATAGGAGTTGTCTTAATTTGTTATATGACCTGCGTGTCAATGAAAACGCCATGTAATTACTTTACTTTATTGCTAACCGTTAGCCATAGTACTAGAAGTAATAGTTGGCGAGACAACTTCATGAAGACACGATGATGGAGATCATGGTGTCATGCCAGTGATGATGATGTGGTGCCCCGAAGATGGAGATCAGAAGGAGCAAAATGATATTGGCCATATCATGTCACTTTTTGATTGCATGTGATGTTTATCATGTTCTTACATCTTATTTGCTTAGAACGACGATAGCATAAATAAGATGATGCCTAATAAAATTTCAAGAAAGTGTTCCCCCTAACTGTGCACCGTTGCGAAAGTTCATTGTTTCGAAGCACCACGTGATGATCGCGTTTGATAGATTCTAACGTTCGCATACAACGGGTGTAAGCCAGATTTACACATGCAAAACACTTAGGTTGACTCGAGGAGCCTATCATGTACATACATGGCCTAGGAACACAAGGGACCGACGGGTCGAACATTAGTCGTATAGTGGATACGATCAACATGAAGTATTCATCGATGATGACTAGTCCGTCTCACGTGATGATCGGACACGGCCTAGTTGACTCGGATCATGTATCACTTTGATGACTAGAGGGATGTCTATCTGAGTGGGAGTTCATTAAATAATTTGATTAGATGAACTTAATTATCATTAACATAGTCAAAAGGTCTTTGCAAATTATGTCGTAGCTCATGCTTTGGTTCTACTATTTTAGATTTGTTCCTAGAGAAATTTAGTTGAGAGTTGATAGTAGCAATTATGCGGACTGGGTCCGTAAACTGAGGATTGTTCTCATTGCTGCGCAGAAGGATTATGTCCTTAATGCACCACTCAGTGTGCTGAACCTCGAGCATCGGTTGTGGATGTTGCGAACATCTGACATACACGTTTTGAAGACTACATGATAGTTCAGTGCGTCATGCTAAATGGTTTAGAATTGAGGCACCAAAGATGTTTTTGAAACATCGCAGAACATATGAGATGTTCCAAGGACTGAAATTGGAATTTCAGGCTAGTGCCCTCGTCAAGATGTATGACACCTCTGACAAGTTTCTTAAGCCTGCAAACTAAGGAGAAAAGCTCAATCGTTGAGCATGTGCTCAGATTGTATGAGTACTACAATCGCTTGAATCGAGTGGGAGTTAATCTTCCAGATGAGATAGTGATGGTTCTCCAAAGTCACTGCCACCAAGCTACTAGAGCTTCGTGATTAACTATAACATATCAGGGATAGATATGATGATCCTTGAGCTATTCGCGACACCGCAAAAGTAGAAATCAAATAGGAGCATCAATTGTTGATGGTTAGTAAAACCACTAGTTTCAAGAAGGGCAAGGGCAAGAAAGGGATACTTCATGAAACGACAAATCAGTTGCTGCTCTAGTGAAGAAATCCAAGGTTGAACCCAAACCCGAGACTAAGTGCTTCTGAAATGAGGGGCACGGTCACTGAAGCATAACTACCCTAGATACTTGGTAGATGAGAAGGCTGGCAAGGCCGATAGAAGTATATTGGATATACATTATAATGTGTACTTTACTAGTACTCCTAGTAGCACCAGGGTATTAAATACCGGTTTGGTTGCTAAGTGGTAGTAACTTGAAATAAAAAGCTACGGAATAAACGAAGACTAGCTGAAGGTGAGATGACGATATGTGTTGGAAGTGTTTCCAAGGTTGATGTGATCAAGCATCGCATGCTCCCTCTACCATCGAGATTGGTGTTAATCCTAAAGAATTGTTATTTGGTGTTTGCGTTGAGCATAGACATGATTGGATTATGTTTATCGCAATACGGTTATTCATTTAAGGAGAATAATGGTTACTCTGTTTATTTGAATAATACCTTCAATGGTCTTGCACGTAAAATGAATGGTTCATTGAATCTCGATCATAGTGATACACATGTTCGTGCCAAAAGATATAAGATAGTAATGATAGTACCACATACTTATGGCACTACCATTCGAGTCATATTGCTATAAAATGCATGAAGAAGCTCCATGTTGATGGATCTTTGGACTCACTCGTTTTTTGAAAAGTTTGAGACATGCGAACCATGTCTATTGGTTTATACGCATGAAGAAACTCCATGCAGATGGATCGTTTGGACTCACTTGATTTTGAATCACTTGAGACATGCAAATCATACCACATGGGCAAGATGACTTAAAGGCCTCGTTTCCAGTGAGATGAAACAAGAGAGCAACTTGTTGGAAGTAATACATTTGAAGTGTGCAATCCAATGAGTGTTGAGGCACGCAATGAATATCGTTATGCTCTTACTTCACAGATGATTTGAGTAGATTCTAAGTATATTTAATTGATGAAACACAAGTATGAATTATTGAAAGGTTCAAGTAATTTCATAGTGAAGTTCAAGATCGTCGTGACAAGAGGATAAAATGTATATGATATGATCATAGAGATGAATATCTGAGTTACATGTTTGGTACACAACTAAGACACTGTGGAAATTATTTCAGAACTAATGCCGCCTGGAACACCATAGTGTGATGGTGTGTCCGAACATCATAGATGCACCCTATTGGATGTGGTGCAAACCATGATGTCTCTTATCGAATTACCACTATCGTTTATGGGTTAGGCATTAGAGACAACCGCATTCACTTTAAATAGGGCACCACGTAATTTTGTTGAGATGACACCGTATGAACTATGGTTTAGAGAAACCTAAGCTGTCATTTCTTAAAAGTTTGGGGCTGCAATGCTTATGTGAAAAAGGTTTATCCTGATAAGCTCGAACCCAAAGCGGATAAATGCATCTTCATAGGACACCCAAAACAGTTGGGTATACCTCCTATTTCGAATCCGAAAGCAAAAGTGATTGTTTCTAGAAACGGGTCCTTTCTCGAGGAAAAGTTTCTCTCGAAATAATTGGGTGGGAGGATGGTGGAGACTTGATGAGGTTATTGAACCGTCACTTCAACCAGTGTGTAGCAGGGCACAGGAAGTTGTTCCTGTAGCGCCTACACCAATTGAAGTGGAAGTTGATGATAGTGATCATGAAACTTTGGATCAAGTCACTACCAAACCTCGTAGGTCGACAAGGATGCGTACTATTTCAGAGTGGTACGTAATCATGTCTTGGAGGTCATGTTGGTAGACAACAATGAACCTACGAGCTATGGAGAAACGATGGTGGGCCCGGATTCCGACAAATGGCTCGAGGCCATAAAATCCGAGAGGATCCATGTGTGAAAACAAAGTATAGACTTTGGAAGAACTACTTGATGGTCGTAAGGCTATTGGGTACAGATGGATTTTAAAAGGAAGACAGACAATGATGGTAAGTATCACAATTAAGAAAGCATGACTTGTCGTTAAGACATTTTCCGACAAGTTCAAGAAGTTGACTACGGTGAGACTTTCTCACTCATAGAGATGCTAAGAGTTTGTTGGAATTGTATTAGCAGTTACTGCATTATTTATGAAATCTTGCTGATAGGATGTCAAAACATTGTTTCCTCGACAATTTTATTGAGGAAAGGTTGTATGTGATACAACCAGAAGGTTTTTGTCAATCCTATAAGATGCTAACAAGTATGCAAAGCTCCAGCGATCCTTCTAAGGACTGGAGTAAGCATCTCGAAGTTGGAATATACGCTTTGATGAGATGATCAAAGATTTTGGGTTTATACAAAGTTTATTAGAAACTTGTATTTCCAAAGAAGTGAGTGGGAGCACTATAGAATTTCTGATGAGTATATGTTGTTGACATATTGTTGATCAGAAACGACGTAGAATTTCTGGAAAGCATATAGGGTTATTTGAAAAGTGTTTTTCAATGGAAAACCTGGATTAAGCTACTTGAACATTGAGCATCAAGATCTATAAGGATAGATAAAAAAAAGCTTAATAGTACTTTCAAATGAATATATACCGTGACAAGATTTTGAAGGAGTTCAAATAAGATCAGCAAAGAAGGAGTTCTTGGCTGTGTTATAAGGTGTGAGCATTGAGTGAGACTCAAGATCTGAACATGGCAGAAGAGAGGGAAAGGACGAAGGTCATCCCCTATGCTTTATACATAGGCTCTACAGTATGCTATGCTGTGTACCGCACCTCAAGTGTGTATTGCCATGAGTCAATCAAGGGGTACAAGAGTGATCCAGGAATGGATCACATGACAGCAGTCAAACTTATCCTTAGTAACTAGTGGACTAAGGAATTTTCTCGATTATGGAGGTGGTAAAAGAGTTCATCGTAAAGGGTTACGTCGATGCAAACTTTGACACTAATCTGGATGTGTCGGGGAAACTGATCCACCCATGAACACCAATGGGGACGGAGCCCCTTTCGGTACGGCGGGGGCGGAGATCGCGCGAAGAGCAGATCGAGGCGAGGCACACGAGAAGTTTACCCAGGTTCGGGCCGCACGGATGCGTAAAACCCTACTCCTGCTTTGTGGTTTGTATTGAGTTCTTGCTCGGGAGCGCTGAGAGCTACAGTACCCTTCAGCAGCTAACGAGACCGAGCGTGAGAGTGTTCGAATCCCCCATCCCTCTACGTTGCGCATGGGCCTCCTTTTATATGCTCAAGGGGTCACCGACAGGTGGCAACGCAAATGAGTGCAAAAATGGAAAGATGTTGTAGTTGGTACACCTACTTGTACAGTGCATCGCACCTAACCCTGACGGCAGGGGACAAGGGCATTAAATGCACGTCTGCGTCGCCCAAACAGTGCAAAAAGGGCCGTCAGGGGCGCCACCGTTCGCCACGATGGCCACCTTGTCAGCGCCGCTTGCCACCGCGTACCCCTGGCTGCACAGCCTCCCGCCACGTACGCCTGGGAGGGTCCCAGAGCGACACGTGGGTGGATGCGCTAGAGCGCGGGTACAGAGTGGTAGCTTGCCGCAGCAAGCGCCTTGCCGCGGTCGTTGTCTTGTCGCGTCCGGGCGCTTGTCGCTCACCGGGCCTTGCCGGGACACGTGGCGCGTCGCGGCAAGTTCTTTGTGATGCCTTGGTTGGCCTAACCGGCAAGCTCCTCTCGTCGGGGTCTTGTCTCCTTGGCTTGGATACTTTGTTCTTGAATGGCTCCAAAGGGACCACGGAGGACCTTGGCGGTCGCCCGGCAAGCCTTGCCGCGGGGCGCTGCGACTGCCCGTGCACAAGTTCGGGATACTGGGGTACCCCTACTCTAGTACACCGACAGGAGCCCCCGGGCCTGGGCCATACACGGTGCCGAGCGCTGTTGGGCCAGGCCCAAAACAGTGCACGGGCACGCAAGGCCTGGGTCACGCCGTATCTTGCTCCGTATCCACCGCGCCCTCCCCGAATGGCACACGTTGATTGCGGCGTCGTGGGAGAGGTTGTGGGTGGTTTCTTTAATCAGAAAGGCGGAACGTCCGCCCCCCTCCCTCCTTATAAGCAGGGGAAACAGGGGCAGTTCGTCCATCTGCCCGTTGCTACTCCTCGAAAACCTCCGCCGCTCCCCTTCTTCCCAAAGCTTGAAAGAGAGCAGCGCTCCGCCCCCCATCGCCACCAGCACCACCAGCGTCGTCGACCTCCCTCACCGCTTCCGCCATGGCTCCAAAGGGCGAGAAGGGGAAGGACGCGAAGTCGGCCGAGGCGCTGCGGCTCGGGGCACTGCGAAAGGAGCGGCCTGTCTTCCCCCCCAAGCTTGCCGCGAGGAAGTTGAGGGAGAACTACTACCTCTTCTGGTCGGGGGAGACGCGGGCGCATCCGCGCACCAAGGTACTCCTAGCCGTTGCTTGTAAAATGGCTCCGAATGGATATGCGTTCTTCGCCTTGTTCTTCTACTGCAGGCTCTGCCCGCCTTTCTCTGAATTCTTCTGCGACATTATGAACACCTACGGGTTCCACCTCCTTGACTTCACCCCCAATGGCATTCTGACCATGGCAGTTTTGGCACATCTCTGCGAAAACTTTGTCGGAGTCCATCCCAATGTAGCCCTTTTCCGCCACTTCTTTATGCCTCGAGTTGAGAGAGGAGAGCCTTTGTCTGGCGGAGTCTCCTAGATCTCGAGGGCACAAGAAGGAAGCTTATCTGGAGGGAGAGCTCCGCAGCAAATGGGAGGAGTGGAGAGCCAATTGGTGTTGGATTGTAGAGGAGAACCCACAGCCATTTACAGCCCGGCGCCAAGCCCCAGTAGTGCGCAGCAACGATTGGAGCGACCTGGCCCCGGAAGACGGTAGACTGAAGATTGCCACTGCCCGGATTCGACGCCTCAGGCTTGCCGGGCTCACTGTAGGCGCAGTTGGCGCAGATTTCCTTCGCCGCCGCATCGCCCCCTTGCAGGAGAGGAAGTGGCCCGCCTGGGAGTTCAAGAATGCGGCGGATATCATGAGGCTGCGCCCGGGCCTCAACTTCAACTTCACTGTCCTCGAGCTCAACGCGATGCTCCAGGAGCTGTTCAAGTATGACCCCGATCATCCCGAAGTGTTCAGGTTGCCGAGGGGTGTAGTTCCGCTGTGCAATAACTCCGCGCTCAGCCACATACGCGCAATGATGCCGCTGTGCGACTCGCATGGAATCGACCCAACTTGGCAAGAGCCTGCAGATGATGCCGTGCAGGCGTTCTTCGACAACTTGGAAGAAGTGCCAATTCGCTCCGACGAGAAGAAGGGCCTCACCCGCGACACCACCGATAAGGAGATGGCGTACATCGCCACTAGGCTGGAAGAGGCAGCGCAGCCCCAGCTGCGGGCGAGTTCGGATTCACCGTGGAGGAGGCGGATGCAGCAAAGGCGGCAAGCCTTGATGAGCGAGGGGAGCTTGCCGGCGAGGAGGGGCCTGCCGGGCAAGACGCCGAGTCGAGCGAGCCCGCCGAGCAGGGTGTCGGGTCGAGCGAGCCCACCGAGCAGGGCGACGAGTTGAGCGAGCCCGCCAAGGATACGAGCGGCTCGCTAGAGATCGACTCCTCTTCCTCCTCATCTTCAGGCAGCTCGCCACCAGCAGAGCCTCCAGCTCCACCAAGAAGGCGTCTCCGCAAGGCCGGGGACGTAACGGAGCGGCAGACGGGTCAACAGCCGCCGCGCCGCGCGACACGCTCCACCGCGGCAAGCAAGGTTGCCGCGGGAGCACCTCGCGCATCTGCTGCAATTGGAGCGGGGTCGTCCCGGACCGCCGCTTCTGCTCCTGCCGCTCCTCACGCCTCGGCGGCAGCCGGAGCGGGGTCGTCTCAGACCACCGCCACTGCCCCCGCCAAGCGGCCAAGGGAGCCTACTCCTCCGCCTCCTCGCGCCGGGCGTGAGCCAGACTTCGACTTCTCCGTGCTCAGCTCCGATGAGGAAGAAGAAGAGTAAGATTCTTGTTGTTTTCGTATCTCTTCGATTTTTGCTGTTTTATCTTGTATCTCATTTCCCTTACTCTGAACTTGTTCCTTTTTAGAACTCTGGCCCAAAGAGCGGCAAAGAGAGCCAAGGTCCCGGTGATTGTCATCGAGGACGAGCCCGCCGTGACAGCAGGGGGTGCGCCTGAGACAAACTTGCCGGACCCGGCAACTGATCTTCAGAGCAACCCCCAGCGCAGCCCCCAGCGTAAGTGTATGGTTCACTTTCCGCTGTTAGGCGCGCGTGGGTGTTCTATATTTGCTGATATCTTGATTGTTGATTTGTGTAGGAGCAGAGCGGCCACACCAGGAGCGCCCGGAGACCGCCCCAGACGTGCCTTCTGCCTCAACTACGCCGCCAAGGGAAAGTTCTCCGGCAAGGGTCTCTCCGGCAAGGGAGAGTTCTCCACCAAGGGAGAGCCCTCCGGCAAGGGAGAGCTCTCCGGCAAAGGAGAGCACCAGCGGCCCCCCGTCGGCGGGGACTACGACAGAGCCGCCAAGGGAGAGCTCTCCGGTAAGGGAGCCCGCCGAGGAGCCGGCCCGCGCAGGTAATCCTCTCGCTTCAAACTTTCCTTGGGTTTTTCTTTTTTGATTATTCTTTTTTGGATATTTGCTTGACTGTTTTTCTCCCCCTTCCTGCCGTCAGACCCATCTGCTGCGGAGCCGATGGAGACTGAGGTTGCTGCTGACGACGCCGTCGCTACCGAAGAGGCAGCCGGCGGAGATGATCCCGCCGGTGCAGAGGCTGCCAAGGCTGCCGCCGTAGCAGCTGGCGAAGGGTCTGGCGATCGCACTGACGGCCCTGAGGCCGCAGGAGCGCCAGGCGCTACACCGACTGCCGAGCCCTCCACCGCTGCCGCAGCCCCAGGCTCCGAAGAGCCCGAGCCAGGCGCCTACTTGAAGGCCGGCGACGGCGTCTTCATCAAACTCCCCTGCGCGTCGAGCTCCAGGACGTCGGTCGAGGGAGAAGTCTTTGACGGAGAGGTGCTCGCCTCCGCTGGGCTGACGCTATTTGACGCGCCAAGCAGCAGCAGCGGCGAGTCTGAGGAGGAGCGGCTGCTGCGGAAGTTGCTGTCGCTCTACCGCGCCCGGCAGGCCAAGCTGGAGTCCCGAGAGGCGCTTGCCGCGGGGGCGGGAGCTGATATGGAGAAGCGCGCGGAGGAGCTCCGGGGTATTCACCAAGCAGCTCTCCGGTCCTTGGCAGAGGAGCGGGAGCAACTTGCTAAGGAGTAGACGGCCTTCTTCCTCGAGAAGGCCGAAGTCGAAGAGCAGCAGCAGCTTGCCGCCGAGAAGCTATCTGCGCGGGAAGGCGAGCTGTCACAGCGGAAGATCAACCTCGACAGCCACGAGGAGGATCTTGCCGCGCACGAGCAATCACTTGGCGGAGCCCTCAAGCAAGCAGAGGACGCTGCCGCAGCTGCTGAGACCGCCAAGAAGGAGCTGGAGGCGAGGGTGGCGCAGCTGGAGGCCGATCTCAAGGCGAGAGGTCAAGAGATCGCCGCGCTCAAACTCGAGCGGGAGAAGGACGCCCACAGCCACTCGGAGCTGCAGGTTCGTCTCGCCGAGAAGGGCAAGGAGCTTGCCGCCGCCAAGAACTCCAACGCCGATCTTGAGTTGAAGCTGACCACTTTGACCAAGACGCTGGACGGCGCCAAGGAGCGGGAGGCGGCCTTGAAGGAGGAGGTCAAGGCCGAGAAAGCGCTGCTGGCAAGCGCTGCTGTCACTCAGAACGTCTTTAGGGAGACTGTGGAGCACTGGACGGAGGGTCTTGTCAATGCTGCCGCAGATATTGACAGGGAGCTGGCGCAGCTGGGGGCGGAGTATCTCGGGTATTCCTCCGATGAGAACCTCCACCCCAGCGCCAAGCTCACCTTATTCTTCAAAGGCGTGGCGACGGCCCTCCAGCGACTCCGGGAGAGGATCCCAAAGCAGCTGGCGGACGAGTCGCGCAAGCTCTGCGCGGGAGCCCTTCAAAAGGTGCTGGTGAATGTGGCCTTCCGCAATCCAGGCCTCAACCTCACCAACGTCCTCAAGTCCCTGCCACCGGACGCTGATCTGGACGCGCTCAAGGCCTTTGTTGCACCCATTGTGTACAAGGTGAGCGGGATCAAGAGAGTTGAGGGCGATCGCGCAGATTAGGCCGCCCGTTTTCTTCTTTCCTTGTCGTTGCCGATCATGTTATGACAACAGTCTGTTAGAGCTGCGACAAGCTATCTTTGTAATATAAATCTATTTTGGGTAATGGTTGCAACGTTATTTACTTTACTTGATCCCTTGCTTTGTATGTTTTTGCCCTACGCTTCTAGGGAACTTGCCGGTGCGGGCACCTTTGCCGCGAGCGCTGAGTGCGGAACGTCAGCAGCCTGCTAGCGGTGCCGTTACCGACAAGAAACCTTGTCGCAACTAGTCGCAGCTCACTTAAGTTGTTGAGCGAACTCGAAACAAACTTGTTGAGATGACTCAAAACAAAGTTGTTGAGCGGGCTCGAAACAACGTTAAGGGCGCAACTAGCTACGAGTTGGTTCCTCCGCACACAGGTTTTCCATACAAAGCACGGCCGTTCAAGGAAGATAACTTAAATTTTTTAAAAAAACTGATTGATCAAGCTTTGGCAACTTAGCCTTTCTGTTGTTTGCTTCCCGACAAGGCGGAACTTTCTTGAATGACGCCTGGTCCATACCACTATCTTCTCCTCCCCCCC
>LR738711.1:558972587-558993193 GCA_902687465.1 Secale cereale
CCCCCCCCCGACAAACTTGTGGGCGAGGGACCCTTCCTTTGCTTGAGAAAAAGAAAGAAGAGAAAACAAAGATATGGAGCCTTAAGGCTCGTTATTGCTTACCGGGGGTAGGTGCTGCACAAAGCGTCAGATAACACATGCAAAAAATGAAAAAACATGAAATTGACGAGATGTGCGGAGCACATGAGCTTTACTTATGCACGGGGTCTGCGCCCGGCTTTGTACAAAGGATTACATGCAACAACGGCAAGACTTGTACAACAGGTGGTTGCCGGAGCGGGTCGCAGCAAACGCGCCTAACGGGTAAAACTTACGAAGATGCTCAATGTTCCAGGAGTTGCTCACCGGAAAGCCATCTTCGATCTCAAGGCGGACAGCGCCAGGCCTAGTGACTCGTTTCACCCGGTAAGGGCCTTCCCACTTCGGCGTCAACTTGTTGGAATTCTTGGCGGACTGAACGTGCCGAAGAACAAGGTCGCCTTCCTCGAGACTTCTGGCGTTAACTTTGCGGCCATGGTAGCGGCGCAAAGCTTGCTGGTAGTGAGCAGCTCGTACAGCAGCCTAAAGACGGTCTTCCTCAAGGAGCAGCGCGTCATCTTGTCGCAGCTGCTCTTGCTCGAGCTCATCATAAGCGAGCACTCGAGGTGACCCATATACGAGTTCCGTGGGGAGAACTGCCTCTGCTCCATAGACTAGAGCGAAAGGTGTCTGTCCAGTGGCTCGTTTTGGCGTTGTCCTGATCGACCAAAGAACCACCGGCAGCTCCTCGATCCAGTTTCTTCCGCACTTGTGCAGCCTGTCGAAAGTTCTGGTCTTGAGTCCACGCAACACTTCAGCATTTGCCCTCTCCGCTTGACCGTTGCTTCTCGGGTGAGCAACAGAAGCGAAGCAGACCTTGGCGCCAAGATCTTGGACGTACTGCATGAAGGTGCGGCTCGTGAATTGCGTATCGTTGTCGGTGATGATCCTGTTAGGGATCCCGAAGCGGCAAACAATCGACCTGAAGAACTTGACTGCTGACTGTGCGGTCACCTTCCTCACTGGTTCCACTTCCGGCCACTTTGTGAACTTGTCGATTGCAACGTACAAGTACTCAAAGCCCCCGGCTGCGCGGGGAAAGGGGCCGAGGATGTCGAGCCCCCAGACCGAAAATGGCCAGGATAAAGGGACCGTCTGGAGAGCTTGAGCTGGCTAGTGTATCTGCTTGGAATGGAACTGGCACGCTTCACACTTGGTTACTTGTGCAGTTGCATCCTGGAGGGCTTCCGGCCAAAAGAAACCTTGCCGGAATGCTTTGCCGGCAAGTGCTCTTGCGCCAATGTGGTGACCACATATGCCTCCATGTATCTCTGCCAACAGCTTTTGTCCATCTTCCCGAAGAATACACTTCAATTTCACACCGTTGAGTCTACTTCTGTACAGTGTGTTGTCAACAAACTGGTACATACTTGACTGCCGGGCTACTCTTTCCGCTTCTTCTTGCTCTTCGGGAAGTTCTCATGTCTGAAGGAAACGGACAATCTGATGTGCCCATGCTGGAGCTCGTGGCTCGACAACAAGGACTAAAGGCACATATGCTGCTGCGGGAACGTCCGCTTCTACGGCAAGAACCTGCGGCTCAGCCGGAGCTTGACATTCCCCGGCAAGCTTGCCGGAGCAAAACTTGTCGGGAGCATTTGCTTCAACGGAACAAACCCTAGGGCTTGCCGGAGCAGACTGCTCCTCAACACTCTTGGTGTTGATCTTGGGGACCTTCTTGGCGGAGGCTTCGGGAAGCTCTGTCGGAAGATAGTCACCGGAGATCAGCTTCCTCTTCTTGCTTTGTCCAGTTGATGGTGTTACGGACGGTTGAGTCAGCTTGAGCACAAAGATCCCTGGTTCCACAGGTAACTTAAGTGCGGCGCACTTCGACAGGCCATCTGCAATGTCGTTCTGAGCTCTTGGAACAGGCTCCATCTGTAGGCCGTCAAAGTGCTCTTCTAGCTTTCTCACTTCATCGACGTAAGCTTCCATCAACAGACTCTGATAATTCTTGTTCACTTGGCGGACGACAAGCTGCGAGTCACCCCTGACAATGAGCTTCTTGATCCCAAGGTCTGCCGCGATCCTGAGACCGGCAAGAAAACCTTCATACTCTGCAGTATTGTTTGTTGCTTGCTCCTTGGGAAAGTGCATCTGGACTACGTACTTGAGGTGCTCTCCGGTGGGTGCGACAAGCAGCACGCCAGCACCGGCGCCTTGCAGCGAGAAAGCACCATCAAAGTACATCAGCCACTCTTTGCTTGCTTCCTTGACGGGGATGCTCGTTTCTGGAATTTCTTCATCTGGTGTTGGCGTCCACCCTGCTATGAATTCTGCCAATGCTCTGCTCTGGATAGTTGAAGTGCTCTCAAACTTGAGGCCAAAGCTTGACGGTTACAGTGCCCACTCAACAATCCTGCATGTTGCTTCTAGATTCTGCAGTATCCTCTTCAGCGGAAAGCGAGTGACAACTGTGATCTCATGTGCTTGGAAGTAATGGCGCAGCTTTCTCAAGGCCATGAGAAGGCCGAAAAGCAATTTCTGCACACCAGAGTACCTTGACCTAGCCCCCTGCGGGAGGGAACTGACAAAGTAAACAGGGCGCTGCACCATTTTCTTCTGTATCTCCTACGCAGATCCATCTTTGTCGGGACCAGAGCTTGTTGGGGAAGCCCCCTGCTTGTCGCTGGATGCGCTTGCCGCGGTTGCTGGCTCATCGTCTGCCTCCCTCTCCGCTACTAACGCAGCACTAACAACTTGATTGGTTGCCGCTAGATACAACAGCAACTTCTCTTGTGGCTTAGGTGCGACAAGTATTGGAGTGGAGGACAGGTATCTCTTCAAGTCTTGCAGCGCAACCTCTGCTTCCGGAGTCCATTTCATTGGACCTGCCTTTTTCAAAATTTTGAAAAACGGCAGGGCGCGCTTAGCAGACTTAGAGATAAACCTGCTGAGAGTAGCCACGCAACCGGCAAGTCTTCGTACATCCTTGACGCGCTTCGGTGCTTTGATCTGCTCAATGGCCTTGATCTTGTCGGGGTTGGCTTCAATTCCCCTCTGAGACACGAAGAACCCGAGAAGCTTGCCGGAAGGAACTCCAAACACACACTTCTCGGGGTTGAGCTTGAGCTGGATCTTGCGCAGATTTGCAAAAGTCTCGTCTAAATCTTGAATCAGGGTTGCCCTGTCCTTGCTCTTGACTACTATGTCATCCATGTAGGCTTCCACATTTCTGTGAATTTGTGGCTGAAAAGTTGTATGGACCACCGTTGCAAATGTTGAACCAGCATTCTTCAAACCGAAAGGCATCCGTATGAAGCAATACGTGCCACATGGAGTGATGAATGTGGTCTTCTCCTCATCCTCTTCTGCCATGAAGATTTGATGGTATCCTGAGTATGCGTTAAGAAATGAAAGCAAGTCACATCCGGCCGTGGAGTCAACAATCTGGTCAATGCGCGGCAAGGGAAATGGGTGTTTGGGACAAGCTTTATTAACATCGGTGAAGTCGATACAAAGTCTCCATTTCCCGTTTGCCTTGCGCACGACCACAGGATTGGCCAACCACGTAGGATGGAGCACTCCTCTGACAAGGCCTGCTGCTTCCAATTTCTTGATTTCTTCTGCAATGAATTCTAGGCGCTCCACTTCTTGTTCCCTGGCTTTCTGCTTGACGGGCCGCGCATGAGGACAAACGACAAGATGGTGCTCAATTACTTTCCTGGGAACACCGGGGATGTCGGATGGTTGCCACGCAAACACGTCGACGTTCGCCCGTAGGAAAGCAACGAGCGCGCTTTCCTATTTAGGGTCAAGCGTGGCACTGATGGTGAAGGTACCACCAGTGCCGTCCTCCTTGGCGGACACCTTCTTGGTCTCTGGCGAAGCTGCCATCATCTTCTTACACTTGCCGGTGGAGCTCGATCGTGCGTCCTCGACGGTAGCGCAGCACTCCGAAGAGGTGCGCTTGCCGGAGTGGGCATCAGAACTCTTGCCGGACTTGGTCTTCTTCTTCCCCCCTGAGCTTCAGCGGCAAGTGTCTTGCGATCTGTTGCTGCTGCTGCTTCCCGGTAGATCTTGTCGGCGCAGATAAGAGCATCCTTCTTGTCGCCAGGGACAGAGATGACGCTTATCGGGCCTGGCATCTTCAGCATGTTATATGCGTAGTGAGAGGCTGGCATGAACTTGGCGAGTTCTGGACGGCCGAGTATCCCATTGTAAGGCAATTGAAAATCGGCAACGTCAAAGGTGACCTTCTCAGTCCTGAAGTTCAGCTCGCCGCCAAACGTCACTCGCAACGTGATGTTCCCCTTTTGCTTGCTCCTTCCCGGATTGATTCCTTGGAATGTGCCGGTCTCTTCGAGCTCGCTGTCAGGGATCTGGAGTTTCTGGAGTACAACGGAGGAGATCAGGTTCAAGCCGGCCCCACTGTCAACTAGCATCTTAGTGACCTTGAGGTTGCGGATGGTTGGTGAAACCAGCATCGGCAAGCACCCGACCGCAGTTGTGCGATCAGGGTGGTCCTCAATATCAAAGATGATAGGCGTGCTGGACCACTTCAGAAGCTTGCGCGATTCGACAGGTGGTTCTGCTGCATTAACTTCCCGCACCCACTGTTTGAGTTGGCGGTGTGAAGTATGCAGAGAAGCACCGCCATCAACGCACAAGACTTTTGTGGCTTTCTGAACTCCTGCTCACTGGTCTCAACATCATCCATGTCTTCATCATCGTCGTCTTCATCCTTGTCACGGCCGCGGGGAGGTCTGTCTCCTTGCCGCTGCTTGGCCTTGCCGCGGCGTCCTCACCAGCCGTTGAATGACCGCTTCTTGCCGGATCCTTCAGCACCTCCTTGGGCCTTCTCCTTGTCGCGTCGCTCGTATTCAGCCTTTTTCTGCTCAACGAGCTGCTCGACTCTCTTGCAGTTCTGGAGGTCATGACCCTTGGTGCGGTGGATCTTGCAGTACTGCTTGTCGGTGTCGTCCTGCTTGTCGGCGGCCGCCACAGCCTGGCAGTTGGTGCATGTGGCGGCCTCCTTGCCGGAGCCACCAACTTTGGCCTTCTCGGCGCCACCTCCGTTCCCGGACTTCTCAACGGCTAGCACGTCTTTGTTTTTCTTCTTCCTGTTGTTTCGCCGCCGGTTTTTCTTTGCCGGGGCAGCATCCTCACTGTCAGATACTCCTGCTCCTGTATCCTCTCCGGGGAGTTTCCTCCCTTCCTCAGCACGTGCACACTTGTCGGCCAGGGCATATAGCTCACTGACATCTCTGATCTTGCACATCGCCATCTCCTCCCTCATCCTGCGGTTACGCACGTTCTGATGGAACGCGCTGATAACCGCGGCAGGGTGGACGTCTGGGATGTTGTGCTGTACACGGCTGAACCTCTGGATATACTTGCGCAGGGGCTCTCCTTCCTTCTGGGCGAGCACGTGAAGGTCACTCTCCTGGCCATGCGGTTTGTGGCCGCCTATAAAGGCGCCGACAAACTGATGGCATAGATCAGCCCAGGAGAATATGGAGTTGTCCGGCAAGTGCATGAGCCAGGACCTAACGTTGGGTTTGAGTACCAGCGGGAAGTAGTTGGCAAGGATCTTGTCGTCTCGCCCCCCGGCAGCTTGCACCGCGATGGTGTAGATGCTGAGGAACTCCGACGGGTGCGTCTTGCCGTCGTACTTCTCTGGTACGTCTGGCTTGAAATTCTTCATGCTGGGCCACTGGACTTGCCGCACCTCACGAGTGAACGCAGGGCAACCTACCGCGTACGGCAAGTCGTCTGGTTCCCTTGGCGCATGCATGTCGACAGCGGGCCCAGCGCGCTGGTCTGATTGACGCCGCGCTTCTCTTCGGCGCTCGATGCGAGTACGAGCGTCCTCTTGCTGTCGTTCATGAAGAACTTGGCGCTGATCGCGACGAGCTCGCGGATCTGACGACGCGGTGGAGTCGCTGTCGAGATTGATCTGACGAGTCGGCGATCTTGGCCTTCGGGGTGGGGAGTGCATGGTGGTTGCATCCCCACCAGTCTTGTCGCCATCGGCCCGCGCCTGGCTGACTTGCCGCGGCTGCGACGTGCTTGGCTGCAGCGGAGTGTTGCCGTTGGCGAAGGCGATGAGACTCTGAATGGTGGCCCTCCAGTCGTCGATCTTGTCTGCCGCTGGAGGGAAGTCTAGTAGTAGTTGAGCTCGTGCCAGAGCTTCTGCTGGAGTGGCGGGTAGCGGCGGCGAACGGTGCGAGGAGCGGGATATGCTCGGACTTCTAACTAAGTTAGAAGGAGCAGTATCCCGTCCAGGCGACCGTGCCTTGCTCGTGCCGGCATGTTGGCGTGCATGCTGGTCTTGAGCATCCCGAGATCCACCATCTCGATCTTGGTTCAGCAAGCGTATGGTACCATGAGTACCATGACGCTGCCGGTCCCGCGCCTCCTGAGATGGGCGCGGTGCATGTACGGACGCCGAGGTCTTGGAGTGCGCGCGGTCATTGTGGGAGTCGGCTACGCCGCCGATGGGCAGCGCAACCTTGTCCTTGGACTTGGTGGCACCGTGAGCTCCCTCATCGACGTCCGTTCTCTCGCCGGCGTCTACCCCACCAGCCGTTGGCTCCGGCGGTGGTGGGATCGACGCGGACGGAACAGCCGCCTCCGAAGCCTTCTTCTTCGGCATCATGTCGATGAAGATGATGAAGATCTAGCTCGTGTGCAGGCCGGATCAGGTTCACACAACCTCGACGCACCCCCTACCTGGCGCGCCAAAGATGTCGGGGAAACTGATCCACCCACGAACACCTATGGGGACGGAGCCCCTTTCGGTACGGCGGGGGCGGAGATCGCGCGAAGGGCAGATCGAGGCGAGGCACACGAGCAGTTTACCCAGGTTCGGGCCGCACGGATGCGTAAAACCCTACTCCTGCTTTGTGGTTTGTACTGAGTTCTTGCTCGGGAGCGCTGAGAGCTACAGTACCCTTCAGCAGCTAACGAGACCGAGCATGAGAGTGTTCGAATCCCCCCTCCCTCTACGTTGCACATGGGCCTCCTTTTATATGCTCAAGGGGTCACCGACAGGTGGCAACACAGATGAGGCAAAAATGGAAAGATGTTGTAGTTGGTACACCTACTTGTACAGTGCATCGCACCTAACCCTGACGGCAGGGGACTAGGGCATTAAATGCCCGTCTGCGTCACCCAAACAGTGCAAAAAGGGCCGTCAGGGGCGCCACCGTTCGCCACGATGGCCACCTTGTCAGCGCCGCTTGCCACCGCGTACCCCTGGCTGCACAGCCTCCTACCACGTACGCCTGGAAGGGTCCCAGAGCGACACGTGGGTGGATGCGCTAGAGCGCGGGTATAGAGTGGTAGCTTGCCGCGGCAAGCGCCTTGCCGTGGTCATTGTCTTGTCGCGTCCGGGAGCTTGTCGCTCACTGGGCCTTGCCGGGACACGTGGCGCGTCGCGGCAAGTTCCTTGTGATGCCTTGGTTGGCCTTCCCGGCAAGCTCCTCTCGTCGGGGTCTTGTCTCCTTGGCTTGGATACTTTGTTCTTGAATGGCTCCAAAGGGACCACGGAGGACCTTGGCGGTCGCCCAACAAGCCTTGCCACGAGGCGCTGCGACTGCCCGTGCAGAAGTTCGGGATACTGGGGTACCCCTACTCTAGTACACCGACAGGATGACTCTGAGTAGTAAACCAGATTCGTATAGTAGAGTAGTTATTTGGAATAGCTCCAAGTAGCGCATGGTAGCTGCATCTACAAGATGAAATAGAGATTTGTAAAGCACACACGGATCTTAAAGGTTCAGTCCCGTTGACTAATAACCTCTCTCACAAGCGAGATATGTTCAAACCCCATGTGTGTTGGATTCATTACAATAACATAGTGATGTGAACTAGATTATTGACTCTAGTGCAAGTGGGAGACTGTTGGAAATATGCCCTAGAGGCAATAATAAAATGGTTATTATTATATTTCCTTGTTCATGATAATTGTCTATTGCTCATGGTATAATTGTATTAACCGGAGACCGTAATACATGTGTGAATACGTAGACCACAATATGTCCCTAGTAAGCCTCTAGTTGACTAGCTCGTTGATCAATAGATGGTTACGGTTTCCTAACCATGGACATTGGATGTCATTGATAACGGGATCACATCATTAGGAGAATGATGTGATGGACAAGACCCAATCCTAAGCATAGCACAAGTTCGTGTAGTTCGTCTGCTAAAGCTTTTCTAATGTCAAGTATCATTTCCTTAGACCATGAGATTGTGCAACTCCCGGATACCGTAGGAATGCTCTGGGTGTGCCAAACGTCACAACGTAACTGGGTACCTATAAAGGCACACTACGGGTATCTCCGAAAGTGTCTGTTGGGTTGGCATGAATCGGGACTGGGATTTGTCACTCTGTGTGACGGAGAGGTATCTCTGGGCCCACTCGGTAGGATATCATCATAATGAGCTCAATGTGACCAAAGAGTTGATCATGGGATGATGTGTTACGGAACGAGTAAAAGTGACTTGCCGGTAACGAGATTGAACAAGGTATTGGGATACCGACGGTCGAATCTCGGGCAAGTAACGTACCGATTGACAAAGGGAATTGTATACATGATTGATTGAATCCCCGACATCGTGGTTCATTCGATGAGATCATCGTGGAACATGTGGGAGCCAACATGGGTATCCAGATCCCGCTGTTGGTTATTGGCCAGAGAGCTGTCTCGGTCATGTCTGCATGATTCCTGAACCCGTAGGGTCTACACACTTAAGGTTTGGTGACCCTAGAGTAGTTATGGGAATTAGTGTGCAGTTACCGAATGGTGTTCGGAGTCCCGGATAATATCCCAGGCTTCACGAGGAGTTCCGGAATGGTCCGGAGGTAAATATTTATATATGGGAAGTCCTATTTTGGCCACCAGAAAATGTTCGGGATTTTTCGGTATTGTACCGGGAAGGTTCTCGAAGTTTCCAGAGTGGGGCCCACCTGCATGGGGGACCCAAATGAACATGGGTCGTGGGGGCAAGGCCCCACACCCCTGGTCAAGGCGCACCAAGATCCCCCCTTAGAAGGAATAAGATCATATCCCGAAGGGATAAGATCAAGATCCCTAAAAAAGGGGGATAAAAATCGGTGGGGAAGGGAAATGATGGGATTTCTTCCCCCCACCTTTTCCAACGCCCCAATGGACTTGGAGGGCAAGAAACCAGCCCCCTTCGCCCCTATATATAGTGGGGAGGCGCATGGGAGCCACACCCCTTCCCCTGGCGCATCCCTCTCTCTCCCCAACACCTCCGTAGTAGTAGTGCTTGGCGAAGCCCTGCCGGAGAACTGCAAGCTCCACCACCACGCCGTCGTGCTGCCGGAGCTATCCCTCAACTTCTCCTCTCCCCTTGCTGTATCAAGAAGGATGAGACGTCCCTGGGTTGTACATGTGTTGAACGCGGAGGCGCCGTTGTTCGACGCTTAGATCGAAATCAACAGCGATCTGAATCGCCACGAGTACGACTCCTTCATCCGCGTTCTTGTAACGCTTCCGCATCGCGGGTATGAAGATGCACTCCCCTCTCTCTCGTTGATAGTCTTTCCATAGATTGATCTTGGTGACGCGTAGGAAATTTTTAATTCCTGGAACGATCCCCAACACTTATTACAAAAGATATGGCATAAGGCCATCTAACACGATAACAACGGAAGGCTTGGAACATAAAGTGAGTCCATCAACTCCAACGGCATAGCTAAGTGCATGAAAAACGACCTAGCGCACCTTACTCCTCTTCTAAAAAGTCTGCAACATGATATGTTGCAGCCCAAAACGGGTCAGCACATGCAATATGCTGGCAAGATAACACAATAGAGGAAGGAACAGATAAATGCTATCACTACATGCATATATGGCTGGTGAAAGCTTTAAGGTTATAATGTTTTGCATAAAGCCAATTTTTCCCTACAATAAAGGAATAAGTTTTATTTTAACTATCATGGTAGTTGAAACATCATTGAGAAGGTTCCTCCAACTCATTCCCAATTAAAGTAATCATTATTAACCCATCAAATTTAATTTAGGGTGATGAGATCAAATCAATAATTCTAGTACCAGATACTCAAGATGTCCATAACTGGGGACACGGCTAATCATGATTGGTTTCTACACTCTGCAGAGGTTTGTGCACTTTTCCCCACAAGATTCGATCGCCTCCGTTTAATTTCTTGCACTTCATGGTGTTTGAGAACCGGATGACCGAGACACAGTCTTTCAAAAGCATTTACTCGTTACCCTGGGTAGACCCGTACACCAACCTTCCCCTACATATGCTAGTCTACCATTGAAAGTGCTCACACAACATACTCAACTATGCCAGAGCCCATAATGGCATTATGGCTGCACATGGAAGTTTCTAGCATCAATAATCTTATGATCTCTTAGAGCCTGGGTGGCATTCCATAGGATAATCGCACGGGTCCTCCGGGATTTCCTAGGACAACACTGGATTATCCAGGTGCCCTGCAACCAATCCACCCAGATGTGTACTAAAGTTGCCACCTTAAGTTGAACTATTAATTAGCAATCTCACATCTGTCATGGATACTCTCCAACCCAAACCATTTCTACGAGCATAGCATGGCAACCTAAGCATAACGTCGAAGTAACTCCCAAGGGTTCGGTAATAAAATAGTTAATATGTTCTACCTCTTCATCTACTTCCCAGGCCCACATGTTAAGAGATCCTACTCATGCAATGTGTGAGGGTTGAAACTAATGCATAAAAACTGGGTAATAAAGGTGTATGATCAATGTGTTACTTGCCTTGCTGACGATTCGCAAAACCTAGTGACTCGTAGTAGCACGCTTCGCACTCCGGGAATTCTATCGCAAACAAACAATAGCATACATAGGATATCAAGCAAAGATGCACGGGTAAAAGCTCAAATAACAAGATCTAATCAGAAAGTTCAATTGTAGAACTCTGGTTTGCAAAAAAAGAAGAATCAAATCAAACGGAGCAACGAAACTCAAACTACAAAAGAAATAAAATCTGTTTACTAAATTGTACTAAAGTCAAATTTTAAAGTACCAAAATCTTGTTCAAGTTGGTTAAACAGAAAGAGGGCTTCGAGCCGAAGATCTAGGCGCTTGTTTCTCCTAATTCCGACTAACGGGCAAAAAGATAAACTAAAGCGAAGATCAGGGCAGAAATCGCAATCGAAATTAATCGCGGAAAAACCCTGAAAAAGAAAACGAGACGAACAGGCTAACGAATGAACGTTCACTGTCTGCGGCTAAAAGACAAAAAGCGTTCGTTAGAATGAACGTACGGACGAACGTCCGCTAAATAACTAAACCACAAAAAACCGAACCGATCTAACTAAAAAAACGATCTAGGGTTTTTACCTAAAACCGAAAAGAAAGTCGGCGGCGAGATCGGATCGGGGCGGCGGCTCCAGCGGCGGCGCGGCGGCGGCACGACGGCTATGGTTAGGGCGCGAGGGTGGCTGGGCCTCCGGTCGCGGGTTGGCGGCTTATAAAGCCCAGTCCGGTAGGAGTCCGGGTCGGTCACGACCCGTTTAGGTCGGTTGACCTTTTTTTAAATAATCCTCACGAGGAAAAACTAAGAAAATAAATACTAAACCAAGTCAAAAAATTCCGAAATAAATTTTCACCATCCTCTAATAATATTTAGGACAAAGTGAACATTTTTGCCGGACCTAAATGCAATTTTGAAAAACGAATTTTTTCCTAATTCGAATAAAATTGCAATAAAATCCAAATAAAATTAATTATTTGATTTTAATGTTTTTCCTCCAATATTTCATTTATTTTGGAGAATTCATATTATCTTCTCTCATATATTTTTCATATTAGAAATATCTGAAGAGAAAAATAATTAAACCAAATGATCCTTGTTTCGATATTTGAAAAAATTCAAATATGAAAACGGTGAAATCCCCAACTCTCTCCGTGGGTGCTTGAGTTGCTTAGAAATTCGAGGATCGCAACACAAAATGCAATAAAATATGATATGCATATGATGACTTATGTATAACATTTCAAATTGAAAATTTGGGATGTTACACTCAATACTTAAACTGGTCCGAGTAGGCAATCACCTGGAGCCGGGCGGATCACCCGCCCTGGGTGAATAACCCGGGTCATCTGACTTTGGTTGTGGCTCCCCAAGTGGGCTGTTATAAGTTCACTAAAGTGCTCATGGATGGTGGCAGCAGCATCAATATATTATATTTTGACACGTTCTGGCACATGGGTCTGACTGAGAAGGATCTTAAGTCGTAATCCACTGTTTTTCATGAATTTGTTCCTGGCAACTCGACTTATCCTGCTGGTAAGATTGCACTAGAAGTTTGGTGATGATTCTAACTATAGGGTAGAGACATTGTGGTTCGAGGTGGTCAAAATTAGGAGTCCATATCCTGCATTGTTTGGACGGCTGGCTTATGCTAAGTTCATGGCTCGCCCTTGCTATGTGTATCTGCAGTTTAATATGCCTGCACCCAAGGGCACGACCACACTTCACGGGGATCGTCAGAAAGCTTTGCAATGTGAGGAATGTTATGCGGCTTATGCAGAAATGACTTGTGCTGCAGAAGAGCTTAAGTTCTATAAGTACAATGTTGGCCCGACTGATATGACCCCTCTGAAGAAGCCTACCACTGAGAGTGACCCGCCCCTCAAGTTTAAGTCAGCCAAAGATACAAGGCAGGTTGATTTTGTCCTTGGCGACTCTTCACAGCAGTTCAACATTGGGACTGGGATGGATCCTAAATAGGAAAGCGCTCTCATCGAATTCATCCGTGAGATCCGGGACATCTTTGCATGGAAGCCTTTTGACATGACAGGTGTACCGAGAGAATTCGTTGAGCACCATCTTAATATAGATCCTAAGATGAAACCTCTTCGATAGTTCCTCCATCGTTTTAACGAGGAGAGACGAAAGGCTATTAGAGAAGAAGTGGCCCGGCTCTTGGCTGCTGGTTACATAGTTGAGGTGTTTCCTCCTCAATGGTTGGCTAATCCGGCCGTGTACTTAAGAAAAATTGCACTTAGCGTATGTGTGTGGACTACACAGATCTTAACAAAGCTTGTCCAGCTCATCCTTTTGCTCCCCCCCCATATCAACCAAATCATTGATGCAACAACGAGTTGTGAGAGCCTCTGTTTGTTGTGCTTATTCTAGTTATCATCACATCAAGATGACAGTTGAAGACCAGGAAAATACAACCTTTATCATACCTTTTCGAGCTTTCTGTTATGTGTCTATGCCTTTTGGGCTTAAGAGTGCTCAGGCGACTTATCATCGTTCTATTCAACATTTCTTCCATGGTCAGATTGGAAATAATGTTCATGCTTATGTTAATGACATTGTGGTTATGTCAAGGAAGAAGGAAACTTTGCTTGATGACTTGAAGGAAACCTTTGACAGCCTCCGGGTCTACAGAATGATGCTTAACCCGGCCAAGTGTGTCTTTGGTGTACCTGTAGGGAAGCTGTTGGGTTTCCTTGTCTCAGAGAGGGGTATTGAAGCTAACCCGGAGAAGATTGAGGCTATTACTTCTCTATATAAGCCGGCATGTATCAATGATGTACAAATGTTGGCAGGTCGTATTGCGGCCTTGAGTCGGTTCATAAGTCGCGTGGTGAGAAAGCAACCCCTTTATATCAGATGATGAAGAAAATAGACAATTTTGTCCGGAGTGATGCTTCTAATGAGGATTTTGAGGCACTCAAAAAGCAATTGGCTAAGCCGCCTGTCTTAGCTGCTCCAGTCAATAAAGAGCCTATGCTCCTATACGTGACGGCTAATAATAGAGCCATCAGCATGGAAGTGGTTGTGGAGCGCAAAGAGGCAGGGAAATAATATCCAGTTCAACAACCGGTTTATTATGTCAACGAAGTATTGACAGAATCCAAGAAGAGATATCCACATTGGCAAAAATTATTGTTTGGCGTGTTTATGGCTAGTCGCAAGCTCAAGAACAACTTCCTTGAGCATCCCATTACTATGGTCAGTTCAGCTCCTCTGGGGGTTATCATCCAAAACAGAGAGGCCACATGCCGAGTAGCTAAGTGGGCAAATAAGCTAGGGCCGCATCACCAAATATGTTCCAAGGACTGCCATTAAATCTCAAGCTTTGGATCAATGACTAGACCAAGTTACAAACACCTGAAGAAAGGCCAGATAATACATAGCGGACAATTCACTTTGATGGTTCCAGGAAATTGGAGGGCTTGGGGGCTGGAGTTATTTTATCTTCCCCTCGAGGTGATAAATTTTGTTATGTTTTGAGGCTTATGTTTCCTTGTACTAAAAATGCAGCTGAGTATGAAGCTTTACTCCATGGGCTTCGCATGTCTAAGGATATGAACCTAAGCTGGATCAGGTGCCTGGGCGACTCAGACCTGGTTGCTCAATAAGTCTCAAGAACGTGGGATTCCAAAGACCCACTTATGGTGGCTTATTATTGGGTCGTGCTTAATATTGCTGGACACTTTCAAGGTTATCAAGTGGATAACATAAACCGATGGGTTAATGAGGTGGCTGATGCTTTGTCATGGCTCGGTTCTCAGCGTAAGCCCGTTCCTCCCTGTGTGTTCCTTGATGTTTTGCACAACCTTCTGTTAAGTTTCCTTTAGAGGAAGACCTGGTTGTCCCTGACCCGGAGGGCCAGCTGGTGGCCACTCTACGTGCTATTCTAGATTGGACTGTGCCATATCTTGCTTATTTAACACAAGGTGAGCTTCCAAAGGAGGAACTTTTAGCTCGTTAGATCATCCGTCGATCTAAGTCCATGACTATCGTCAACGGAGAGTTACACAGATGCAGTGTGACTCGCGTGTTTCAACGTCGTGTTTCCCCTGAAGAAGGTCGTGAAATTTTACAAGAAGTCCATGCTAGTGATTATGGTCATCATGCTGGGTCAAGATCTCTGGTGTCTAAGGCTTTTCGTCATGGTTTTTACTGGTTAACGGCTCATGCTGATGCAGAGGACATAGTTCTCAAGTGTGATGGTTATCAGAAATTTGCAAGATAAACTCATGTGCCTGCTCAAGAATCAAGGATGATTCCAATTACTTGACCGTTTACAGCCTGGGGGCTTGATATGGTTGGACCGTTCAAGAGGTCCAAGGATAGGAAAATTCACCTGTTGCTTGCAGTTGATAAGTTCACCAAATGGGTAGAGGCGGAGCTAGTCAGTAATTGTGAAGCGGCTACTGCAGTTCAGTTTGTCAAGAAGCTGATTTTTCACTTTCGTTATCCTCAAAATATCATTACTGATAATGGGATCAATTTTTCCGAAGGGGCTATGAAAGAGTTATATCAGAGAGAACATATCCGATTGATGTATCATTAGTAGCGCATCCTCAGTCCAATGGTCAGGAAGAACGTGCTAACCAGGAGATTTTGCGAGGAATTAAACGTCGTGTTATGGCCCACCTCAAGCGGACTCTGGGTTGTTGGATGGAAGAGCTTCCTTTGGTTCATTGCGGCATCAGGACCACCCCCAATAGATGAAAGGGTTATACACCTTTCTTCATGGTTTATGGCCCCAATGCGGTTCATCCAAGTGATATTTGTCTTGACTGTCGGATTCGAGGATCCATAGACCCTTGATAGATTCGAACACTGGGGTGCATGCGAAGAACTCAACTTCCCCTGTCTGCCTACTGTTGATCCCATAGCCAAACTCGATAAACATGGAGGAAATGGGACAAGGTAGTTTACCCAGGTTCGGGCCACCTCGCGGTGTAATACCCTACTCCTGCTTTGTGGGCTGAGGATGAACTAGTACAGTGGTCGGACAACCTTAGGAGGTGTGTTCTTGCTTGGGTGTTTGTGAGGGTGGACCGAATGATTCGTCCCCCGCTATGGTGGTGGCTAGGTTACATTTATAGTGGCCTTGGTCCTCTTCCCAAAATGAAGGCGAAAAGGGATCCCACAACGGCCAAATTCGAAGGGAGACAACTAGTACATCTTATCCTGACGAAAGGTGGTCTTCGCCTGCAAAGCTTATGGTCGTGATGCCATGGTGGGCTCGGTGATGACCTTCGGCCTACCATCTTGGCGATCTTGGTCTTGTTGCATGGAAATGGAAACCTTTGGCTGATTCCTCAGGACTCCATGCCTACACTTGCCTCTTTAGCACCAAAGTGGAAACCTGTTGCACTACGCCCACTAGCGCCCGCCTGGCCTTGGTCGTCATGGCTTGCGTCATCTGAACCTCACGAGATGGAGGCTTGCACAGAGATCTCCGCTCCCCAGGAGCCAGCATAGAGAGGCTGCTCCTTCTGGAGGCCTTGTCGTCGTCCGCCTTGCGAGGCTTGGCCCCTCGCGAGGGTCTTGTGTGCCGATGCTGAAGATGGGCCGTACAAGGCTGGTGAAGGAGCCATGCCATGGGCCACAAGCAGGCAAGTCTAGGTACCTTGGTTCCCAGAACGCCGACAGTAGCCCCCGAGCCCAAGGCGCGCTCAGACTTGCCTTCGAGGCGAAGCCAAAGGGCAAGGGCAAAATGCCACGGGACCCAACTACCTGTGGACCTGGTTGACGCGTGGCGCCTGATGGGACGTGGGCATATCCGCTTCCCCATGCTGCCTCGGCAACCATTCGACTTGACAAGAGCCTGCTGCATGCAAAATAGATCATTATTACCGGCGATCATGGGGGCCGGTGGTTGGCCTCCCTCCTGCTATAAGTGAGGAGGGGCGGAGCCCCCTGCTCATCTCCGTCTCCTTGCCGCTTGCTCCTTCTTCCTCCTCCTCGCCTTGCCATCTTGCCGAAGTGTCCATGACCCCAACGAGGAGGTTCTCCGCCGCAGAAAATGGGAATACCCCCAAGGAGGGGCCGCGTACGGTGCCACCCAAGAGAGGCAGCGGGCACCCTCGTAAGCACGCTGCGACCCCGGCGGTGACCCCTCAGGGGCGCGGGCACACCTCTTCGAGGGCAGGCGTCGCCCCGGGGAGCCGCGGCGGTGTTTCTTCACAAGGTGGGAGACGCCGAGGGCGAGGCGGCTCCTGCGATGGGGAAATGTGCGCCATTGTCGTTTGGGCTTTACGACCGCGCTGCCGGTTAGCAGATGGCTTCCTGGAGTTCGTCGTGTGGTCAGAGAGGCCCATCGACACCTGGCTTCCTGGAGCCTTTTGCACGCACGCGGGGCCTGAGCGGGTGGTGCACCCTCCACTTCAAGTACGACGGTCGCGTGACCCTCTATGTGAGGGTGTTCGGAGAAGACAACTGGCGTGCTAGGTGTGTCGATACCAAACGACACCTATGGGATCACTGGAATCACTTCTACGGTTGGCGGGCGCGAAGTTGTGCAAAGAGCGGGTCTAAGAGTCAGTACAAGGATCGTTTACCCAGGTTCGGGTCGCGAGAATGCGTAATAAACTAGCCTTGCTTTTGTGTGTATTTGAGTGTTCTTGAGTTCTTGAACTAGCTACGGTGCATGGCTAGCTTAAAAGATCTGAATCCTTCTAAAGTATACCACGGGCCTCCTTTTATAGTCCAAAGGGGCTGCCACAGCGGCACACATGAGGTGGAAAGGTGTACAGTGCATAGTCTTATCTCATGCCATTACGGGACAAGATGCATTAAATGAGCTACTTAGGTGTCCGCTTGCTTTATCGGGGACGGAAACGAGGTATATCCCGTCCGTGGCCGCTCCGTTTGGTTGCGACGCGCGTCCAGGCCAGCGGGGCAGGCAGCTGAGATGGAGTGGTGTTAGGGTCTTCACGAAGATCTGCATGCCACCACGCATGTGCTTGACTAACTGGACTAGGAACCATGTACCGCAACGTGGGTACCTGCCTGGGCTAGTGGGTCGGCTGCCGAGCTGGGGCGACGATGGGGCGGCAAGGGCTTCACATGGTCCTGCGTCTGTTCCCGGCAAGGGTCTTGCCGGGGCCTCCGTGAGCGTTCTCGGCAAGAGGCTTGTCGGGGCTTCTGCGAGCATCATCGGCAAGAGGCTTATCGGGGCTTTTGCAAGCGTCCTCGGCAAGAGGCTTGTCGGGGCCTCAGGGTGTCTTCGGCGAGGAGCCTTGTCGGGGCCTCGTGGGCATCCTCGACAAGGAGCCTTGCGATTGCCTTGTCGTCTGGTTCTCATCTTGGGAGTCATAGGCATTTGTCTTTACAAAGATCTGCGTGCCATCCCGTGGGCACCTCCCGAGCATTGGTTCCAACGCCGCTGATGATGTTGGAGCTCCTAGACTCAAGGGTGGCTGCAACGAAGGCGTTTGGGTGAGTTGCCCGGCAAGGGTTCTTGTCAGGGGTACGCAGGCCGCCCTGGCAAGAGGCTTGTCGGGGGAGAGCCTGTCTTCTTTCTTGGCCTTCTTGTGCCACCGTATTGGCATTGCTCTGGTAACCTTGTGTCTCTGGCTTCCCTCCTCTGCCTTGTTATGTGTGGTTGCAGGCGTGGCTCTGACTACCCGTGCACAAGTAAGGGGTATAAAGGAGCGCCCCTACTTTTGTACACCGACAGGAGCGCCCAGGCCTGGGTCATACATAAGCGCGACGTGTTGTTGGGCTAGGCCCAGAACGGTGCGCAGACAGTGGGGTTGGATCCCTCTTTACCGCAGTAACTCCTCCGGTGGTTGCGCTTCCCCACGATCTGCGTTGACGTGGGGGTCGTGTGTGGGATGACCGCAACATGTTTGCGTCATCTCGTGGTTCCCAACAGTAAAGAGATGGTTCGCGTTCTCCTCATAAAAAATAGAGGAAGTTGTGGGGGCGCGACTCATTCACTAAGCAGACTCGGGTCGCCCCACGATCACGGGGTGCGAAAACGGTCGTACCACTTGCCATCTGAACCATGATCTGCCCGCCACGTGCCCCTCATGCATTGGGGAGGGCAGGCGGTGGACGTAGAAGGTGCGGGCTTTAACGCCGGGGTGGGGGGCCGGGCGCCGCTAATTGGAGCAGCGGGTCGGTCTTGTTTTCTTGTGCCTCCGGCGCTTGGACTAGTTGATTCGGGCGGTCGCCCTTCTAGAAAGAGGGGGGAGAGGGACGATGGTCCCCCCTCCACTCATCCTCTTCCAGTTCGATTTATTTCCTCCCCAAGTTATGCCGAGAGGGTGTGGCCTTGGCCGTGCCCCTGCGGAGGCGACCAGGTCGTCCTCCTGTCAGAGAGTGGCGGCGGTCAAAGAAGAGCCGGATGCCCAGGACGAGGGTCATGCTGGAGGTAGAGGCGTCGGCCGGGGTCGTGGTCGGCGAGGCGGTCGAGGCAGGGGCGGACGAGGTCTGGGGATGCCCGCGCCGTCATCATCTCCGTCTCCATCTCCTTCATCGTCTCCTCCTGCCTCCCCACGCGGCCATGTCAGGGAAACGGCGTTGGAGTTCATCTTGCAACCGCGCGAGCCGCCGCGCAGTCGCCTCCGTCTTCCTGAAGCGTTCGCGAGGGTGTTGGAGGTCGACCAACCATCAAGATTGAGGTTTCACATGGAGGGGTGTTGCCATGGCGCCATGTGGGTGAACACCAAGTTCCCCGCTCTTAATGTAATGCTCCTCCACCGGGGGTGGAAGACCTTTGCGCATGTCCACTGCTTGATGAAGGGGCACGTCCTCTGCTTCAGGTCAGCGGAGAGCGATCTGCTCTCCGTCAAGGTTTTCGGGCGCTCGGGACACAGGCTAGGGTGCTGTGCGTAGAGCTTGACGGACGACAAAAACTCCTCCCCGAGCGAGAGTGATGGGGACGACAGTGCCAGCGACGACAAGGGCAGCGGCCGGGAGGATGACAGGTTTGACCAGGCGGCGGATACACCATCCCTGGGCGATGCTGGCAGCACCATCATCTGCATCGCCAGCCCCTCGAACTTCTCGGGGTCGCCTCCTTGGGCGGCTGGCATTGGGAGGCCCGACAAGACGAAGAAGGTGGGCGGCGGTCATCATGTCGAAGTACGTGGGCATCAACTCGTGCATTGCCGGCCCGCCGCCCCATCTTTCAGCTCTTCTCCCGGCGCCATCATCGCCAGCCTTCTTCGGGACGGCCACCGGGATGTTCTCTTGGTGCTTTCTACTGCCCGCGCTTCGCTTAGGCACTCCCTTTGCCCTCTGCTATCTTGTTCCATTTCCTGAGGTGAGGGACAAGAAAGGGATTACGGGCATCTTATCTCTTTTTAGTTTTTAAGCCTATGAGCCTTTGTAAGATTTAAATCTTGTAACCCCCTCGCTCATGTATGCATTCCGTATGAATTGTACTTGTTTACAACATATTAACGAAGAGAAGGGTGTTCGCCGGGTTTCGTTTGTGCGCGGGTGGGAGGCACACCAAGGAATGGATCCTTGTTATCTTAAGATAAACATCATGCCCTGGCAACAGGCCTTGCCGTTCCCCTGCTCCATAGCTCAACTGTGCTTCCGCCCTAGGCGAAAGTAGGAGCAGAGTAGGATTAGGCCCTTTGTCTGCTCCCTTCCCATCATACTACTATCGAGTTCCGGTCCAAAACAATATGTTGGACATAGGGAAAAAGGGAGGATGATGGCATAAGAGCGAACGAAGTCTCGTACATTCAAGTTTCCTATGGAAGTAAGGAGTGGGGGACGAAAGACATAAAAGCAGAGTAGGAATTCTCACTTGGAGGGTCTCGGGCCAC